>CM035786.1:31290741-31650741 GCA_020466265.1 Siphamia tubifer
ACTTCATGCACTTTTTCTGCTCTTTTTCATCACATGGGTACCGGTAGAATGACATCAGGATTTTTTTATGGACTCAGACACAGGACTGCAGCATATTGAATAGATTCCAATGAACTGAAGTGGACCTGGAAACTACAAGCAATGTCACAGCTTAACAAGAGTACTGATGAACTCAGGAACACGCTAGTGCATTAACAGTAGCACAAGTAGCACAAGTCAACTTAAATTTGGAGGAGTCAACAAGTCACATTTTATTCTTTCTCTCACTCGGCGCATAAACACAGACCAGTCAGGCAGGAGACATGGCTGCTGCAGGTAAAACGGGGTGGTGTGTCTGACAAAACAAAACGGCACAGTGACCTGCACATTATGCTAGTCCAATTTAAAATGCAACAAAAACACAAGCGTCATGCACGACACCTGAAGAGGCACCCGCACGCTAACCTGAGTGATATAAGCATCTGCTAGCTAACCTGAGTGATATAAGCATCTGCTAGCTAACCTGAGTGATATGAGCATCTGCTAACTAACCTGAGTGATATGAGCACCCGCTAGCTAACCTGAGTGATATGAGCATCCGCTAGCTAACCTGAGTCATATAAGCATCTGCTAGCTAACCTGAGTGATATAAGCATCTGCTAGCTAACCTGAGTGATATAAGCATCTGCTAGCTAACCTGAGTGATATAAGCATCTGCTAGCTAACCTGAGTGATATAAGCATCTGCTAGCTAACCTGAGTGATATGAGCATCTGCTAACTAACCTGAGTGATATGAGCATCCGCTAGCTAACCTGAGTGATATAAGCATCTGCTAGCTAACCTGAGTGATATAAGCATCTGCTAGCTAACCTGAGTGATATAAGCATCTGCTAGCTAACCTGAGTGATATTAGCATCCACTAGCTAACCTGAGTGATATGAGCATCCGCTAGCTAACCTGAGTGATATGAGCAGCAGCGAAGACCACACACATTAAGACAACGCACTCTTTTTTCCAAACATTATGTGGACAACCGTGATGTGCGTGTGTCTTGGCAACCACTGCCTTAAACGTTTTGCACTTATGTAGGGTGACCATATGTCTGGATTTTGTCTGAGCCGACGGCTCTAAAACAGACTGTCTGCATGTCTGTCACGTGTCAGTCCAGGTCAGTCTGTCCAGACAAAATCCGGACATATGTTCACCCTACTGATGTTGTACAGTTAAATTTAAAAGAAAACTCAAGGCTAACACCTTTATTTTGTTGGGGTTAAAATGTTGATGCTGGGGTCTTGTCAGTGGACATTGTTACATTGCAGTGAACTTTAATACAAGTTTTTCATTGTTGGACAGACATGTGTCCATGTTGTTCCTCCACTGAAAACGTGATCACGTCATCACGACCCATTGACTCGACTTCAACTTTATTGATGGATAAGTTGACTTGACAAAAACTGAAGTCGTTAATGCTCTAGATCATGCATAATGAATTTCATAGGGACAAAAAACAAAAACACTTCCTCCACATTGACGTCTGTGTACAGGCTGTTCTCATAGATGTACGTAGGCAACTGAGCTAAGCTTGAAAATCAACAAATGAGCTAAACAGAGTCCACATATGCACACAAATGGAATTATAATCTTACACGTTGAACTTTTAAGTAAGTTTAGTTTTATGTGTATATTTCTGTTTATGTGAATTCTATCTTTATTTTGATGGTACAGGTGGTTGTTACAAGCATTTCATCCCATGTTGTACAGACCGACTCATAAAATTCCAGTGGACTAAGATGCTCTGTCCTGTTCCTTTTCTTGTACTCCTATACCAAATGTTGGTGTTCTGTCTTTTTTTGTTGATGTTTTTCAACTCAAAGCCCACTCTGAGCTTTCCAGTAGACTAATATTTGTCTTTCCACCTCCTCCCTCTCAACAGGAACATCTGGACTGGAGCATTGCAGAAACACAAACTTCCTTGGCAAACCTTTGTATCTTTTGATGATCATGTACATGACCATCAAAAGTTTATCGAGACCATAAACATTTCTTTTCTGGCCACCAACATGTAGCCACTCAGCCAACTGCTGATTTTTGTCAAGGACACCATTAATCACAGGAAGTTGTCGTATTGTCTATGTCATCTAAGTATTTTGGTGAAGCAGCAGGATGCGTATTTATGGACGCAATTTCACTGATTGAAACAAAGTCAAGCAATCAAATGCAATTTAACCGTAACCTCAACAATTTTTCAAATAAACTTGAATTTATCACTGGATAAATTTCATCATAACACAATGCAGTTTTGAAATGCTCCAGAAGTCCTGAGGTGAGTCATAATAAAATATGTAGATTTATTGTGCACAGTTTTTGAAAATCAGGTGAATCAATAAATCCTCAGAGTAAATCCGCATGAAATCTAATTTTTATAGTTTGTCTTTATTATTTAAAGCTTTATGCTGTGATTCTGATAGAAAGTTGGTCTGCAGGGGGTTGATGGGAATTATATGACTGGTCTGAGCACTGAGAGGCAAACATAAAAAAAAAAAACCACATCAGGTCTTTTGTTTTGTAACACCTTTTTCCTGCTGTTTTCTAATGAGATGAAAAAGAATGTGAATGTGCACTGAAACTGAACATGAGTTTGCTTTAAATACAACTATATATCTCTGTCTGTATGTATGTATGTATGTCTGTATATGCATACTCCTTTTTTTCCTTGTATCCTATGCAGCTATGCACAATTTCTACATGTCAGCCTGAAGTTTGGTCCAATTTCCTTCGTGCGATGGAAGTCATTACAACTCCAGCTCACAGCTCTGATTGAACCATTTTAGTCACAATAGGGTGGTGTGACTTCGTCTGAGGCAGGGTCAGCAGAAGCAGGCTCAGTAATCAGGTGGGATTCAGGAGGGAAGATGTGTTCAATCAGGCACATGCAGCCACACTCTGCAGCTCATGAGACAGTGAATGTTCCATGTACAAACAGAAACAGGCATGGAATACAGTACAGATAGAAATATGTGCATGGATGACTGCATGCATGCATATATAGGCAGGCATTAGAATGTACTGTATTTGCTGAGAGAGAAGCAACTCCGTCTACTTGATGCTCCAGGAAATAACATTGTGTCTCTGTAGATGGCAGTGTAACACAGAATTCCTATGGCTCTGTGTGTGTGTGTGTGTGTGTTTCTGAATGCCCTCTGAACACTAAGAGAAATCCTTTTAATGGAGGGATCCATATATTCCTGCTCTAGCTTACTAAATGTTTCATAAATGTCCAAATCCACATAAAAATAAATCACTTAACCAAATTTAAGTCCAGTCCTTGTAAACTAAATTGTTCAAATTAAGTTAAGAGCTTTGATAAAAATTGATATACAGGAACATTTCTGCATGTGTATGTGTTTTATAAAAGGACTAATGGAAACAGCAGATTCCTCTTCATCCGCTACATGAGCTGTCAGGAAAACAAGCCAGCTCTTTCAGCAAAAATAAACCAAGTCCTGCATTCATTTGCATTCATGTTTCCAGTAAATATATTCCTCTGTGATCCTCAGACAGAGACATCACTGTGAAGAAGTAGCTCAAGAGTGGCCACAAGCAGAGAGAAGGACGCAGGAAAAGGGATGAAGCACAGAATAAAGAGCAGATTTTAACAGAATTGGCAGCGGAAATGGTAAATATAGCAGCTATGGTATTGATAAGGGAGAGGAGGAATGCTGCCAGGAAGGACTTTGACACATATCGTAGTGTTGTGAAGGGGAAAGGAGGAAGGAGAGGACTGACTTTATGTTGAAAGAAGGAGACGGATGTGACCCAGTGGTTAGTCATGTCCCTTGTGGGGGTCCTGGGGGGCCGGCAGCATCTCTCGATTCGCTTTTCCCTCTTCGTTCTCCCTCTCACTCTGTCAGGCCTCTTGCACTTTTGTCCTCTGCTCTCCTTCAACATCTGGAGTCTGTTTAGCATCATCAACGCTAGAGCCCCAACCATGACACCTCTCCTAAAAATGCCTCAGATCAAGATTTTTTTTTTTTTTTTCAAATAGTCGGCAGAATAAACAGTCCATAGAGACTGTAGGTGTACTTGCATATGGATAGAAATTTTATAGAATGTCTGTAGCATTTCAAGAGGTTAGGTTTCATTTTTAATATGCATTTAAAACAAGAATTCTGTAAAAAAAAAAAAAAAAAAAAAAAAAAAGTTGGGTTTTAGAATGCCTCACAAATTTGTATCAGTTTTCCCAAATATTCATGCATGAAAGGGGTGAAAAGTGATATGTGATGACTCATCTATAGACAAAGTAAAATGAGTAAGTTGTTGAAGCTAAACTAAGTAAAACTGTTGAGATGTCACAGATATTCTGAATACTATTTCTAGTGAAACATCTGAAGCTTTCTGTTGTTGCTCCACTATATCTTAAGTTGTCTATATTTCTCATTCATATTATCATATTAATCAGCAGACTTCATTATTTCATCCTCAAACTTAATGATGTTTGTCTAAAAGCATCTCCATAAGAACAGCGTCTGGTGGCTTAATGAAAAACATTTCCAGTAAGGTATGGCTCATTATGAGATACTTTGATGACTGTTAATTACGAGATTCCAGTGTTTATAGATGCAGTGATAGTAAAACTCAACTACTGTATGTTGTTCTGCTGGTTGACAACATTGTAAATGAGTCATGTTTAATTGGGTGGTTTTACATAAGCTACAGGCCACAACCTATTTGTAGTAATCATTGTGTGTGTGTTTTATGTTTACACAGAGCTGTCACAGGACCCCTACCCCCACTCCCACCCCTGTAGCCAAAGGATTAGAGGTTAGCAAACACCTCTGTGAAAGTGTTTAACATCAGCGACGATGGTGGATTTTCACGCTGCTCAGTCAGCAGATGAGCACACCATTCATTTTGTGTTGTCAGAGACATGACCTCTGTGTCCGCCCCAGGCCATTCCCTTATGTCTGCTCATGGGAAACAACGACGGAGAACTGGGGTTCTAAAGTGTGTGATCTGGTCAACAGCTCAAAGCGGAGATGCTGTAAAACGGGGTGTAAGGGGTGGGGGAGGTGATACGTCTTGGTCTGTAGCTTTTAGGTTTGGGGCGCTGACAACTGTAAAATGTGTTATTGAGTTCATATGAGGCATACGTGCGCCGTGTGGGCTGAGATGCCTAATGTGTTATGCTCTGAGTTGAGATGTGTGTTTTGTGTCAGTTTCTGCAATGAAAAGAATGGGTGTGCAGTCTTCTAAGTATCTCTTGGGTATTTGTAAATGCAGCTGCTGTGTATGTGTACATGTATGACTGTGTATGTGTACCTGTGGGGGTCCACAGTGGAGAGGGCAGGAGTTCCTGGGCACCAGGCCTTTAACAGTAAAACATTTCAGAGGTTGTCCATCACAGACCTAATGACTTCTACAGACAAAGCCTGGATTTTGGCTTTTCCCCACCGCCAACACCAACAGCCATAAAATGCTGCATGTTTGGAATGCAGAACATGGATCCTGTAGACGAGAGCAACAACAGCGGGATCAAACACCAACCGGATAAAAACGTTGGTGCTAAAGCCCACATTCAAATACTACTGGCATTTTGAGCAAGACACACATACAATTAATATATGTGCATGATATCATATTATTCTGATGTTATTTAGATGTAGAGTGATCTGGATCTGTAAGGTTTTAGGATCCTGAATGATTCATTGAGTGGTATATGTGACAGTGTTTACAGGAGGTCATACCAACAGACCAGTCCTCCTGACCTTTCAACCCTAACCTATAGAGACTAGAGGAGGGGTTAGTTTACCAAATGAGGACAGATCTCACAGACGGGGTATTAGTGACACCTCATTTAACTATAACATATAGGATGGAGAGAGAGTTTAGATGTAAAACACATGTAAAGGACAAAAAAATATGAAAAAGAGGTGTTTGGATGTTCAGGAGAAAATGAAAACAGCAACTTATATGGAAAAACAATGCACTAAATGATACCAAAGAGGCTAAAAACAGAGATGGGAAGAATATCTGGGAATAATGTTAGCGCTCTGACAAACCATGTCAAATTGCTCTGCATGTGTCCATTAAAGTCCCTTATCTTGGCCCACCTCCTTCACACAGAGTGGAGGTGGAATTAGGTTACTTAGCTGACCTCCCACATGGAAGTCGCATGGAGCACAAGTAAGTGAATGAGTTGGGTTTAACCCATAAAAACCCAAACAGCCACTGGTGATGAGAACCGTCTACTGTTCTTAAATGTTACCCATAAATCCACTAGTCCTATCAATACATGTAGGGAAAAAGGGTATAAAATACAGTTTGTCATCTTTTTATGGTCATCAGTTATGACCCATTTGGACATTCAGAGGCTCTGTGGTGAATGTGCAAACACCGTCATCTTCTATATCATTGATTCACTAGTAAAATCCATGGAGTTGGATCAATAATGGTGGATGGAAATGCTTGGTTTATGTTTAACTAATGACAAACTTTGTTGAAAAACTAACTTTTTCCTTAATTTTTCACTGTTTCTGATACAATAAATTACAACTTTAATCTGAGCTTTTATGAAAATCTGCAGGATCAGTGAATTAACAAAAGGAAAATAAATCATTTACCTGGGGGGGGGGCTAAATACTGACGATAATATTACAATAAATGGTAATAGAACAAATAATTTTGGAACAAACAAATGAGAAGCTTCATTCTCCATTTACTTTTTGATAAACTTCTTTGACTGAACACATCATCCAGACAATTCCTGTTCTGTTCATATAAATACTATAAAGATGCAATTACCTCCTGGCGATGAGATTTTCTGTGAGAGTGATAGTTTTAATCTCACTCCAGCGTACATGACAGGTCAGGCTTCTCCAAGGAACCACTCAGTGCCCCAGAGGTCATTGTCATTTGTAGCAGATCCCCAACCACTGTAATAGGTCACCTCCCGAGGAGCCACCTCAGGCCTAGAGCCCAGCGTTGTTACTATGGAAACCAGACGGTCGCAGGGGGGATTAGACATGATGAGGTGTCACATCTGAAATGAATACAATGGTTATTTGAAATTGGACAGAGTCTGACACAGAGAGAGCGTCTGCCAGGGGAGCAGGTGAAGACAGTCGCATTGGGACAAAGGTCGTCTTCTTGTTAAAGTCTGATGTGTATTTGTAGGATTTATGAGGAGTAGCGAAAACTTTAGATAGGGTTTTACAAAATTTCACATATGTTTTTCTTTTTCTCTACAAAATCAACCAGAGCAAATCAATAGCAAACAGGAAGAAAGTTTTATTATGTGTTTTTTTGTTTTTTTTTTCAAAACAACATCCTTAGTTATATCCTGGATCTAATATCCTTCCTCTCCTTTGCCCGTGGACATGTCTACTGTTTTGTTTTTATAAAAATCTATGTGAAAATGTCTGTTTTATTTACAAAAACGTATCTAATAAAAGGAGATGGGAATACCATGCTGACATGCAGATCAGTGTTGACAGAGTCACAATGGCTGTTTTCTTCGTGAAAGTCACTGAATGATGAGCCCTGAGGTACACCCCAGGTTAAAAAAGACATCACAGTGTCATTGGACTGGTAAATGAAATTCTATTGGTCCCCTCTAAGAAACAATTTAACGATTCAGTGGCCACACTCTTGAGTCAACAAAACACACTGCAACTTAAAACCCTCAGCTATAAACAAGTGAGGGAAATGCCATGCAAAACTCTTATATCCTCAAACAGCACAATACTTTTTATAATTGCTATACATTTCAGGCCAGTGGTGACATTTTGAGGGCATTGTATTGTTTATTGATAAAAGAAATGATGGTGAAACTTAATACCCTGCACTTCCAATTAACAGAGATAGAGGGCAGTGTTTGTCTTTTCAAGTTGAACTGGCCTCAGGAAACACAGGACAGAAATGAACACTTACTGATACAGACTCACCAGGACTGATTATACTAGATCTGAATATGATATGATATGATATGATTAACATTGAGTCTATACAAATTGGTACAAAAAGAAATAATACTTCACTACTGTACTTGTGTTTTTTTATTATTTTGTTTACTTTCACTTTAAACACATTTCCTATCTCAGTTGTATACATCTTCTCTAATGCATTTTTGTTGTTGTGTTTTTACATCTGTTACAAAAAAATCCATTAAATGATATTTTGTGTTTTCACTGCTAATATTACTGGTGACTGGAACAAAATCAAGAAGCTGATTTGTCATTGGGCCTAAACATGTAATGAACAACCTACCGGTGATCTGTTGTTTTTACAGCAAGTTGAATGAAGCTAATAAAAAAAGTTAAAAAGTTGATATTATGTCAGTGGCCTTTGGATCTGTTGTGTATGACATATTTTGAGGTGGTACTAAAGATTCCTACTTTGTTTTTTTATTCTGAAATTTCTAATCGCAGCAGTAGCCTACTTTTGTTTAGGTATAATTTTTAATAATTTGGCTGATTTTCTTTTACTTTACTATGTTTTAAAATACTGGAAAGACTTTAAAAATATTTAACATTCTGACTGCCTGTTGTTATTATCACCATTTACTTGTACATTTGCTTTCATTACTTGAGTACCTTTAATTGTAGATTTCTTGATAGACTTAAGTACAGTAAATACTAGATACTTAAAGACTTTTACTTGAGTAGCTTTTCAGTTGGTGACTTGAATTTCTTCCAAAGTACTTGTACTTCTACTCAAGTGTGGCTTTCCTGTACTTTATAATACACCGACTTTCTCCACGTGCTTTAGCTTCAGTACCAACAAAAGTTTAATACCTTCTACAATAAAGATAATCTCACCATTCACCACTAACAGATACTTTATCCAATCAGTTCTATCTAAAAAGCACAGTCCCGGGTGGAGTTTCTATTCTTATTGCGGTTTGTATTTTTACCCTACTTTGTTAACCCTGACAATAATTACTTACTGTAATTAATGCTCTTATGCTTTTTCTCTCTCTTTTGACAAGATGCATTGAGAGCATCTTAAGAATAGTCTTGAGTGCATCTGTCTCCCTTGAGGAGTTAAGAGTGGTGTGGTTTTTGTAAGCTGCCTCATTTGCCCTGAGAGTCTGTGTCTCCGTCAAGCTCTCTGCTTCTCCTCCTCCTACTGAGAACAATGCTCACTCTGGACTTTGATCTAGATCTAACAAGGAAATAACAGAGGTTTGACCAAGACTCACACAACGACAGTCAGACTGCTTGTTCCACTTCAAATGTGGGAGCGTAGACACTGGTGCTATTGACATTTACCGCTCTACAGCCAGATCTGTTGGCTTTGATTTATTGAAACCATGGATTTTTTTTATTTATATTGGCCAGCTCATCAAAAAAGTACCTGTATTCAGCAATGTCATGTATTGTCAGCAGAGGGACAGGTATCAATTATCTATGTTTCCCCTCAGTTGACTGTTAGAACAGATAATATGCAGAACGTTTCACCTTTTTGTGACCTTAAGTGTCAAACAAATCCCTGTACAGTATCCCTGAGAAACAGATTAGCTGTCAAACCCTCCCTCTGTGTACCACCTTGCCTCTTTCTATGACAAGACAAATGTGTGACAGTGACAACTACTGACATCATAAGGTTTTGCATGTCCTTCAGCTCCAATGAATGAAGTTGTTGTGTTTGTGTATCTGCATGTATGCCTGTTTTTGTGCAGTAGGTGGGTAAGATTACTGCTTGTGTCATGATTGGATAGAGTTGCAAGTCTTTCCTTGTGTCAGCTGTACATCCAGAGGAACTCCACTGAGCGATTTATGAATGTGCTGGAAAACAGACACGTGTTTGTTTCACTCTCTCTATGGGGACACTCCTCTGACATATTGCACCCCCTTGCCCCTTACCCTAACCTTAGACATCACAACTGAACACATAACCATAAGTCTTTAAACCTCAAGGTTACTCTGCATTGAAGTTTACATCCTTTCCAAGAAATAAAAAACAAACACACATCGTCGGTTAAGATTCGAGTTACTCATGATATAAAGTTGCAGAAGGCCATCAAAAGTCATCAAAAACAATGGTTATGCAATGATGTACTAACTCCTGTGTGTACCATGTGACTAAAACTGACAGAAAAGAAATTTAATATTTCTAAAATTCAAGAACTGAAGCAATTTTGGTTATTATCAAAGAAAAAAAATGGAAAATGGACAGAAATTAAACTGCTATGATGTAAGCAGGTTATGTTTTTGCCGGAGTTTGTCTGTCAGTCTATCAGTTAGCAAGATAACTCAAAAAGTTACAGATCTTGATGAAAATTTCATGATGTATTGGAGGGTGTCACACGGAATAAATTATTAGATGATGATTCGGAATAGTTCCTGGATTCTGGATCACTTTGAAATTTTACAATGCGGTAAACTGAGAAGATAATTCAAAGTGATCCAAAATCCAGGATCTCTTCCGGATCTTCACCAAAATCTAATCATTTGTTCCTTGTGACACTCCCAACACGTCATACAATTTTCATCAAGATCTGTCCATAACTTTTTGAGTTATCTTGCTAAGAGACAGACAAACAGACAAACATAACCTCCTCTCTTCAGAGTGCTTTTCTAGTTTTTGTTGTTATCATATTTTTCCAAAAACAAATGGACCTTCAGTTGTACCAGGAATTAAAATGAACAAGAATTTTAAGAAAACAAGATGTGGTGTAATATTTTTTTCTGTGACTATAACTTACAAAGTCTTCAGCCTAAAATGTAATGATTTATATGTTGGTGACTTGGAGTTGAAGTTATCAGACCCCACACTGTGAGTGGGTCCCCAGTTTTAAGACCCCACTAATGTAGAAAAGGCAGAGCAGACCCGTTGCCTCCCTACAGAGGGGCTCAGTACGGACAGGACGCAGGCTCATGGTCCAGACTAAACAGTAAACAGACACCTCACTGAGCAGAGTCAAACCAAACAAACACAATCTCAAATTTTCCACATGCAACATGAGCATCATTCTTCATAATCACAGAAAACTGAAAAAGACTTTGAAATGGATTCACATTATTTCTGACCATACGTTTTTAATTACAGAGCATGTGTCATACAAGAGAAATGTGATAAAAAAAAATAACAGCCGTGACAAAATCTAAAAGCCCCAAGTGTGTTCAGTGTATCCGTCTGATTCTTGTGTGTGATGTCTGTCAGCCAACTCTTTGGTGGTGTGGGCTGCATTATAGGAGGATCTGGCTTCATAATGGGACCCTCTCTATAGGCCCTGGCCCACTGCCAGCAACCCCAAATGCCTCTTACTGGCTGTTGGTTTAGCCGTTGATCCCTGGAAGTGGCAGTGGAGGATCATGGCTGTATCGGCCCTCATATAAATCACAGGATATGGTTGCTTTTAGTGTGGTTGGTTTTCTTATGTTTCTACAATGGGCACAATCTCTTTAACAAAGCTGAGATAGTTTTTACCCACGCTTAAAATAATCCTCTGTGTTCAGATGGGACTGTAACCCAGCAGGGCACAACACAGATCTGCATCTTTAATGTTCATTTCACCTCTTTAATGTTCGTCAGTCTCAGCTGAAAATATTACAGCACCCCTACACTAAGTCCCCTTCACTGTTCCTCTCATGCGCCCCTGCTCTAACCTCCTATATGCAGTCACAGACAGACAGGCGGGCACAGACGCAGTCGAGCTGAGATTATAGCTGTCGGGGCCCAAACTCTTTAATCAGAAACAGAGGAGATGTTAGTCACAGCCAAAATGGTTTATTTGACACTGGCTGGTATAAAGACCTAGGCACACGTTTTTTTGTTTACACATAATTTCCTATTTACAGAGGCGAATTTGCATTTTTGTTTTATCTCTTTTCAAAGAGTTTTCTCTTATACAGTACATTTTTGATTAAAAAACAAACATTCATTATTATGTATTCTTGATAAGCAGGGAACATGGTGGGATATTACTTTTGGAGGACTGAACCTGCCATAATTAAAAATATAAACAGAAATATAAAAAAAATGCTTTATAAAACCATTTAGGTACCACTAATTAATTTTTTCCTTCTTTCATTTTTATACTTGTATTTACAGTATTTCTGCATTGCTTTCCATTGACATTTTCTTCAATATTCCCCCTATGCATTTTTTTCCTCTATTTATTTATATATCACATATTTACTTCTGTCACTGATGTATTCGTTTCACGTATTTTTTTCTGTTACCTATTTATTTGGGTCATCTATTTATTTCTGTGTTACCTATTTATTTCTCTCACCTATTTATTTGTGTCCACTATTTATTGTGTGTGACCAGCTGGTTTTCACTGAACATATGTTTTGAGCAGAACAGAACCGGGTATGTCCTGGTGTTTCCACACTGTTCACCTCTGCAGTATACTGTAACTCCTCTGAATAGAACTGAACCAATAGGAGAAAAGCTGAGCCTAGGACCCGCCTTTAAAGGCCGTTCCCTCATTTGCATAAGGTTTGAAGCATAAAGAAGAATTCAGTGTGAAAGTGAGAAAAGCAAAAGTATAAATAAAAAGGTTTGGAGGAATAAATACATGAATAAAAAGCAAAATGACGAATGTTCACATCTTCAATAATAACCATTTTTGCTTTTTTATTCATCTATTTATTTCTCCAAACCTTTTTATTTTGTGTCTGAAACACATGCATAAATAAATACAGGAATAAAAAGAAAAAAGGAGGAATACTGTGAGAAATGAATACAAGCATGAAGTAAAAAAAAAAAACACCACCAATAAATTTATAAGATGCCTAAATGGTATCTAAATGGTTTTATCAAGCATGTTTTATAGGTATTTGTTTATATTATTATTATATTATGACAGGTTCAGTCCTCCATAATCACTAGATTACATTTTCAAAATATCACACATTACTAATACTGAAAGTATGAGCAAACTATCAAGTACACATTAAGTATTTATTGTGTAGTAAAATGATAAAAGGAGTGCACTTATATAGTACTTTTATCCAAAGTGCTTTACATTAGCCTCACATTCTCACACACACACACACACACACACACACACACACACTGCTGCCATGCAAGCCATTGCCAGGGTTCAGGGTTCAGTGTCTTGACCAAGGACAGTTTGACATTGAACAGCCAGAGCCTTCAGCCATTGGACGACCTGCTCTACCAACTGAGCCACAGCTGTCCCTGGTCCCTGGTCCCTGTCAGTGTTTTTCAAGAGTTCAGAACACCAGCCCCATTTACAATTAGAGCCAATGCATTTTCCATATGCAAATGAGTTTATGATAGTTAATTTATTTTAAGACTGAGAAGAATGTTGAATTCCAACCAATAAAAGAACATGTCCTTCAGTTTGTCACAGACATTTAGTAACACATTCAAAGAAGATTTTCAGAAAAGAAGAGGGTGACAATTGTTGACAAGAATTGGCTTCTTTTTGATAAATGTAATGGAATAAACTGCCTCTGAGATGTGTTGATGCAATATTTTAGAAATAATTATTAGAAATACAAGTATCTGAAATGTGTTCATAAGTGCAGATCATCAGTTGTGCTGTCTTAAGTTTTGAACGGTGTGAAGAAAATGCCTAAAACTACGACAGACAAATGCTTTTATTTTGTAAAGACTATGTTATCATTTTAAAAACTTGGTTGAGATTGAGCCTAAAACAAGTGGAGGGTATCTTCTAACTCTAATTAGATCAAAAATCGACTCAAGCGAAAAAGAAGGTAATTTAAAAATGAAAGTTGGAACTGAAGACACCACCATTGTGCCTCTTCCTGTTGAGAAACAAAACACACCTTTTTATGTTTTACCCTTTCCAATATCACTTATAAAAAGATGCTGTATAAATGACATGAAAATAGAGTATTTCTCTTTTTTTCCCCTGCATTTTGGGAAATAAATTCTCCAAAAAATAGGAGCAGAAGCTGTCATAGAAAATGGTAGATATCATCCTGTCTTGTCTCATCAGGCCCACTGGCTTATCCCGGTTGTTGAGCTGTTTCACTGTGTGAGGCGGCAGATCCACCACCCACAGCCCCACCCTCGCTGTAATGAAAAGTGTTATGAATGTATGTGTCTTAATTCTCTTCTACTATGTCTGTGGGTGGCAAAATTAGGGTGGGCTGTGTTGGGGCCACTTAAATAGAAAACCGTGTCCAGTTTAACTGAGCTGCTCTAAGCCGATTTTTTAAGGTCACATTGGCACCAATGGGGGATTAGTTTGGTTCAGATCAATGTCTGATTGGGATCTTTCTCTCTGCCATTGCCTCCCTCTGTCCTGGGAGAATGCAGCCAAAGTCTTGCGATTTGTACTTGGGGAGAAGAAAGGCTCTCCCCTCCCATGGAGGACAAAGACACACATTAGCTCAGTTTTGCTGTTTTTTTCTCCTCCAGCAGTAAAGCTCCCAGCCTAAAGGATCAAACGTATGAAGACATGACCAGTGATGGCACCCCACTGCAGCGGCTGTCGCTACTGTTCCGCTGTCTGTGTGTGTCCAGTGTGTATGTATGTGTTCATTTTCTTAGGCATGTGTTTTAGAAAGTGAAAAAAACAGGTGTCTCCCTCAGCAGCAAGTGCATGCATCAGTTGTGAATACATACCGTGCCTGTAAATACCTTCTGCTCCTGTGAATTTCATCTGTGTAAAATATTACCTCTAAATGTGGTGCTGATATTGAATGCTTGAAATGTTTGTCATATTTCCCACAGGACTTTAAGCATGACCTAAACACTGAGTTAAGCACATGCTCTAGTCAATGTCATCCATACAAACCAAAGCCTACATGGTAATATATAACAAATAATATTTATCTAACACTGGTGATAATTTAATCAACCAGACTCCTCCTGGAGGGTTTGTACTTTTATCACATTTAACACAAGCTTTGAATAAATTACTTCATATTAACAGAATATTATTCATACTTATCTTATTTTACTCTCAGATATAATAATTACACCTGGCTCAGTTACAGTAGCTCAAAGGCAGCTGAAGGCAACAGAACATTCTCTAACCAAATCCTACATCATTTATTAAAAATTACAAAGATTACACAATTGCACAAACAACTTGCTCTGAAATATTAACCCATAAATACCCAGTGCTACTTTCTCCTCCATAGGCTTTATTGGTGAATCAAGGTTGTACAAGATGACAGTGTTCCCATGATAACTACAGAGCTTCTGAATATTCAAATGGGTCATATCTGATGACCTAGAAAAGATAAAAAAAAACTAAACAAAACTGTATTTACACCAGTTATGTACATGTAGTGATAAAAAATGAATGGATCTAAAGTTATTAAACATTTTAAATCAGTAGATGTAACTGGTGGATATTTGGGTCTTTATGGGTGAATAATAATTTGATGTTGTGAGAATACAGTTAGTAGACAATGGAACAGTTTATACATAACTAAAGTTCACTAGTTTTGTACATTACATTTCATCCCTGCAATAAGACATTTACAGAGCTTAGATTGGATATGAAGATGTGATCAAAACCTACCAAACTATTTTCTAAAAGTGAAAATAAAAATGTCTGATCTTGACCTATCTTATTCTGTGAATGCATTTCCAAAAGTTTAATCATTTTTGTGTCATACCTAACATCCTGTTTTCCACTTTAATTCACTATAACACATTTCTGTAATTTGTACAGAAAAAGACCACAGTAGCTTTTTGTTCTAACAATTATCAGAGGGGATCCTCCCAGCACCGTGCAGTCAACTCAGACCTGCTGAGGTTGAATCCTGGGGGCAGACTGCAGACCCCATACATTTTCCTCTCAACAGTTTCACATTATCTTGAACTATCTCCTCAAAGTTCTTTTTAACTTTCCCTTCAGGTACTCATTGACTATCAGTCTGGTGTCAGTATTTAGCCTTAGATGGAGTTTACCACTTTGGGCTGCATTCACAAACAACCCCACTCTGAGAAGATCAGAGCGGTCTTCCGTACGCCACATTACCCACGCCCACTCATGGGATGGGAATCCGGTGCTGGGCTTTTCCCTTTTCGCTCGTGAGAGAATCCTGGTTAGTTTCTTTTCCTGTCTTTAGTAATATGATTCCAATTGGGAATGACGGTCATAACATCCAATGCAACCCCCCCCCTCTGTTTTTTTTTTAATAAATCGCACCCTGCCCTTACTATTACGAAAACACATTTTTGCCTACGTTCACCTAAATTTAATGAGATCTATTATGGACCAGGTCACAGCTTTCCTGAAAATTTTATGGAAATTAGTTCAGTAGTTGTTGCGTAAAATTGGTGACAAATAGACAAACAAACCAAAAACAATATAATTTGCTTCCCCTTCAGGGGTGGGGTAATAATTTATACATATTAGTTTATTTGTTTTTATGTAAATGTTGCCTGTGTTGGATTAATGTGCACTTGAGTACTTAGCTGATGTATTTGACCTTGACCTTTGACCTACATTCACCAACATTTAATGGGATCTATTCTGGACCACCTCGCACCTCTCCTGAAAATGTCATGGATGTTGGTCGAGTAGTTTTTGCATCACGTTTCTGACCAACAGATAAACACACAAACAAAACAAGACAAAAGTAATACATACCCCTTTCCTCCCCTTCAGGGGGTGGAGCAATAAAAAAAAGTTCATTTACAAATAGTCACAAAAAACTTGGAGCTGGAAAAAAACACACAAACCAAAAAAAGACCTACATGGTCATTATCTCAAACCTATCACCAGCTTCTGAAACTCAATCCCAAATAAGTCAAGTACGTAAATCCTACCATAGCTTCAACAAAATAACACATTTAATCAACTCCTGTCGTGCATTTATGCATATTCTTCACAATATTCGAAATTTCATTGGTAAAGCCTCCAGTTACTCAAAGCTTTTCAAGTGTAGATCTGTTTTCTATTAACTTGTCCTTGGTAAACATTAGGAGACAATTATTTTAATCAGCTTCTTGTGGATTTAATCAGTGAAAGCCTCGTAGAAAGACTAATTATTAAGCACTGTGACAACACTAATGAAAGTGACAAATGTCTTTAGGACTATTGTGGGTACAAATAACATGACTTCCGATAAAACTAAGTAAAAAGTGTGACTATGTCTGAGCCTTGTTTAATTCTATTTTATGGGTTTACAATGTTTGAGTGAGACTTCTTTATATGTGATACTCCTCAGGGAAGTATTCTTGGCCCACTTCTGTTATATAGAATTATTATTCACCATGACAATTATGTATCTCAGTGTCACTGACATATGCTCTCACTACCATCTTCACTGACAAGAAAACATGAATTCATAAGACACATTTGTTTTTGGCCTAAATTAAGGGAAACAAAAGTTTGAACATGAGCAGAAGACCTAAAGCAACAAAAGTAAAACTGTCTGTAAGGATGTTGGTCATCGCAAATGGATGAAATCTTTGATCAATCGTCTTTTCACCACTCATACACTTCTATCACTGACCATTACAGTCACTCCCTTTTCACTAATTTAGTCTTAAAACAAATCCTGTTTATAAAGCTGTAAATAACATTGATGTTCCCTGCAGAGCTTTTCTTTCATTTTATGTTCCAGACAGACCACTAAAGTCCTCCACAGCTTTTCTTTTAAATGTTCCTTAAATGTCCCATAAAAGTACGGATGAGGCCACCTCTGCTTTTAGCACTTCAATAGAAACAAAGCAGCTTGATGCAAGAACTGTAATGCATGCAAATGTAATGCATTTAAAAGGAATCTAGAGAGTCATTTTAATCTGTATTTTTGCTTGTTTGGAATATAGCGCAGGAAAAAATATAAAAAGAAAGTTGTATTTTTTTTTTTAAACTTTTAAAGATTTATTTGATATAGTAAACTTGGTAGGGAATAAAGCACATACAAACAAACAAAAGATGAAACAGTGTCCAATATGTGCATTTCTTAGTATAATACTGCAAGATATTATACTGAAATTATCAATATATAATTGTTAAGGTGACTGTAAAATTGAAGCTAGCTGTTTTTGATTTGTTTGGTTCTGTTTGCCGCGTTATGCAAAAACTAATGGAACAATTTTCAGGACCAGAATAAATCTCATTAATTTGGGTGAATATAGGTCAAAGGTCACAAAAACTCAATCAGGTAAAACATTTGTGAGGAAAACATTTGTTGTGTCTGGCACCACCTGTTTTTTCTGTTTTTATTGTGTTTTTCTGCCTATGTTGAACCTTAGGGCTGCAATAGGGTTGAATTGAAATAAATATATTTATAAATATGGGGGAGTAGAAGTTATTTTAATCTTGCTATGAGAAGCACTTTAGGTCTTGTATGAAAGGTGTTATATAAATAAAGTTGAGGGGAGTTACAGTTCATCAGGATGCATAACCATGGAAAGATAATTGCTGGTATATGTGGAGAATAAAATGTTTCTTTGTTCGCTTGCGTCTTTAGTTACAGCTCAGTGTATCATTATCCAATCAAGACTAAACAAACAGGGCAGGCCATAATTGATGATAAATCTGCAATAGTAATCTGTAATTCCAGCTGTTCACAGGCCAAAAACTATGTTGTTATTTAAATAAAAGTGCAAATCAAAATATGTCGTGATTTGTGTCTCATATTTTTGCAAACAATTGCAAAATTTATGCAGCACTAGTCCAAGCATAAATAAAACTGGTTCCCAAGAAAAACTAAAAATAAACCTAGAGGGACTACAAACATCAAGATATCTGAATATTTCATAGAGACAGAACAATCAAAATAACATATTACATTCCAATCTTTTTCTTCTTTTTCTAGAATCTGAAGTGGTTGAACTCTTTATTATTGCCAGTATATTTCACATGAAAAGTGTATTGTTAAACTGCATTGTCTGTGAACAGTTAAATTGTTTTTATTTGCTAACACAACAATGTCAAGTGACTTCCTTTAAGAGTTTGGTGCTTACTTGGTTTGGTTTCTCCTCCCCTTCAGTTGAGGCCATTGAGAGCCTCTGCAGCTGGGAGTATTTGCCTCCTTGTTCCACACTGGTGAGGGTGACTTAAATTAGGTTCACGGGTCAAAGGTTGAACCCAGCTCTGATGTAGAACAGTTTTTATTGACTCAGAGCCAACCACCTCTGGCAATCACCTGTAACATTGTTATTAGACCCGTCTGGATTTGACTGCTTTGAATTTCCATTTTGTTTGCTGCTAAATCCAAAGAGTCATGATTAAAAGCTTTTATGCCACTTAACCCTTTCTACACCACATCCACTCTTTTAACTATGTTTTACAATTTAGTTATTTGTGATTTACTTGATCTGAGTCCGTTCACACTTGTAAATATGGTTAAAGAGATGTGATGGTGAATTACTGTTGAATGACTTTACAAAACTAAGATACCTGAAGGCATCCGATGAGTGGTTTCCTCTGTTTGCTTCTATAATGTTGCTCATTAGAGTCTCACTACCTAAATAATCCACACAGCTGCTGAAGTCAGAGCTTTCCTAGAAACAGCAGCCTCTGCTGGAGGCAAGTCTCTGATTATCTAATTATGTTAAGCACCCATGTAGATTAAATGGTCTGAAAGGTCATTATGAGGAGATGGTTCTCACACAACTATAGGTCAAGGATGTGTGTGTGTGTGTGTGTGTGTGTGTGTGTGTTCTCTGTGGGTCAGATTATTATACTGTAGGTACAGGTTGACCCTGAGCAAAGTAAATATTTCCACACAGCTAAACCAACTGACTTAAAAGCAGGCGAGGAAATGAAAATTATTTTAAATTCATCTAAATTGAAATAAAATAAAATCACAATATCAGTTACTAAATATATGGGCAACATAAGATACAGAATGTAAAGTAATGTTCCCTCTTAACTTAGTCTTACATATAATTTATCCATAATTTAGTTCATTTGATGCTATAGATACAGTCGGCAGTAACGTCACAGCTGGGGGAAGGGAAACCTGAGGGGGAGAAAAAATCCTTCCATTCATTCACTATTCTTTAAAAACACAAAATTTAAACTTTTTTTTTTGCTAACATTAATAAGTCTTCTTAAAAAAGACACAAAATGATCAATTAAATATAAGATAAACATTAAAATAGTTGGTGAATGATTCAGAAGTTGGCAATATATCAATTAATTGTTGTTAATTGGTCCAATATGACTTGATGTTATTTTAGGTTTTTTTTATTTTCTTTTACACACATATACTGAACTCTATAAAGAACTTTAATCAGTACTTCTATTTTTACCAGAGTTTTGCACACAAATATCTATACTTCTACTTCGGTACTGACTGTTTTGTTACTTGTGTATCTGGTACAAGTAAATCTGCATCAATTGTACAATATTCACTACTGTTTAAATCATTTATCTAATGTTCCTGATACCCCTGACATAATCTAGGATTGTTTAGGAATGGTTCATATCACATTAAACTGACCTCAAATGAAGTGCTGACCGCAGACATACACATGTTTTATTGTTGGGTCCAAACTCATCCTTTTTTCTTATACCTTGCATTTTATCCAATGTAAATGATATCTGTTTTATTAGCTGGTAAGATGTAAGATGTTTATTTATTTATTTATTTGTGGTGCAAAACATCACACATCCACACTTCAGCATTAGAGCAGCAGAGGCCAGTTTGTTTCCCCCTCAGGTCTAAACAAATGTGACATTTGTGGGCGTTCCCGTTGTTGACGACTGTATCTGTGACAGATCACAACCATCATCAGCACCAACAGAACATGTCAAATTTAATATATTTAACATTTTACCCATCAGATGTGAGGGTTTGTACCATGACATTGAGAGTGTTGGGTTTGTCATCATTATTGCAATTATTCAAAATAACTGTGTTATTTCAAAAGTCATGATAATTGTATTCATTCACTCCCAATCATTGAAAATAACAGAAATGATCATTTTTAATTATTTCCACATGACTACCATCATTTGATGATGATCATGTTATTTCATGTGAAAGTGGAGCTAGCACCACAGGTTTATTTAAAAATAACTACTAATAAAATAATAATACTGGTGACATGTCCATGGCGTCCTCCCCCCCCCACCCCCCCTCCTGCCCATAAGTAGCTGGGATGGGCTCCAGCAACCCCTGTGAGTTATGAGGATAAAGTGGACTCAGATAATGAATGAATAATAAAAATATTAATCATATGTTTTTTGGGAGTTTTAATATTTCAGCTACAATGTTTATTTTAGTCTTGCAATATCAATAATGGTATTTTTAATAACAAAAGGCAAACAGACCTATATTTTGATCGAATTTTACTCACTTTACAGTGTGTTTTTGCCGACATTTGTTGGTTGGTTGTTTTGGATGTTTTTTGTGTACAAAATAACTCAAAAACTTATGGATGGATTTTGATGAAATTTTCAGGGTAGGTTGGTAATGGGAAGAATCTGGAAATTATTAGGTTTTGGTGGTGATCTGTTGGGGGGGGGGGGTCTACCTTGGCGGAGGTCTGCGCTGTCAGAGTGCTTTTCTACTTTGAACATGCTGTGCCAATAAATTGTCCTTCCCCCTCGTAACATATATGTGCATAACTGAACTGCTATTACACTTAATTAAGTGTGAAATAAAGCATCACTGCTGTCATTAAAAAAAAAAAAAACAACAAAAAAAACCTGTCATTTTGATGACAGCACCACTTGGTTCATAACTTGCCTTGTTTCTGTTTGAAAAACCTTTATTAAATGTGTCTTATTACAATATGTCTCCAGTATCACTGAAACCTGTGTTTACCAAAGTACAGCCCTCGACACAGTGTTAATTAATCTGACAACAGCTGAAGTGAAGACGCTGTTAAACTACAGTAATGGAACTGCAAACATGTCAATTACAGAATCAGACAATGAAGTGAAAATGTAATTGTTAAGTTCTTCTCAGATCAGAAGAATACTGTAAATTGAAGCAGACAAATGAAGTCAAACTCATGAGAACTAAGCAAAAAAAAAAATAAAAAAATGGGGGAGGGAAGTTTTGTCTTTAAACCAGCCACATCAGCATATGTGTGTGAGCACCTTTACAGTATTGGTCTAGTTCATGTGTATATTATAAAAAGAGTCACATTAGTGGAAAATGGTCGTCTGTTCCCATTTGCAGTCATCCACACCAAGTGCCTCAGGGCAGAAACATGGTTCATGAATACAAATGTTAAGTGTTTCCATTTTTAAAATAAATCTAGAAAATATTCCCCAGACCATGATTTGTAACCAACCTTGAATCTTGCGTACTGTTACACGCCTAATTTAGTATTCTGGCTGTTGCACACAATTTTTCCCTTTTTTTTTTTTTTCCCTGAGAGAAAAAAATGTTTGTTTTACTCATGGGTTAGTTTTTTGGTATGAAAAGGAAAGATTGACAGTGCACCTGTGGGCTGCCAATGAAGGACTGACCCTGAAAAAGAGAGGGGGAAGAAGAGTGGGAGTGGCAGCGCGAGAGGTTCCTCAGCTCTGCAAACCACTTCAGTTCTCACTTGAGTGCCTCTCTTTGGACCTTAACCCAGCCGGACCCCCACCTAACTGCTTCAGATTGAAATTCCTCCACTCGGCAAGACCCTGTGCTCCCCCTCCTCCTCCAGCGCTCGGCACACACCAAGGGGCATTCAAAACGCATTAACACCAAATCAATGGGAAACAGTGAAAAAAGCACAAAAAAAAAGAAAGAAAAGAAAAAAAAAATCTCCTTAGCAACATAATCTAGACGGCCTGACGAGAGGAGGAGTGAAAAGAAAAGAAAGAGAGAGGGGTGGTGGTGCCGTTTAGGGAGAGAAGAAGAATTGGACACAAAGGCCGGGCACATAGACAGCAACAAAATTGAAAATTAACACAGAAGAAACTGTTCCTTTTTTCATGGGTGCACAATCAGCTACATTAAACCAGAGCCAGGCACCTCCTCCTCGCCTGGTCTTCCTTTGCCTGTGGACTGAGGCTCCTGTAGGACCTCACTCATTTTCAAAGAATATTGTAAAAACTGACCTAATTAAGAGATTTATTTTTTAATTGTGAGGTTTAATTTTTATTCTATGTACACATTTTACAATATTTCTAATAATGCCTAATGATGCTAATTATCTTCTAATGATGCAAAATGGGGGGGGGGGGACAAGAATCCTAATGCAAATCCTCTTATATGTCCACATGGATTTAAGTTGTCTGGTCCAGCCTTTGGACAAACACTTAGTCTGGCTTAATGAACTCAGAGTCTCTGACAGGACAATGCAAAAGCCCCCTGAGAGAGACTGAAAGTCTGAGGATGGTGAATTCATTAAGACTCAACTAAATTAACAAAGAAAAAAAAATGAAATTAAATCATTTGGACAAAAAACAGATTTGCTTAATTGTATTTGAAAAACAAAAACAAAAAACCTCTCTTGGTTTTTTTCTTCAAGTATATATTCTTATGTGGATCCTGCAGAATAATGATGTCGTGTTAATTTGGGTATATTGAACGGCAATTAGCACAGAGCAGGAACTGTGGCCACCAGCAGCCCCGTAAATGACCTCTGACCTCCACTACATGATCAGCCCATTGAGAAGAGGGCCTGCTTTAATTAGGAGGTCATTAAGACCCAACCTCAACACACCATGGGACAACATAAAGCCTACACACACTCCCACCTGCACCCCAACATTCATCCAAGTACATCTGACCACACCTCAAAGCTGCACGTCTGGGTCAGTGATTTCCATGAACAGACTTTACTTTGGCAAACCGACCCCAGTATATAAACGGTCACCTGTATTTCAGCTGATTTTAATTCACTGAGATGTGTTGCAAATCTCATGTAATATGAGAATTGTTTAAGGTTTGTGTAAGAATTAAAATGTCAAAAAAATACACAAAGAGTTTTTGGCTTTTTTAAACACAAGGACCTACTTTATATGCATCTGTCTGAAACATAAACAGACATTTTGTCATCGTGATTCCTGGGGGAAATATGAAGGACATGAAAACGATTTCCAAAATGTATAAAGTGGGTGTGACCAACAGAAAGAAGATCAGGGTGTAAAGAGGTGAAGCGACAAAGTCAGAGTATAAAGGTGGAAAATAGATGACAAGGGAAAGAGTGATTCCAGAGCCCTTTTATTCAGGCCTCTGATTTCACACTCAGCTTTGGGGACGTTTTCCTTTTCACATTCTTTCTTCTGCATTTATTCAGTGTTATTCTGCAGTGCAGTGTCTCCTATATGGGAGAGAGAGCGCTGCCCGGAGAAGAGTCAGCTCCATTCACAGCTTTATAAATCACCTCAGCATGTGCAGACCGTGGCCAATCGGCCAATTACGCCCCCCTGACACACCGGGGCCGATAAAGAAGGCCCAGGACAAAGGGATCACAGGCCAGATAAACGACCCTTTAATGAAGTCGCCCACAAAACAGGCCAAAACCGCGCGCCCCACTTACGTATTCCATCATGCCGTTGCCCTCACATTTCCTCTTGCTCAGCCGCCACGGCAGGCACAGCTGGGGAGAGGGAGACACAGAGAAAGAGAAGCAAAGTGAGAGAAAAAGGAGAGAAAAATGACTCTGTGCTCTGACACTGCTAAGCCCCCCACCCAAGGCCCCTTTCAGACTTTTGGCCGAACAAAAGCATCTGTTGCCATACTGTGCCGCTCAGACCCCCCTTAACACACACATACTCAAGTCGGGTAAGAAGCCTCGCAGGAGCTAAAAAAGGCAGCACTGAGCCGTATGCAGCTGAGGCTGCTCACCTTGTGGCACAACCTATTGTGCGCCCCATTCCAGGAGCTTCTCCATCCATCTTTGTGTCGATGGGACAAACAGAGAGAGAGGGAGAGAGTGAGGGAGAAACTTTGTTTGACAGAGTGAGAGACTGAGAGAGAGGGGTGCAAGACTGCAGCTGCAGAATGAATAGGAAAGGGAATGGAGGGATGAGGTGGGAGTCAGAGAGAGGGAGAAGGGGGCAGCTGCAGGGTGGTCCCACCCCTCCATCCCTCCACCTCTACAGTGTTGTTTGGCTTTGCTTTGGATTCAGAACGCAAACAGCTTATCCGTCCTGCAAGATGTTCTGATGCGGACGTTTCCTGACAGAGGAGAGGGTGAAGGAGTGAGACAGGAATGTGCACAGGTGTATATGTTTACCTTATGTATGTATGGAAACAGTTGAGTAACAGAGGGGTTCACTCATTAACCCTTTAAAAACACAGATCATTTTAGTTTGTCTGCATATTTCCTCCAAAGTATGTTTATTTTTTCTTCTAACTGAAGAAAATATTTTAAAAACAAAACCAGTTGACAATTCATGTCATACTCTGACCTGGTAGGAAAATATAATATTGAAGGGAAAGGGAACTTTTGGAAATACTTGCAAATCAGGCATTGTGTTTGTAACGCAAACCCTGTGTTTATTTACCTACAGCAACCACATACTGCTGCCCATACTGCATCTGTGTGTAAAAGCTAATGTACTGTAGATAATTGTATTAATCTGAAATCAATATGGCAGAGGGACTTACTGTAGGGATCAATATTGATGAAGGTGAATGGTTGAACATACTTTCAAATGTGGGTAAAAACATTAAGGAAGCAAAAGGAAAATGTATCCACTATAAAGTAGTTCATCGATACTACTACACACCTTCTAGACTTTATAGGATGGGTAATTGTGGAAAAGGGCTTGTGTTGGAATTGCAAGGAAAGGGAGGGTACATATTTACATATGTTTTGGGGGTGTGCTTATGTCCACCCTTTCTGGTGCAAAATTGTAGGAATATTAGAAGAATGGCTGGGTTTGTCAGGACCTGCTGGTCCTAGACTTGGAGACAAGTCAGTGGTACCAAGCCTAACAAAACAGACATTTACTGTTGTAAAACTTATTTATTATGGTAGAAACCTTAGATTTAAAAGACTGGGTCAATGCAATGATCTTATGAAACTCTGGTGGAAAGACTGAATGATGAAAAACTAATGATT
Organism: Siphamia tubifer; assembly: GCA_020466265.1. NCBI lineage: Eukaryota > Metazoa > Chordata > Actinopteri > Kurtiformes > Apogonidae > Siphamia > Siphamia tubifer. The sequence continues at coordinate 31,316,609 of CM035786.1, forward strand.
TGGGACGAGTTCTGGGTACAGATGAAAAACATATAAGATATATTTAAATGCATCTGTCATATTTTCATGTATTATTACTGTTACATTCTTTCTTTTTTGTGAACTATATTTTTAGTTGGAGATGTCTAGGTGGTGTATAGGGAAACTATAATAGGATATTGTGATGTACTGTGAGGACCTTCTTTGTTTGTTTTTGTGTGTTTTTAAGTTTTGAACAATAAAAAATTTAATTACAAAAAAAGAAAACCAGTCTTACTATAGTTTTAATCTCATACAAACTACATACAAACATTTTTTTTTAAAAAAACAAAAACCAACTCACTAAGACTTTGCAGTTTGATAGAATTTCTAAAAAAAAAAGAATGATATTTTCAAACATATATAATTGTATTTTATTTTCTGGCTTAATTTAAAAAAATGTGTCTCCTTTCTTTTTTGCTGTATGATATATGTGTTAATTCCAAATATTCCAGATATTCCAAGTAAGGCATATACTGTTTATAGTGAGACAGTACTCAAAACCAAGACATTATATCTATATGACTGGATACATTTCAGTTGGCTTGTTTGCCATGTAGACACATTTGATACAGTTGTAAATATTGGATATAAACAGTGAAGATCAAAAATAAAAAAAATAAAAGATGAATACATTTAAGAACAATGTCAGTCCACTGTACATTATCAAATATTAAATACACAGTGTATTAATGTCTTCATTACTATGTTAAATAGTAATTAATAAAATAAAAGCTCAATTTTCTCTGAGCTATAAGAACTTATTTTTCAACAATAGATGTTGAAAGTCTTATTTCAAGAAACCTCAACAAGATATTTTTCACTTGTTCCATTGGCTGCTTTTTTTGTGTTTAATTCAAGATTTTTCTGCTTAATTCAAGCATAAAACAATCTGTTAATAAATCAAATGAAAATGATCTTTATAAGATCTCTTGAAATTATATTTTCCAGATCTATTTCCTCAAAAATAAGGTCTTTATATCTCACTGAAAAGTTACTGTTTAGGTAATTATGTCTTATTTTAAGTGTGGATGAGATATTTGGACTAGAAATGAGAAAAATACACTTGGTAAAATTGACATTTTTTTCACCGCATTGACTGAACATCAGACATTAGATGTTGTTGTAAACTCCAACTGAAATAGTAAATGTTTCAGAGGAAAAAAGAGAGCGAGAGAGTTATGGTAGTTCGTTGGAATAATAAGCTGATAACTACCACAGCTGCAGGTGCAGAAAGGGTGTCACCAAGTTCAACTCCCTCCTCCCATCTCTCCCCTCACCCTCAGTGGTGGCCTCCCTGGAGGACAGCAGCAGTGTCCACAAACGTCCTCTGTGGCATTGAACGCCACAGGCCAAACCTCTGGGCGCCTAAACGTCTCCTACAAACGCACCTCTCCTCATGTCGCCTTTTTCCTAAAGAAAATTTGATTTGTTTTTATTCTTTATATGAAAATGCTCTTTTGATGCTTTTTTTTTTTGTCGTGAGGCTTGAACGTCCTCCTCAGGGGTCTGTGTATTTTTCGGATTTATATGCAGATCAGGTCTCGTCCACAGCTCCTCCTACAGTATCATCACTGTGGAGATGTCTTTTCTTCATCCGCACAAACATCTCTCATTCGCACTTCAAACAAATTTACTCTCTTGGGTATTGTCATGCCTCAGAATGAGACTTTTTAGGAGTGTGTTTAGCATTCAGGTTTAGTTATTCATTCCCCCTGTCTCAGCCAAGAAATCTTTGTTTGACCGCTCCTCTTCAAACCTTGGAGTGTCAGGAGGGGCGGGGGGATCGATTTGATTCTAATCGGACCATGAAAAGAACATGATCTAACTACTTTCAGGCCGGAGTATATTTAGGCCCACTTCTCTTTACACTCTCCCTCTCTTCGTCTCCCCCCAGTTTAGTGTGTTTCACAATGAAGCTGGCCAATTTAAAAAGCTTTGAATGTCTCGTCAATGACTTTGTGAATACAGGGGAGAGAGATTTGGAGAGGGAAAAGAGAGAGAAAGGGAAAGCAGGAAAAAAAGGGGGAAATGGAGGAAAAAAAGGCCAGGGAGCAGACATAAAAATTCCAAGAGTTGTTTAAGCGTGGGTGGGTTCATTTGCATGACAGCGCCATGTGAATAAGGCTGACCTCTTGGACCGCCCTAGTGCTCGGCCGAGCTGCAGCCTGACGTGCAGGCTTTGACCCAGCTCATTGACTCTGAATGGATACTCTGTCAAAGGGAGGGACCTTGCAGCTCTTAGCCGGACAGGCATCTGCAGACCTCCTGTTTGACACCCAGCTACCTCCATTTCCATCTCCCTACTCCTATCACATAGAGGCGTGCACATGCATCCACACATTTACCAAATCATTAGGCTGAGCTCCAGTCACTCTCTTATCAGCGACCTCCAGACCCTGTGAGAAGAATCGCACACAGTGAAGTAAACATGCAAAGAAAAAAAGCTAAAACAATTTCATTGGTAAAGACCTTTCTTTACTTCTTTGCACAAACACACGCACTCACACACGCGCACGCTCACACATACATACAGACACGACAGGTGCAGCAAAGCTCTTGCACGTGCAGACCCATCAACACGCTTCATTTGATTGCTCTATGATTTACTGCAACAGGCAGGTGAGAGGACATAGAGTGGACCAGGGGGCTGGCTGTGCGATGTAGTCTGCATACAAATCTTAGTTACGGCCCCAAACTCCCCCTCGACCCCATACAAAGTTGTGACTCCATGCAAACACAAAGCTCAGACAGCGTACAAACACACTCTCCATTTATAGGGCTGGCACAGAGCTGGGATGATGCAGACCGAAGCTCTTGGCCCTGACCTCTACTGTCTAGATACTCTCAAAGGGAAGCTCCCCACACTTGGAAATGCAATCAGTGTGAAGCAAAGCAAACACTTGTTGAATTTCAACAAATTAAATTATTAACAAAGAAGACAAGTAAGATGCTCTTCACAAAGAAGCTTTCAGTTTGTGGTGCTGAATTGCTAAAAGCGATCACACCGGCGCGTTTTTTTTTTTTTTTTTTTTTTTTTTTAGTTTTGGGATTCACTTTGTAGACATGTTCTAAAACTCAGTCTGAGCCACATTGTTTATTTATTTATTTATTTATTTATTTATTTATTTATTTATTTATTTATTTATTTATTTATTTATTTATTTATTTATTTATTTATTTATTTATTTATTTATTTATTTATTTACCATTAACATTCATTCATTCATTCTTTATTTTGATCATGTAATGACAATTTGAAAACCGAAATGCAAATAAATCATAATAAAAAAAAAACCCTGAATAAAATGGTAACATAAAATTGCACCTTCTTAAGCCTCAAAATGTACATAAACAAAGGACAATAAACTTATTTAATCCTACCCCTTCAAACCTTTTCATATAAACACTGTCCCCATCTATCAGCAACTCTGAAACATGCATATTTAGTAACTCATCCATATCCATATTACAACAAAATTATAGAAAGTAAGTTATTTTTATCAAACTCATCTTAGTTTTTTATCAGTCTTTTGTTTATATAAACTCATTTTTAATTTATTTTCACAAATACCACTTTCAATATTAAGTAAAAAATTATCTTCAGGTGTATAGTCCTCTGATGTATCTGTTTAAAACGTCACCACAGAAAACGTCAAAATGCATGTGATGACATTGAAATTCAATTTAAAAATTTGAATACACTTTTCTTTTCTTTTTTTTTTTACAAGTTTTACTGATAGTCCTGTATGCATGTAACATTAAAACTTATTTTAAACATTAAACATTAAAACATTTTAATAAATAGAGTCACATTTTACAGACCCCTAATACTACCCCTCAAACCCTTTAACAAGTTTTTTTTTTAAATACCAATTTTATATGAAATATGTGTTAAAAGAAAATGTACATGTAGATTTTAGATGTAATTTATTGGTCTCAGTGGAGAAATGTGACTTCACTGACTGAACATTAAACATTAAACCATTAAAATGAACAAAACATACAAATCATTTACATACCATTGTGATTGTTCGCCTTCAACAATGTTCATGGATGTTTGGTGAAACATGGTTTGAAATTTCGCCAACATGTCTTTAATTCGTGCTGATAGAATAATGGCTGCCTCCTCCTTTTATAATCAACTCCTGTTTCACTTCTATTGATAACGAAGCCGCTTCTTCTTTTCATTCACACCAGAATCATGATGAATAACAAATACGTACTGTAATAAAGTTTAAATTAGCACAGTGGGAAAAATAAATAACAGTAACTCTGTGATGAATGAGGGTCAAAGGGTAACGAAAAGCATCATGGGTAGCTCCCTCATAGCCAGTGGGATGCTACGTACAGTATGTTGCACCCTCAAAAAAAGACAAGTCTCTGGTCTTCTTTTTCGGTAACTTTACTTTCAGTTCGTTTGGAGTTTACACGAAGAATACACAACAGCTCTCTCTCTTTTTTTTACGGCTCATGCATGTTTTTTTTCTTCCTTCCGTTAGATTCTCTCGCGCTCCATGATGATCTCATCAGCCACTTGAACTTTAACCTTCTATATCAAATGTAATGTAGATGTAATCTAATTTAATGTAAATAAAAAATACATTGAAATAAAAATGTTCTCCTTACTTAAACCTTATCTTTCCTCATATTAATTAACTATAAATTATCTGAAATTATTCTATTATTCTAGGTCACAACAAGTATGTACGGGACCAACAATAACTGTGCAATAAACTTGGTGCAATATTCATATTCATATGTGGAATGCATGCAGCAGTACTGTACGCACTATGTATACATGTATATGTATATGCATATGTGGGTGTGTATGTATGTATGTATGTGTGTGTGTGTGCGCGCATTCTCATGTATGTATCCCACTGCACATTGCTTCTGTGAAGTGTGCTGCTGCACTTTATTTATTTAATTTTATTTAATTTTATTTTTTGTATTTCTGTAAACTGCAGCTGGACGGAGTCCAGGAAAAAGTTCCCCACGGGGAAAATAAAAGTATATCTTATCTTATCTTATCTTATATTTACGTCCATTACATAGTTATGTATAGTAATATACAGTACTGCATTTATGTCTCAGAGGTTACTGTTTCTTTTCGTAAATAACATTTTCTTTCATATTCACAGACGAAAAATTGAGGCAAAGGTTTTTCGGTACTTGGATTATTCGTTAGCTGGGTCTTTCATAAGTGGAGGTACCACTGTATATAAAGAATATTACTTTAAAAGCATAAAATCTTATTTTATTTCAAAAGTCCTTCATTAACTCAAACAGTTTGCATGATGTTTTCTCTGCAAACTGGTGTGTTTTTGTTGTGAATTTTACCGTAATTTTTTTTTTACAGTTTGCTGTTATTCAAATACAGATACAAATTAACTTTATTGGTCTCCAGGGGAAAGTCACTAATTCATTACTTCATCATTTGTTCTTCATCTTCATTTAAGTCATTTTTATCTTGCTGCCTTTCTGTGGTGGTCCATTGTAGACCCAGTGCCTCACAGATCTAGAGGTATTTTGCAGCTTAAAACAAACCTTTCCAGTTCACGTCATGTCTCAAACACTTGTATAATAAGCTCTGTGAGGCTTTAAACACTTTATCAGATTCAGATTTTTTTTATTCATGCACAGAGAAATAAAAAATATATATACATGAGCAGTTTATAACAGATCTATATCAAAGGGAACTCAAAGGTAGTAAGAGTGCTTATAGATAAGGATCCAGTATCCAGTCATACCGCAACTTATAAAAGACCCAGCTAGCAAATAATAACAGTTACAAAAAACCTTTTAGTCAATTTTCTGAATTCTCTGAATACGAAAGAAAATTCATTTTACAAAATGAAACCGAAATCCCTGAGATGTAAATACAGTACTGCATGAAATGTATGTAAATGTGCACTGTAAGTAGCATCCCATTGGCTATGAGGGAGCTACCCATGATGCTTTTCATGAGCCTTTGACCCTCATTCATCACAGAGTTCTAACACGCATAATGGACAGAGTTACTGCTGTTTGGTGAGTTTTTCCCAGTGTGATCATTGAAACTTTTTTACAGTACGTATTCATTATTCATCATGAGCCCAAAGTAAGTGATTCTGGTGCAAATGAAAAGAAGAAGCAGCTGCGTTATCAATAAAAGTGAAACAGGAGATGATAAAAAAAAAGGAGGCAGCCATTATTCCATCAACACGAATAAAAGACATGCTGGCGAAATGTCATCAACTTTCCAAATTCGTGGAAAAAACCATATCCCAAAAAAATGTTCACGAGTCGTGCTATCACCTAATATGACGACGTATGCCTTGTGCATTTTAGGAAGATTATGAAATGTCGTCAAAGTGAATCATCTTTGGATTGATATTTCACCAAATGTCCGTCAACAAAAATTGTTGAAGGTGAAAGTGACAAAACAATCACAATGGTATGAAAATGATTTACATGTCTGGTTCATTTTAATGGTTTAATGTTTAATGTTCAGTCAGTGAATACACATTTCCCCACTGAGACTAATATATTACATTTAAAATATAAATTGTCTTTTAATTTTAACACATATTTCATACAAAATGTGTATACTTTTATAATTGTTAAAGTGTTTGAGGGGTAATATTGGGGGTCTTGGAACAAATCAGTCCTTTTACATGTAAAATGCGACTCTATTTAGGAAAAATTCAAGGTACAAAACCAGTTATGGAACAAATTAATTTCCTAAATTGAGATACCTCTGTATAATTTTGTTTCCTATTTATTGTCATTGTATTTGTTCTATCTGAGAATTACGCAAAATCTTTGTATTGGTTTCTATACTTTTTGTCTTCCACCTCCCCTCACCAATTAATGCTTATAAATCTGTCACTCTGTAAGCGACAAAAGAGGAAAAAGAATCACACGCTCTGATAGAAAGGAACATTTTCATGACTGTGTATAATATGAAAGGGGTTTCAGTGGCAATGGATTGTGCTAGTAGAACAGATAAATTAGTGTAAATGAACAGTGAAAAGCCAACAGCTGGAACAATATGAAGACAAGAACACAGAAAAATCAAATCTGTGCGTCCTTTATTGTCTAAATGAGCAGAGTGTGGACAGATCCTGTTGCAAAATTCAGTATGTCACCAAATAAACCACGTTCGAAGAACACTACATGCATAATGGACAGAAAATGCCAGCATTATCTCAATTAAGAAACGTGAGTTTTCCTCTGTGTAGAAGCCTCAGTTCGACCTCAGATGCAGAGGATGAGGATGACACTGGTTTGACACGCTGCTCCAGAGACACTAACGGGCAACCAAGAAAATCAACATAATGACAGACTCTGCCTAACATGACACTTTTCTAAATTGATATTTAATCTGGTCTGGAAAACACCAGAGGTTCCCTTTGATATAAAAGAAAACTGGGCTTTCTCTGAGTTTAGGAAGAATTAAGCAGTGAGTAATATATCATTGTTTAAAACTGTGTCCTGTTTTTATCGTGTTTTGTTTATGCAACTTTCTTTCTTGTAAATAGGGTCGACATAAATAAGCTATTGTTTCAGCCTATGCCTTTTTGCCCATGTCTGTATGGAGATCTGAACTGTATGTATATATCATGTTTTGTTAAATAGATGAATAAATGACTTAATTACTTACTTGGAGTTATGTTTTTGCTGGCGTTTGTCTGTTTGACTGTGTTCAAGATAACTCAAAAACCTATGGACGGATTTTGATAAAATTTTCAGGATATGTTGGAAATGTGAACAGGAAGAACTGGTTTCATTTTGGGGGTGATCGGGGTGGGGGTGGGGGGTCTACCTTGGCGGAGGTCTGCGCTCTCAGAGTGCTTTATTAGTTTGAAATTCAGACACCAAAAGCATGAAACTTACACCCAAAAAAGTACATCTTTCCATATTTCAATCAGCTCATCTGTACTGATTGGATTGAATGTGATTTGGTGGAAGTTATTATTAGAGAAGTTGAGGAGTTCAAACATCCCATCAGACAGGAAATGTGATTGACAGGTAAAAGGTGGCGATAACATGCGGCTAAAACATTTGGTTTGTTTGCTCCTTCACACTCCAATAAACAGAGGACAGAGAGATTGCGGCCCATGTGTATTCACAGCCTGGATGGTGACAAAAGACACGGCCTGGACACACATTCCAGTCTGCTTCCGCTCCAGCACACAACCTCAATCCCTGGGATTTCCCCTTTGAGACGGAGAAAAGGGCTACAATATCACCTCCTTTAAATTGAGGGACAGACTGGTAGGGGTAACGTGGGTGGAGGGACTCCTGTCACTCAGTCTTTGAAACATTTCCTGATGTAAGTTTCACAGGAAGTCAGAACACGTCAGGAGCTGAGGAGGGGTGAGAACCTTTTGGGTTAGCATAACAGGGTTCCACCCATACAGTAGCACCAGCTGTTTTGGATTTCTAACTTTTTCCACAAATAATGACTTATTATTATTATTATTATGTCTTTTTTCATGATTATAAACATATTCTATCTTCTGTGTAGGTTCAAAACACTCTGCACCCGAGCACTTTATAGTCAAGTCCAATCATTAACAGAGATAAAACAGCATCTGGATGTTCTTAGAAGCCACTGGAGGAAGACCATAATAAGTCATTATGACTGATAACTCCTTCAGTAAGATCAGTGGATGGATGTGAACTGCACAAAGTGACCAAAGGAATAGCTTCATATTAAAATGAGGATGAAAACTGAGGACAATTTGACAACTCAAGCAAGAACTGATTGAAATAAGGACTGTAGTGTCCTCTCTGCCTTATTTTGGCTCTGTAATGGCATTTGCTTAGTCTTTTGGAAACAACAGAGGAGGCAGAGGGACACATCAGGGCTCTAACAATAAGCTTTAATAAAGACACTGCTCTGGGAACTTAAGCGTGATCGGCGTCATTATCAGTCGGTGTTTATCTCATTTTCGAGACTGTGGAATTGTGTGGGCCATGAAACGCGGACACATACGCATGCTTCTGTGTGGGGTGTATGTCGAGTGTGGACAACCAGACAGTCGTTGGGCACAGGGGCACACTTCAGTCTGGAGTGTCTGGACTGAGCAGCTCTGTGAGACTGAGAACTGTCTCCCTAATTAGAGGGAGCCTGTTGCAGGACATCTCTATAGGCCATCGACAGGGCCCTCACTGGCTTTGTTCAGCAGCCTCTTCTTACACTGAGCCTGTCACTTTAGTTTTCTATAGGCCTGAGAGCTACGCTGCCTAGTATTGTCTATCCACGACCACAAAAAAAAAAAAAAAAAACACTTTGTATATGTTTTTTAACAATATTACTCCTGCTGCACAACAACTACTGCTGAGAGAAGCTGCTTCCTCACCCGTGGGCATTTTAAAGTCAAGTTATTGATCTGGACATGATTTGGAAGATCGTATAAACTCCTGGTGTGAACATAAAAAGAGTCTGCTTGTCTTTGTTTATCTGGCTAAGTTGTCACGGTGTTTTAAGATGTAATTATTTCCAACTCATTTTTGCATAGAAACCTAATTATTCACCCAGATATAAATTAGATTCCACATTCATGAAACCCATGAAGCCCTAACTCCTGCAGGATGCTATTCAGTGCAAACCTCTTTCTCTGTGCTCCCCTTTTCTCTAGAAACCATGAGATGGAGAGTAGCCACTGCAGCTGCTATTCACATGAACGAGATAATTGTTAATGAAAAGTCATTGCGTGGCATTATGTTGTCCACGGGATCATTGTTCATTTTCCCATCGCCATTGAAATCTATATGGAGGACCAGAGTGTTTCCTTTGAGTTTTGGTATTCAGGATCTGTTGCCTGGAAACTAATAAAGGGGCAAATCATCCACTGTATTGGCCAAGATGGGCCGCAGACTGGCCTTGCACAACAATGCAAGGTTTGTAAAAAGGCGTTGATACAAGTTAATGACGCTTGTTCAACAAAACATTAATGGACTTCTTCACGGTATAATATGGCATGGGATGCGATGTGAATGAAAGGGGGGAACTTTAGCACTGCACTTTAACAAGTTTGTGTGTTTTTACTACTGGGAGGAGCTGGACACACACACACACACACACACGTACACACACACACACACACACACAAACACACACACCTTTTTCCTCTGTGCGCACAGATACGCACAGGAAAAGACAAACAGAGCATTTGTGCTCTTTTTTTTCCTTGTTGAAAAAGAACAAACTAACCAACTTTTAGAAACACTCAACTTTCTAAATGCCCTATTTACGCAAAAGAAATTTCCCTTTTTGAATAGGCCCGTGATTAATTGCCCAACAAATGATTTGAAAAGGGGGTTAACAGAGAAGGGTAACTGCTGCAATATAAAGTCAAAGGATGTCAGAAAGACAGAGGAGACAAGAGAGAGGTGGGGCCCTGGGAGCTTTATACATTTCTGAAATTCTTTATAATCGGACGTTTAAACAGGAGTGATACACCAACGGCCCCATTTGTTGCACCGGCTTCTTAACCGAAGCGAACAAAAAAAAAACTGCAGCTCTGTCACCCCGAGCAGAATAAAGGGAATCAAAGGATTTTTCCCTTAAATGGACTAATTTTCTCCTTGAATTATGAAAGTAATGGCTAGGTAACAGCCTGTGCTCAGTACCCGACTGTTTAATGCTTCCTAAATCCTTCCACGTGGCTCCACTAGTCCTGGCAATTAGGCCTCATTATAGCCTCATAAAGGATCTCATTTGTGGGATTACTTAATAGACAATGAAATTTTATCGTGCAGAATTATGGAAAAATAATATTAAAGCGAGCATAGTGTGATGAGGGCGCGCGCCACGCATCATTCCGCTTGGTTAACCCCCCCCCCCCTCCTTCTCCTCCTCCTCTCTCTCTCTCTCTCTCTCTCTCTCTCTCTCTCTCTCTCTCTCTCTCTCTCTCTCTCTCTCTCTGGTTGGAGTGTGTTATCTCCACCATAACAATTCTGTGCGTCTTCACGTCAAACACAGCATCCACATTATTAGAGCAATTACTGTCTGCGTGACAGACGTGTTTATTTTTGTCATTATTTTTGGTTGGATTTTAAAGACTTTCTAATGCGTCAAAAGCGTTGGGAATCATACTTCAATAAATGCCTCTGTTTGCGTAACAACTGCTTTCACGTTGACTTGTTGAAACATCCACTAATGACTTATTCCACTTTTGTTTATGGGCTAAAGGCCAGGTAGGGAAATAAAGACGTGTTGTGTTGAGTTTGAACCGTTTACTCTATAAACCAACTGTCTGAGGGTCCGAGGCGTTACTTGGCAGATGAAAGCAGAAGCTAAACCTACCGTTGACCCGCCTGGGGATCAAACTCGCTAATTATTGTCACAAGATGAGGGATTAACGCATTTCTGAAATAGCTGCCTGTTTACCCCTGCACAGACCAACCATTATAAACACTTTCTAATTGAATCCTAATCGCCATCAAATAACCACAGCCCAGACTCTCCATCAGTTTTTAATTCTTTAATTGCTGGAAGAAAAACCTTAACCAACCGGATCCAAAGTATGATTAGGCCGCAAAGCAATTAGTTCTTAGGCTATAGTCCCGTGCACGATTGTTTAAATCTCATTTGCAAAAGAAAATAGTGATGGATACAGTCTATAATAGATGACAAAAATACCATTAATTATATCCAGACTTCTAATCAACATTCGATTATCGTTACAAATCAATCTAAAAGATTCTTAAACTGTTGACAGAATATATAGTTATTAGTATATAGTTATATCTATGTGTAACTGTGTTCGATTTCTGTTATGCAATTAATTCAATTCAGTTTTACATATTTGTTCTTTCAGATTTTTTTAAAATTAAATTACAATATTGTCCCAATATAATGGAAATATAAGCATTCCTTTCTTTTAGCAATCATGACAATGACTTCATGTTATGACAATCTTACTTTGACGTTACAGTTTTAGGCTATAAATAATGATGATGATAATGATTTATTTAGAAAGTAACTGCAAAACGTTGTGCTTGGTTTTGGAAATAAAAAAAAAATGACATAAAAAATAAATGACGGAAACTAACAGAAGAAAGGAAAAGAAAACATTGGTTGTAATGTTATTGTGCTGTCCAAGACTGTGTAAATTCGGGGATAAAAAGAGTAAATCTGCAAGTTGTGATTGGAGGCCCTGGGAGACGTCACGTGGTTTGGGTCGCTGACAGTATAAACCCTTGTAGCCGGGTGCGCACGTGGGTGACGCTGCAGGGCCAACCCTCTTCGGGGTCCCTTTTGTTGAACCATCAAACATAAGCACCTTTGGAGATCCCGAGGGGTTCAGATGAGAAACAGCTATCCTCCTGCGCAAAGGGCGATCACTTACCAACGAAACAACCATGTCGCGCTCTTTTTATGTCGATTCTTTAATTATAAAGGATACAGTGCGACCCGGACAAGCTGAGCATCACGGACAAGATTTCCTAATTCCCATCAGCATGCATTCTCCGAGCGTAATGACTGTTAGCGCTCCAGTGTGCCCATCCAGGAAAAATGGAACTTTCTGTGTTTGCCCACTGTGTGTCACGTCCCACATCCACTCTTCCCGCGGCGGCATTCCCATGCTGAAGACTCAGTTTCCAGGAGCGGACGCACAGTACTGTCAGAGAATAGCGCATCAGTCTCCGGCACTTGCGCATCCTGGACATACACCTGTCTGCACGCCCACCTTCAGCGTCACAGACCCCAGGAGATATCACTGTCTTTCTATTGGTAAGTCACCTGTTTGCTCCACTTTGCTTCCAGGATTACTGTTCAGCACCTGTGTGATTTGTTTCACCATGACAACAACACTTGGGTGAATTACGTGTATGCTCGCGCTCGGCTTTTACGCACGGTGGCGCTTGGCTCTAGTTCTAGTTATTTCATTTTTAGAATTTAGAAAAATGTAAAATGATCGCATCAAGCTCAAACATTCTTTTTTTCACCCCCCCCCCCCCCCACCTCCCCCTCCTAACAGGCGCCTCGGAGAGTAGCCACATACAGAATGGCAAAAGGATGCGCACGGCTTTCACAAGCACCCAGCTCTTGGAACTGGAAAGAGAGTTTTCTTCAAACATGTATCTTTCAAGACTCAGAAGAATCGAAATTGCCACTTATTTGAACCTGTCAGAGAAACAGGTCAAAATCTGGTTTCAGAACCGCAGGGTGAAGCACAAGAAGGAGGGCAAAGCCACCCAAAGGAGCGCGCACAGCGGTTGCAAGTGCACAAGTGGACACACAGACTATTCCAGGTCAGAGGATGAGGAGTCTCTATCTCCGGCCTCTGCTTCGGAAGAAAAAGAGGTGTCACCCATCTGAAAGCATTACAGGAGTCGTACTGTTGGCGTCTGTTGGCACTTACTCTGCACTGCTACAGGTTATGGGTTATCTCATGCAACCTCTGGGCCAAACTGTCCTGCATGAAATATGAGAATTCAACAAATGTCAGATGCATTTCACTGTTAATAATGTTTATCCCACTCTTAAATTAAAGGAAACATGTTAAATGTTTTAATTCCTTCTTGAAATATGTGGACATGACCTTTAAACCCATGTATTCAAATCCCTCCAGTTTCAAACCCAGGTCTGCTTCATTCTCGTTCACTTAATTGTACCCAGTAATTGTCTGATATCCCATTACTGTTAGTGAGGTTGTGTGGAAATGAAAGCCCTTAGAAATAGTACAGGGCAAACCTGTGTGGAACCTGTACGCACGATTGTGTAAACTATGTATATGTGTATTTATTGTAATAAACACCAGGAGTTGAATTAAGAACGTGTCGTTTTGAATGAGTGATTCACACTACTATACATGTTGTTAAAGCATTCAATTATAGAATTAATAATCCATTTTTTTTCACCAGTAATTTAAAATGCCTCACTATAAATGTCTCACAACAGCACACTGTTTACATCCTTTGTACTCATATGAAATTATGGAGCAGTAGGTTGTACTCACCACACAGGAAAAAATATGAGCATCTTTTCCAGAGTCAACAATATTGTAAATATAACTCTTTATTGTGCTACTAATTATAGAGAGGGGCCAAATATTCTGTCAGGCGAGTAAAATCATCTTCAATTTGAGTATTCTGTAGCATAATGATCTAAAGGATTGGAAACCATTTCCAATAAAATAAAAAAGTAAAAAATAAATAATAATAATAAAAAACAAGTTAATTTAATTTGATACATTTTCAACACAACCTTTAAATGTGATGATATTCAGTAGTTCATAGAGTTTTTTTTTTTTTTTAATTTTCCAGAACATTTTGTGTTAAAGTAATGACATCAGGTGGAAGTAAACCTGTTTCTCTTTCGATCTATTTCCTTTGAATCAACTGACAGTTATTGTTATTAAGGTGCCATTACTGTGCTATTGGTGAGAAGTTTTGGACCTGGTGTTCACTGTGAATATGGTTATTTCTATAAGACCATACTGCAGAGTATCTTCTACACCATACAGCCCATTTGATTGAAAATGGATGGAAAGTGTAGCTGTAATTTCTCCTTAGATCTGACCACAAAAGGGTACCCGATACCGCCCCCGGGGAGCAGCCAATAGTCCATTAATGCTCGCTTTTGAAAAGATGTTGGTTGTCCAAAGCGAGTTTAATTGCGTTTTCGGTCCCACGTTGGTTGATTATGCTGCTATTGCTTCAAACCACGGAACAAGGATATATAGAAGTGGGCAAAGGCTTTGACAGGTTAGATTGTCCTGCCTTGGGACTCGCATTTAGCTGGAGACCCCCGACGGCTGTGTGCTCAGAGAGCTTTGAGAGACAGCTACAGGGTTCCTCCGAGCGACAGAGAACGATTTAGTCACTGTTTCATTAGGCACTATTTGAACCTTTCAACTTCTGCTGAATTAAAAGGCCATGCTCAAATGGATAGACTGTGAGGGGGGGATTACGGAGGAGGGGCCACTGGAAATTAGCTGACGCCTAATTTAACTCGTTTCTGTCGGAGTTTGGGATACATTCCTAATTGAGAGGGGAAGCAGGTGAAGTTTTGCTCCCACGCAGATCCATTCAGACCAGGAATAAATGGTCCCCTTTCACATCCCGCTGGTGATCATATATTATCAGGGGAAAGCCACCTAATGAATATATAAGTTCCTATTAATCGAATTAGAGTTCCCTTGCAGGTGTGAATGACCAATGCAGCATTTAAAGGGATTTACAATAGAATAAACCGCAGTTTTTTAACAGAGACCCCCCCCACCACCACCACCACCTTTTCAGTCCTCTTCAGTACGTGACCTCGGACTGTAATGTCTCTATAATGGACTGAAGCTCATTTATCCAGGACGAATGGTTGTTATCTGCCCCAAACGGTCTCATTTCCACCCCACCTTCCCTTTCCTCCACTCCACGTTTTGGCTGAAACCTGTATTATTATTATTTATTTTAATTTTTTTTTTTTTACATTATCCCAATCCAATAACATAAGGAATACACTAGTGGATGTAGATCTGAAAAGAACTTTACCTACAAATGCACAGAGAAACCACTCTAAAGATGTCAGGCCTCGACGACCACCATTGAAAACGCTGCAATTACGCATGACAAAAGGCAATTAATAAGAGCGCTTTTCACCCGGGTGCAGCTGCTGTCTCATGCGGAGATAGAAGCAAGAAGAAGCTGAAGTGCTGGTGGTGTGGAGGAAAAAAAAAATAAAATAAAAGAGAGCAGTGATGTCTATTCCCGAAGACACATAATGATCGGTGGTGCAAAATTTATCCTATGTGGCCTATGAGTGTTTTTAGTAATAGATCTGACAATACTGGAAGAATGAAGGCTTTTTTTTCCCTCTATATTGTGAATATTTATGTAAAATAACTCAGTCTTTTTGGACTAATAACAACCACACAGTCTTCACCTTATTAAAACTGGTCCCCTTAAAGACTGATGATGGACTGATGTATGTGAGCTACAGCTGGTTTGGTGTTTTGTGAATAATATAGTGGGCTAATTTGTGGAAATTATGCCACTTTCAGGAGAAGCTAATCTCTGCTGTGTATAATCAGTAATGACCTTTCACAAATAAAAGTCAAGTATCTAAATATGACTGGTGTCAGCAATTTGCTCTCATAAACAGGATAAGGGTAGACAAATGTTTTATTACTGTTGATAATGAAATCTGTTACTGTCAAAAATATGTTTTAGGCACTAAATGTCAATGAATTTATTGGGTGTAAAGTTTTATATGCAGTAATAATGTAGTGTATATAATCTGTTTTTTTGCCTTTTTAATCAACCTCACTTTAAATATGCTTACGCTTGTTAAGGAGCAGGTTCACTGAAGCTCCACAAAACACTTGACTTTCTCTACATTTTGTCATTTTATGCATTTATTATCATTCAACAAAGACACACACTAGTGCACATTTGAAATGCTTGTGTTTCCATTTTGTCCATCTTTCAATTTCATCTCAGAGTAATATTACACTTTTTACTCCATTTGTCTGACATCCTTACTTCCCTTTTTAGTTAGTTTAGTTTTAGTTTAATCATTTCAAAAGCCAATAATTGATTAAATAGCAAGACAAAGACAATATAGCCTAAATAAAAAATAAGAAGGCAAGTAACATATTCAAAAGGGAGTGGGAAGAAGTAAAAAAAAAATAAAAAATAAAAAATGTTTCTCCACAGCCCTATTGTACCAAACAATAATACACATGCCAAAAACATATATAAATCTATTCAAGTTGGTTTATCAAAATGATACTAAAATATATCCTATAATATATATTACTATGTCTTTACACCTATACACTCATATACTTTTCAGATTACAGTTCATAGAAAAACATCTCCAAATATGTTAATATTGAACAATTTTCAATGAACTGAAAAACCAATGTGTTTTGTTAATATTCTACTCTTTCTTAAACTGAATAACCTTGAGTTATTTGATCACTAGAAAACAAAAGCTAAAACAGTTGTTTTCTTTTTGCTCATGAGAAGTATATTTATTTAGTTCTTATAATAGAGATGCTACTGTACAACCATATGATGATCTTATAAAATATGATGCATTGCAATCAATAAAACTACTCAGCAGCATAAAAACTGTTAAAATGAGCTCAACCTGCAGCTAAATCTAACACAAAACTCCACCACAACTTTATACATTGTTGCCCATAAAGTTTAAATACTGTTTTTCAGACACATTCCTCGTTCTATTTATACACATCAATAATCACCTTTGACCAGCTCCAATGATGACACAGTGTGCCAGTTACACTTTATCTATCAACAATAAATCACAATCATTTAATAAAAAAAGCTACAAATATTTAATTTAAATTCAATGGATAACAGTAATAGGGACTAAAATATATCAAGTAAGTAAGTAAATAAATAACAATTTCACAGGAAACGGTTGATTTTCAGCAAACCAAAAATGCACATGGAGAGGGTATGGACTAGTGGAAAAAGACAAAATCCAAGCACATACTTGTTAGAAAATTAAAAATAAAAAAAAGTGTTGAGCCATGGGTGAAAAAAAAGGGTTCTGAAATTATGAGATTTACTTGTAGTGAGTTATTCTCTTAAATCAAAGCATAACCTTGGCATGACTTGTAAAAACTATTTTCAGCACGCTGGACAGCTCCCACAGGGACCTCCGCCTGGGGGCCACTGTCAGTCTGTGGAGTCATCCTCACACCTTCATCTGCTCTGCATCAACAACTCACACAGTCACTTAAACATGAAATAAAACATATAACTTGTTTTTAAGAGGTTGAAATAACAGATGTATTTATTTACTATATGCTCTGGACATTAGGCCTATATATTACACATGTAGTCAAATCACCACTTCATTTTATTTTTCTGTTTTGTAATTATTGTCATTATTATAATGTTTGGACCTTATGATTTTTCCCCCATATAGACATGTATGAATATAATAATTATTTTTTTTCTCTAGCCCCCTGGTGGACAATCGAATGTATAGAGGAAGGCTTGGATATATCCACAGCACACACAATTATTTTTATTCCCACACTATTAAAATATTACAAAACATATCTACATCTGAAGAGAGCATTGCATTTTAGTGCCAAGATGTAGAGGATGTAGACTTACATGTATAAATGTATTTCTGCAAACTTTGTAACTTGGCATAAAAGTTGGAGGAAGAAGGTTGAAACCCTGTAGAAGTGATAACTCAGCCAGTTTGAGGTAAGCTTGGCCATCTGAAATGGAGATCCTTTGTTTGGAGAACAAGGACACTGTTCTTTTCGGCAACATGTGGAAGCAATTGCGCCAAGCTGCTGGAGCTGGGAGGGGATAGAGGCGCAGTGGGGCCCGGGGCTCTACTGCAGAAACAGCGGCCTGATACCCCTCTGCTGTGCCCAGAGATAGGTGGTTCACAGGGGGCTATTATTCTACTGCCGTCCATCAGCACAGCCCTGGGGTAAAAAAAAAAAAAAAAAAGGAGCTGGGGTAAAATAATGGCTGTGCTCAGGAGTTGGTAAACAGCTGACGCAAGTGTGCCAGTAAACACTGGTTTTATGTCAAGTAGAAACTGATAATGTGACTTTCTTAGTTTTTTGTTTTCATCCATTCTACGTGTATTTCTGTTTGTGTGCGTGTGTGTGTGTGTGTGTGTGTGTGTGTGTGTGTGTGTGTGTGTGTGTGTGTGTGTGTGTGTGTGGGTGGGGGTTCGTACACACACACACACACACACACACACAACAGGACATGAGATGTGGTTTGTGATAGGATGGTGTTGGAGCGCCCTCTATGAGTCCTCTGTGTCTACTGTCTGACAGATGAACAAAAACTGCTGCGCTCACATGCATCACACAAAAGATTTCCATGAAGTGCATTTTAATCCATATGGTGATGAAGTGTGAGATGAATAGTAAAAATACCACAAAACAAAGAATATCTATAATACACGATGGATGACAACATTAAATATGACTGTATGTTTCAGATTTGCGCGGCTGACTTCTGACTTGTTTTCATCTGCAAAAAAAAAAAAAAAACTCGGATCCAAACAAAACCGCATAAAAATGTCATCCCTGTCCTCGTTTCGGACTCTTAAAAGACTCTTACTTTGAAAAGAGGTCTAGGGCTAGAAGGGAGGAGGAGGGGGGGCTGTCATTTCCTGAGAGTTATTTACTTTGAGCCAGATGATTACTTTTTTTGTGGAGAGGGTGGAGGGCAGGGGGTGGACTGTAACACTGAATCAGTTACAGGTCGCTGTAGCTGAAGCGCAGTCGTGAAGGCGGTCGTGGATGCAGACAGAGTGGCGCACATATGCTCTCACAGCGCAGGACCTCTGAGGATTATTACAGCTGTAAAGGACCCTTACTGCGCCTTTTGGAGCGCTCCTAACACCGACCAATTCACTGTGGATATACTTACACGAAAGGAATATAAAGAAGGGATTATCAAAGGTAAATACAAGGTTTTGGAATCCAAAAGTTAATTGCAAAATAAATGGCTTTAGCTTTTGGAGGTTTCAGAAGGAGGCGCATCAGAGATCAAATTAAAGATAGAGAAACAAAAACCCGGGTTTGGGTTGAATTGGTCATTGAAATGGATTTTTTTTCACTGAGCATCTTATATTATTCTACAAAAGAGATTTTTCATTTTATATGATAGTTCTGCACTGTAGATTTTGCAGTGTTAATTTGAAGACAATGGGACCAAATACACTCTAGAAGAAGTTAAATAAACTCTCTTAAGTGTTGATTTAACACTGCAAAATTTACTGTATGGAAAAGTTTCTTTAAACTTTCCAGCCGCTCAGACAGTTATGTCCCACCGTCCTGCAAGTTGCCCGCAACTTCTGCATTAGGCAATGCGTTATTTTATTTTACTTTATTTTTAGATTTAGATTTCACTTCCCCCTGCACCATATGGGCTCACCCCTGGACACCTATAGCGAGGAGATGTCGCTGACTCCGCTGGATAAAAGCACTCCATTTCGGCCTCACAGCTGGAGGTGTCATTTCGTGGACTGGAGCAGCATTGTGGGATGCTGCCTGGCATCTAATGGAAAACACACTGGAAATTGTACATCACTTTGTTTTCTCGTCTGTTGCTGGAATGCGAGGAATTAAAAATGGAAAACGGCACTATATGCATTTGGAATAAGGAGTTTGAAGAACCATAGCTGCAGCTCAATGGATTCAAGAAGGAAAAACAGAACCAGTGTGATTTTTGGAGCCACGGTGCATTCTTCATTAACCACTCCTACTGTGACACCAAGGGATTTAAAAAAAATACATCTTTACAACAGAATTAACCCCATATATTGTGTAATAGTCACACATATAAACACCAGAAATCTTTGAATTGGCATTGATACTAAATGCATGACCCTCTGACAGTTTTGTTTACTCGATCCTTTCCAAGGAAATTATTGAAGGACAAGTGAACTCTTTAATTGTGCGTTTAGAAAGTTAAGGCAAACCATTATCAGCTGTTGCTCAAATGTCACAGGCCCAGCAAAGCGATGCATCTGCTCTTTGGAACATTTGTCGAGTCGCTTGGTGAGAGTGGAGGAGTAAAAGAAGAGAGTGAGACATGCAAGTCCCACACTCAGGGTGAGATTTACGCACGGCCGGTGGCTGGAGTGGATACTGGCCAAGAGAAAGCAAAAAGTCTATTGAAACTGTTTGAGACAAGGCGTGTGCACAAACACGTCAAAACCAATTATGCAGTCTGTCAGAGGATTCCCACGCAGAAATGTGCTTTTGTGCGAAGTGGGCCTAGTAATTATAGAGTTAAACAAACCCAGGTTACCCATGGATAATTAAGTCGGTCTCAGATGCGCCAAAGCCGACAGCCACAGGAAGCTTTACAGGGGCCAGCTGGCTTATTGTCTGAGGACACTGTCCATTTGAGAATCAAAAGATTCTCTAGTGATAAGTCCACTGTTAATTAGATATGTTTTTTTTTTTTCAGATATACTTGCTGCATTTTCTAACATAGGCCCCCAATCAGCGGAAAAGTATAAAATATGCGTCTTATTATAGTAAGAGCCTCAGACTATGGGTCCTAACGAAAAACTAGATCCATCCTTAGACAAATATAGGTAGGATAACTCTGTGACTAAACGGGACATTACACAAAGCATTATAAAGAATCTAGGAAAAATCTCCAAAAATAATTTCATGTAAAACCTTGTTTTTTCAGTCCTTGTGGATTTAACCTAAACAAGTGGAAAATTCTATTTTATTTCCTCAGAGGTGTGAGAAAATGAAGCAAAACAAAATCAAAGCGAGTTTCTTCGAATAAGGCAATAGAAAAAGTTGGTGGAAAAGCGGGCGATTTAGTAAGAGATGGTGAGACAAGAGGAGGCTTTGGTGCCGTCAAGAGGTGGAGTGTGGCGCCCTCTACCGACACACCATGGCCAAACTACTCTGATCTGCAAAAGTACACTGGATTCTTTTATGAGAGAGGAGCAAGCCGACCTCAGGCTTAAAAATCACTCTGAATGCATTACTGGGTTACATTCAGGTGGTGTGGGGAACCACTGATCATGCGCGTTACGCATCGGTTCCCCAAACACCCCCAATAAGATTTTTAAAGAAAACCTGATGATACAACCTATCAAGCTGTCTTGTATGTATCCATGAATGGAAAAAGACTAAATAAGGAGAAAAGTGGTGTCATGTCTGATCATAAAGAGGATAAAGTATCAGTATCATAACCATTATTTATCCTTCCAGGACAGAACATCCATAACCATGGATGAAGTCAAGACGCTGATCGTCTTTAGTGTCTTGGTGGTTCTTGTTTCAGGTAAATGACATAATATTTTCTAAGTTGCAGTATATTCTGTGCCCACAGAAACTCTAATGTTGGCCAATCTTTGTTGCAGTTACTTGTGGACTGTCACCACCAACCATTGTATCCAATGAAGAGGAGTTCATCCTGCAGCCGAATTCAATATTCAACATAAGTTGCACCGGAAAAAGAAAAGTCATCTGGGCCGAACCCCTACCGACCAATACATTTGTCTATCCAGGGTACTTCACAGCCACACTCTTTATTTTCAACGTGACTGTTGAGAACACTGGGTACTACATGTGCACATATGAGACCCCTGTGGGTGAAGTAGAAGATGGCAATGAGGCTGGGATCTATGTGTTTGTTCCAGGTGAATATGCCTTTTATTCTGATATTAAGAGTATATGATGCTTTAAATGTAGAGTTGAACTGCAAGAGATCATATGTAGTAGGAGGTTATTCAGTTTAAGCAGCAAACTAAAAAGAAACAAAAGACCAACATATCCATTGTTCCAAATACAATGCTACTGAAATGGTTTATGCTGAAGTAAAACTTATTATAGCCTAACCTTATTTGCATTTAATATAATGTTTCCACAAGAAAATAAGCAAACAAAAATTCATTGTAGTTATTGCTAGGTAGAAGATAATCAATATTTTACTTTTAAGTCAGGTAAATCATGTTCTTATCTCAACTACTAGTCATTTCTTTAGTCAACTCTGAGTTCTATATTTTTAAATAATAGCTCATTTGTACATCTTTTTAAGTTTTAATTGTTTTAGACTCTTTTAATGCATCTTCCAGGCCATTCCACAGATTAGCCCCTCTAATGGAAATACATCTATTTAAAATTGTTCTTGCCTCAGCTTTTATATATATATTAAAAAAACAATACAATATATACAATAACATGTAAGATAGTGTATACGGATGCATGGTCAGTAATATCTTGGGATGTGTTTCTTCAGATCCCCAGGCTCCTTTTGTCCCAGAGACCCCTGAGAACTTGGTGGTGCCCATGGACTTGACCGGAGTGCCCATCTCCTGCCGTGTGTCCGACCCCTACTTTCATGTCATCCTGAGGAGCATCCCAAGCAGAGAGGAGATGCCAGCCTACTATGACAATAAGATGGGTTTTTTCGGCAGTCTGGCTCCTGGGCAGTACCAGTGTGAGACCACCGTCAACGGGCAGACATACCAAAGTGTCATTTACACTGTAGAGAGTGAAGGTGAGTCACCAATAATCTGCAAATAAAAACCATACAGGAATTTATACTAACACCATTTTAATCAACCCATAACCCACATTAGTGTAAAAGTGGCGCAGAGTATCAAGACTAACTAAATAAATGACTGTTCCCAGATCTAACTGTAGTCATTGGTTTTGGATGCTGTTTATTTATTAAGTCAACTTTCCAAGTTTTAGGTCAGATATGGAGAGCAGCAGGTCCTCTGAAAAATCCATCAGAACACAAAAGAAGATTCTTTTCTGGCTGTGTCGCATGAAAAATAACCAATCTATCATCATTTTCATGAAATGCTACTAAGACCTAATTTGTCATCATGTTTATTTGTTCTAAAATTCTAAAGTGATAGGATAAAGATAGAGGAATATACTACACAGCTGGGATCACTCCCCCAACTCTGTTTACCACTAGAGGCCTACAGGGTGATGTCACTACATGAGAGCTATGACATTATGTCATTATCACAGGGGAAGATGACTTAACAGGCCTGTTTTTGCTCTATATGTGTGTGTGTGAGTCCATAATGGCAACTTGTTCTGTGATAAATGACCTCATGTTAATCAAGTTGTCAGTACTGTATGTGAGAGGCTGACGTATCTACGCTCTGGGTGTCTGTAGATATGGCGGATGTGGAGGACTTTCAGGTGGAAGTAAAAGCAAGTGAGGAGACTGTGAGAGCAGGTCAGCCTTTAAACATCACCTGCATCGCTCCAGCTGGACCAAGCTTTCAGCAGCAGTGGCTTCACCCGAAAAAACAGGCAAGACAAACCATCATACTAGCTTTTTTCTCCTTTTCCCATGTGTTTGTGTGTGTTTTATTTCAGTTTTGGTTCCTTTGTGGCTTCATCTGTAATCTGCCTCAGCTTCTCAGGCTTGGCTCCTGTCTGTCTTGTACTATTTCCTTCAACCCCTTGTCATATTTCCATGTCATTTCCTCCCCAGCATCACCGAGCCTTAAATTAGCCAATAATGGTTTTGGACACAAACACTAGCAGTGCCAAGTGGAATATAGTTTTGAGGACGGCCCTTAGTGGTTGCAAAGTATGCATTAGAAAAGCAGCGGCTGAATGTTGTGTCTTCATTATGACGACGTCAGCCAAAACAGCGTGGCAGTGAACTCCATGAGACACAGACGGGAAAGTTTAGGACAAATGTCTTGAGAGAAGGAAACAGTTCACAAGAAGGGGAAAAAAAAAAAAAGGACAGTAAATCCTTTGACCCCTGTTACCTTGAGACGTGGACAGATGCTGTCTACATATGACAGCCAGCAAAACATTTAATGCTTTTGAAGTGTTAGCCTCAAGGACCAGAACGAGTTTCATATGCAATTTATGTTTGTTTGTATTTATGTTCAGATTCCTAATCTGTATAGCATGTTTAGTCTTTTTCTACATGGGATTCCTCTAATTCCTTTTCCAGAGGCAGTGAGGATAGGAACACAGGACTCCTGACTCCTGGTTTTGGGCTCAGTTGCAATTACAGGCTTTTAAAAGGCTTCTGTGATCCTGATTTATCTCCTGTGGCCTAACAAGTGTTTTAACCATTAGCCTTTAGCAGCACGTCAAGTAGATTCTGATATATTTCAGCTGTAAAATGGAAAAATTCAGAGTTAAATTCAGGTATCTTATTACCAATAATTCTTTTTATATTAATGAGATCTCAAACCCATATTGTTCTTCTTTTCTTACAGGCAGTGGATGCTGCTCAGATTAAGCACGCTTTTCCTGACCGGGTCATCTATATTCTCAGCATCCCACAAGCCACCTCTCAGGACAGCGGGACATATGAATGCTCTGTGACTAATGACATAAGCAGAGAGGTCCGAGTCAGCAGTGTGGCCGTCACTGTCTTTGGTGAGTTTTCTGTCTGTCACAGTTATATTTAAGATCCTCTTCATCATCATTCAGGTGAACTCTCTATGGTTTCATGTATGTGTATAAGGTTCCTTTAAGTTGTGTGTGGAAGTCATTTGCTACCATCTGATTGTAAAGCTTCACCTCTGCTTTCAACATCAGATACTATGTTTTTACTGGATGGTTTCAGCAGATGTGTGTCTTCCACTTCACCACAGGCCTTTTCTGTCACTTACTCTTAATCTCAGTCCTTTGCTTTTTATGATTCTACTCTTTATTTTTGTATTTATGTAGCATCACCTTCTAACTCTTTATATCTAATTCTATCTTTGTCACCTCAGAGGAGAATTCCTTTGTGGCAATAGATCACAGCGGGATCGTAGGGATGGAATTTGTGAGTCTTTTAGAGGAGACAGAGTTTACTATCCTAATTGATGCCTACCCAGCTCCCAAAGTCACATGGCTGAAAGATGACAAAGAAATGCCAGAGAACTACTACGTCCTTGCCAAAACCAGCCACCTTGAAGGAAATCGGTGAGAATAACGACTGTGAGAGAAACTGTTGAGATATTTGTAGTTTCAACACTGAACATGGTGTTTGATTCCTGTCCCAGAGCTAGTAAAGAACTTGTGCACTACTGTCATAGCTGCTCCATTAGTAACAGCTGACTGACCCAGGACATGTTTAACCCATAAACACTACCTGTTTGGCAGTTAAAAAATGAATTGTTCTCTCCATTACCGTTTCTTATTTCCATTTTGTATTATTTAAGTGTATTTTCCTACATTTACTTCACTGATCATGTAGATGTTCATAAAAGCTCAGATTAAAGTTGAGGGTTATTGTATTAAATTATTATGAACAAAGAAAAATGAAAAAAAAAATGTGACAGTGACAGTGACAGTGAGTGACAACATTAATTGAACAAAATCCAAGCATCTCCATCCACTGCCATTGATCCAACTCCATAGGTTGTAGACATGAATCATTGTCGAAGATGACAGTGTTTGATGACCCTGTATTTTACACCCATTATTTACATATATTGATAGAATTAGTGGATCAACAGGTATTGAACAGATAGATGGTTTTGGTCACCAGTAGCTTTTTGGGTCTTTCTAAATTAATTTACCTCATGTTTTGAGGTAAATGAGTGTATATAAAATAAGATTTTCTGATTCTCTTCGCAGATATCAAAGCATTCTGAAATTTCGGCAGCCGCTGGTGAAGGATAACGGCAAATATACCATCAGAGCTGAAAGTGGCTCACGTGCTGCTCAGTTCTCCTTTGACCTCAAAGTCAAAGGTAAGATACATACGAAGATTGATATGTCTACATAAATATAATACCTGGCTACTGTTGAGCTCTGTTGACATTATATTGTCTCTCAGCTCCCACTGCAGTGATATTCCCACCGTCCACAACCCCCGTGCTCCTGCCACAGATGGAGGAGATGGTGGTTGCCCTCCATACACCATTCAGCCTGACCTGCCGGGGAAACGCTAAACTGGCCTGGGAGACGCCGTTTGATGTCCCCGAGCAGAGACAAGAGGACAACAGCGGCCTGTTTGTAACCACCATCACTGTGGATAATGCCACTGCCATGCACACTGGCTTCTACAGCTGCTTCTACAGCCGAAACAGCACCGAGGAGATCGATGACGCCAGTATCTATATTTATGTGCCAGGTATGAGGCTCATATAGACAACTGTACATGTTAAGGATTGTGTTATTTTGTTTTTGGGTGACAATTGGTAATCTGGCTAAAAACGATGCTGTACACACAGATCCAGACGTACCCTTTGTCCCGTCACCGGTGCCTTTTGGTAACCACGTCCTGTCTGATCATGAGGAGATGGAGATTCAGTGTCGTGTGTCTGATCCCACTGCTAACGTCACACTGATAAACGTTGATACACAGGAGCCTGTGCCCAGTGTTTATGACAGCAAAAGGGGCGCTTTAGGTATTTTTACTGCTGGAACATATGTCTGTAAGGCCGTCATCAACGGAGAGGAACACCAAAGTGGAGAGTACATCGTCCACGGGTGGATAGGTGCGTGTCTGTTTGAATAATGTTTATGCAGATACATCAGTGCTCTGACAGAGGTGGTTTGACTTGGTTATTTGTTTTCTCTCAGGTAATGCTCTACATGTTGAGCTGACTGCCAAAAGGACTGCTTTACTGGTAGGAGAAACCATCACAGTCTCCTGTTTGGCTCGAGGGTCTGAGATTCTGGAGGATCACTGGAAATATCCTGGAAAACTGGTGAGAACATAAGTCAAACATATGCAGCACAACAGACAGGAGACCTTGTTCACAGCAGATACTTTGGTTCATCACAGCAGGAAAAACACAGGTGATCCTGATAGCATTAATGGTGGATTTGTTCCATTTAAGTCTCCAAAAATCCATGCCAAGGAGCCAGCAGGCACAAACCAAAACTCTGGAGCTCATGCATCTACTGTACATGGAAAGCAGCCATTGTAAATTAAAATAATTACACATGCATTTTCTTCCATAATAAGTGGAAAAGGTCATTCACTGTATCTGACATTTGAGTGTGTTTTAGTTTCAGACAGCATTAAGTCTAAAAAATATTCACAAACAATGATGAATTTAAGATGAGTTTTGCTGAACTAGGTTTAAAATGACAGAATCCATGAAATGAAACGTGTTCCTCCTACTCTTGACATGATATATAGTCTTTGCAGAACTTTGAAGAACAGCCATTTTAAATCATCCTCAAGTTCAAGGTTAAGCATCAACATTCATACATAGATTTAATATGAATTTAAAGGAACAACTAAACAGTGTTGTAAAGAAATGTTTGAATACATTCCTAGATTTATTTGTTTGATGCATCATTTCTGAAAAATGAATAAATTCCATCTATCCAGTCCTTATGTAAGGTTGTTTGACACTCAGACATGTCTTTTTTTGTTTGACAGGCTAACCGTGGCATCAAAACAGTGCAAGAGAATAAGAGGAATCAGGAAATCCTTTACACCCTGACAATCCCTCAGGCCTCTCCTAAAGATAGTGGCATCTACACATGCTCCATCACTGATGTTATTAGCAGTGACACCCAGACAAAGCAACTGGCAGTTACTGTCTTTGGTATGAAAATGGCATTTTCCTCTTTCTATACAAACATTCAATTATGTGACGTTATTGAAAATGTCGTTGTTCCTATTTTGACACATTTCCTCTTGTTCTAACAGCGAGTGAGTTTTTAGACCTTAAACCTGAATTTGATGCATATGAATCTGCGGAACTCGATGAAGTCCGGGAGTTCAAGGCTGAAATCCATGCCTTACCCGGTGCTCAAGTCACTTGGCTCAAAGACAGTTTCCCACTCGATGACGTGACAGCAGAGATCTCCACCAGCCTCCGGCAGCTCAGTGAGACCAGGTGAGACCCTCATTCATAGTCTGCTGGTTAAGGCAGAACTAATGACAAGCTCACAGTAACATTCCCACAGGTCGGCCTGTAATTAAGGTTTAGTGTGACTGTGAACTTCTATGACCGTGTGCTTATTGTGTGCTTGTGTTATTCTGTGCAGGTATCGGAGTGTTCTTACCTTGATCCGGGCCAAGGAGGAGGACAGTGGGAACTATACCATGCAAGTGAAGAGTGGAAACCAAAGTCGTGGTGTCAGCTTTACCCTCCAGGTTAAAGGTCAGAAAGAAGAATGTCCCAAACCCTTTATTATATTTATTTACGGGGTTAACTTTGGATACAGGATCCAAATATTATAATATAATAATATAAACTAAGTATTTCATTCAGTTGGACAATGTGGGGAGCAGCCATGGCTCAGTTGGTAGAGCCAATAACCGAAGGGTTGGCAGTTTGAATCCCACTCTCTCCTAGTCAGTCCATTGTGACCATGGGCAAGACATGTTACTCTCCTACTCTCCTTGCCTCCAGTGCCAGTCACACTGGTGTATGTATGTTTGGTGGTGGTTGGCGCAAATTAGCAGCCACGCTTTTGTCAGTCTGCCCCTGGGCAACTGTGGCTACAAACATAGTTTACCACCACCAGAGTGAGAATGTAAGACTGAGTGAATAATGGGTTGCTAATGTAAAGTAATTTGAGTGGCCAAAAAAGTGTTATATAAATCCAATTTATTATTATGGATAAATTAAGGTTAAATTAAGGTGGAATTGAGGGAAATTCACATAATTTTATTTATTTATCTATTTTCTCTGACACATTTCAATTACACACACCATAGTATAATTTTAGGTGTCAGTGTGTATGTTGTACATGTTTAATTAAAGTTAATGCGGGTTGTAGGCTGTAAAACACGACAATAAAAAACTGCATTTTGGGACTGTTAGCAGAAAGGACACCTCACAGGTACATTACCTTTTATGATGCATTGTGGGATACTTTGAGTAACTATAATACATGTCCTTATACATTCAGGCAACACTTAAAATGGTGAACTCATTTTAATTAAGACTATACTAGTTCTGTTGCAGATGTGTTTGTTACTTATGTATGTCACACATTTTGCTCCGCTTACTCTCTTGTGTTGCACTGTTACAGTCCCTGCAGTCATTGTGGACCTGATGGACATCCACCATGGCTCGGCCACAGGCCAGTCTGTAGTGTGCATTGTTAGAGGACAGCCCACTCCAGAGGTTGAGTGGTTTGTCTGCAAAAACATCAAACAGTAAGTTCATTTATTTTCTTCTGTTATTAAGCATGTGTGTATACTTTGGAACATATTTGATGAATTTATTTTGTTCTTACAGTTGTGCCAATGACTCATCTTCATGGGTGCCCCTCGTGGCCAACTCCACAGAGATCGCAGTGGACTCCCACATGGACGAGGAAAATAACCTGGAAAGTCAAGTTATGTTTGGTCACCTGGAAAACACATTGGCTGTGCGCTGTCTGGCTAAGAACGATATGGCTGCAGTCAGCAGGGAGGTCAAACTGGTGTCTAACGGTAAGAACGCAAACACACTGATGTCACTTTCCTTTCTCTCGTCTTTTATTTGACATCTGATGTTGTTGTTTCCACCTTGTTTCCTCCTATGTTACTTCCATCTCTGACACTCAAAGTGTGGCAGGCTTTGTCAGTGTGTGTGTTTGTGGCTGAGTTGATGCTGTCAGTATAGCAGCAGCTGTTAGATGATGTGTCTGTGCTGAGACAGCTGAGAGGGGGCTGTTCTTCTAGCTGTGAGGAAGGGGTGCCCTGTGTTGACAGATAATTCAGAGAAGATCGTTTGGCCATTTGGTTCTCCCAGATGAGCTTTACACCCTTCTACTCACTCCCTTAGCCTTTAATCCTCCAAAAGGCCCTCTTTAAAAGTGCCTGGGCCCATCCCCCACTGTGTCCACTCCCATCTTATCTCCACTGCATACCTTTTGGTCGCAGTAACCTGGACATCCTGCTGATTTCTTATAATCCTGTTAGATTATATTTATCATGCAACACTAAACCTACTGTGTTAGTGCTTTGGTTGTTTTAAATCTTTGACTCATCACACTGGAAAAAAACTAAATCTTACCAAATGTAATTTTCTCATTTCTAGTCCAAATATCTCATCATCACACTTAAAATAAGACAATCACCTCAAGAGTAACTTGTGAAATCTAAGTGAGATGGTTTTATTTTGAGAAATCTAACCAAGATCATTGCCACTTGTTCCATAGGCAGATTTTTTCTTGTTTAATTTAAGACATGTTTTTTTTTTTTTGCTCTATTCAAGCAAAAACAAAAAAAAAATCTGCCACAAGAACAAATGATTATCTTGTTAAGATTCCTTGAAATAAAATGTTCCAGATCTATTGTGTAAAAATAAGTCCTTTATGTCTCACTTAAAAGTTACTCTTTGGGTGGTTATGTCTTATTTTAAGTGTGACAAGATATTTTGACTAGGAATGAGAAAAATACACTTGGTAATATTTAGATTTTTGCAGTGCACTCACATTTCCTGCTGATGTTTCACCTGTGATTAATACTGTTTTCCATTTAACATGTGTGACTGCTGACTTTCCCCTGAACAGGCCCTCACCCTGAGCTGACTGTAGCTGCTGCTGTGCTGGTGCTCCTGGTCATTGTCATCATCTCACTCATTGTCTTGGTTGTTATCTGGAAACAGGTACAAGTGCCATCCCTTTGCATTTATCCTTTTTTTTCTCTTCTGCTCACCCTTTCACTCATTCATTTCCTCTTTTCCATCATGCAATAAATAGACTTTTAAAGCCAGGCTCAAATCATGGCAGGACTGTGTCTCATCTATTTGTTGAAATTCTCATCAATTCTCATAAAAAATTTTTTTAAAAAATCTAATAATGCTCTATGCTGTGTATTTGTGAGCAGACTTTGACAACATAGAGAATGTGACAAACCTTATTGATGAATATAAATACACCATCATAACAGTCAAATCCGATGCTGTGTTGGAGGAATCTGCCAAAACAATATTGAATTTTATATAAAAAAAAAAACCTTTTTTCGCAATTTTAAGAGTAGCAACATTTGACTCTGTTATCCACTGGTTTCAAGTTTGAACACTACACAAAATCCATCACTGTCTGCCATTATGTTTACATGTAAACAATTAAAAAGCAGTGTATTGTTCTTGAGAAGTATTAAATGAACACAAAACACAATTTAGTGTTCCATAGCTATCTCAACAATACCATGTCTTGACTTGACAAACTTATCTGCCATGTTTCCTCTCTTTTAGAAACCACGATATGAGATCCGCTGGAGGGTGATAGAGTCTGTGAGTCCAGACGGCCACGAGTACATTTATGTGGATCCCATGCAGCTTCCCTATGACTCCAGATGGGAGTTCCCCCGAGACAGACTTGTTCTTGGTGAG
Organism: Siphamia tubifer; assembly: GCA_020466265.1. Classification (NCBI taxonomy): domain Eukaryota; kingdom Metazoa; phylum Chordata; class Actinopteri; order Kurtiformes; family Apogonidae; genus Siphamia; species Siphamia tubifer. The sequence goes on from CM035786.1 coordinate 31,348,344, forward strand.
CTGACGGTCATTTTTTAATTATGCTAAACTGTGTAGTCTTGTAGTAGTGCAGCCTCCTCCCTGCAGGGATGTTCTGGTCAGGATGTCTCACTGTCTGTCTTTGAAGTGAGGCTGTGATAAGCTAATCTGACTTGGGCTGTGTGGTTTGCTGGCTTTAGTTTTGGTTTGACTCAGTGATCAAGGAGACATTCAGCCATGAAGTGAAGGAGTCACAGATGAGAAAGCAGAGGTATCCTGAGTGTACAAGCTTGTGTAAAAGCTTTCTTGTCTTGATAGGCTTTTATGTTGTGTGTTTCTCAGGTCGTATTCTTGGCTCTGGAGCCTTTGGGAAGGTAGTCGAGGGAACCGCCTACGGGCTGAGCCGCTCCCAACCTGTCATGAAGGTGGCAGTTAAGATGCTGAAACGTGAGTTAATCAAAATGCAACTGACAAGATGTTCAGCGTTCACACACACAAGATCTTCTAAACCAATCATGTAAATAAAACTATTGATAATGTTCCCATTTAGCTGATGATTAATACAAAATATTTTAGATAAAATAAATGTGCCAACCTTTGCTTGGCTAGATATACTGTACATAAAAGTCTATTTAGATATTTATTAAAACAGTTAATATTCTTGAATTAATATTTTTGCAAGTGGACCTATTCTGAAAAAGAAGAAAACAATCATAATTATCTACCTGGTAATATGCACACAAATATTGTAACTGACTAAATCAAAGATAGCTTTTTAGCATAACTGTCAAAGTCATATTTTTGGCTAAATTGTGACAGCCAAATAACTTTAGTCTCCCACCACTGCTGCTGACATTTTCATCATTGTGATCTGAAAAAAAATGTGACTTGGACAATTATACTATGGGGCTAATGGTATGTTTTCTTAAAAGACAATTTTGTTTTTATAAAAGTCACACTTGATGAATTAAATGTTTGCTTTGACAAAAAAACATCCTCATCGTAATCCACAGCAGAGAAAACTGATCTGGATGTTGGCTTTTTAATTACTTGAAACTATAATATTTGTACAATTTAATATTACAGTAAAAACTCCCAGTCTGATCAAGACTTACAATCTCATATGTAGAACTAAAGTCTTATTGATTTTGTTTTGACAATTTTATTACCAGGGTTATTCTGTATCAGAGTTATTTCAGTCTTATTTACCATCTACTACTATCTTACAACATCTACAAGCTATTGCCAGGAAAATATTACTTACTGCAAAAGAACAAGTTTCAACTGAGGCAAGTATTGCAGCAACAGTGAATGAAATAATAATGGAATCAGCAAAGAATCATTGTCAGAGGCACACCTACAAACTGATTTATATGTCTGAAATGTACATGTGTGGTGGGAGCAGTGAGGAATTAAATGAGACATGGAGATAAAGAAGCGTAACCTATGATTCAATCAAAAAATGTCCTTTTTGAAAGTCGGTTTATTTGGCAGCTTGATTATGCGTGATGATAGTCACGGTTGGTACATTTCCATTCAGCTACAGCACGCTCCAGTGAGAAACAGGCGCTGATGTCCGAACTGAAGATCATGACTCATCTTGGACCGCATCTCAACATTGTCAACCTCCTGGGAGCCTGCACTAAGTCAGGTGTGGATTATATAGTTTGATTAGAAAGACTCACAACAAGACGAATCCACAAAATATCAGTTTAATCTTGTTTAGAATTTGTTTGTGTAACAGTTGCCACTTTGCCCTAATGCTGGCAAAAACATGCACCCACTTGCTTGTGTGGCTTACCAATTTAGCATTTTTCGGGAGCTCTAACAAGCCAAATAAGATTGACAGGCTTGTCTCAGCTCTCTGTGGGTGTGGTATTTTAATAGGCTTTTTATGGGAAAGTGGAGGCTTGCCCTCTTGACAGAGCTTTTAGCTTTTATGAGCCTCTGATAAGATTAGACTACAGACTGACGCCGATGCATGGCTTCATGTGCTGTGTTTTTTTTTTTTTTCTCCAGGCCCTATCTACATTATCACTGAATACTGCTTCTACGGTGATCTGGTAAACTACCTGCACAAGAACAGGGAGAACTTTCTGAGCTTGAACCCTGAAAAAACTAAGAAAGACTTGGATATCTTTGGAATCAACCCTGCAGATGAGAGCAGCAGAAGGTGATGTTTCAGATGTTACATACAAAAAAAATGATGCCCTTTACCTCAGTTCCCCTTTTACCAGTCTTAAAATATTATAGCTGTACACCAATCAATTTACACACTTCTCTCTCATGTATAAAATCTCCCTTATCCCTAATCAGTAACTCTATCACCATATTCTCCCTGGTTAAGGAGATTGTCTGGCATCTTCACCTAATCAAATCGTGGTCTGAAGTGGTCTCAGCTTTCAGCCTAATTTCATTGTGTAGGAGGTACCTGTTAAACTGTATCCACTCAGACGTCCATTGGTGAAACTGCAGCCCCACTCTGCCTCTTTCCTTCTCTGAGGGTCATCTGTGTTGACGGATGACTCACATCGACCACACCTCAAAATGACCATAACACAATTTAATCCTGGCTACCATGTTAGCCTCAACCGCATCTTCCTTAACCCCAGACAGAAAGAGTGATTTGAGGACACGCACTGACATGAATGAGCAGGACAGTTGCAGTAAAATAATACATTAGCCCTGCTGTAATGACTCCTTGATATTCCCACATGGGAAAATGCTACAACCAGTTCTCACCTCATCACTAAACACATTCTTCTTCTTTGTCTTGGGATGCAGTTATGTGATCCTGTCTTTTGAGAGCAAAGGAGATTACATGGATATGAAGCAAGCTGATAACACCCAGTATGTGCCAATGCTGGAGATGAGCAATGCCTCCAAGTACACTGACATCCATAGGTCAAACTATGATCACCCACCATCCCAAAAAGGCTCAATGGGTAAGAACATAGAGCAGCATCTGTGCTCTGCAGTATGTCTTTTTTACTCGCTCCTTGAAGTTATTGGTGTGTGTTTACTTGGGTTCAGTGCTGTGTTTGAGTCAGTGTTGGTTGAAGGGTACACCCTTGTCAAAATTTAGGACTGGTACAGCCTTGTAATTATATGGAGAGGATAATTGTAGCACAAGCATAATAATGCCCAGTTTTCCCTGCTATTAGTAAAAGCCATGTTTCAGCAGCCAGTACTATATTTACAATGTATATATATTCATGGACTGCCTCAGGAGTTTTTTTTTTTCTGTCTTTTTTTTTTTAACCAGAGAGTGAGATGGACACGCTCCTATCAGATGAAATGAACGAAGGCCTCACCACCACCGACCTGCTCAGCTTTACCTACCAGGTAGCCAAAGGCATGGAGTTCCTGGCTTCTAAAAATGTAAGTTCTACTGAAAACCTGCAGCGGAACAGAAACTAAATACTCAGCTTTACCCAACCAGGTGGCCAAAGGCATAGAGTTCCTGGCTTCTAAAAATGTAAATTACACTGAAAACCCTGTAGCGGAACAGAAACTAAATGAATATGTGTCTGGACTGTTGGAGTTTCTGAAGTCTTTAACCGTCATGGAAGTTTTTGCAAAGGTCCCGCGGCCTTGCCATTGCCACTGCACTGATGGCAGGTTGTGGAGTTGTGCCTTGTCCTATATGATGACAGCTGTGCCAGCCAAAGGGACTGAGGAAATCAGTGGTTGTGTGATAAGCAGTCCTGTGACGGCTGAACCCACTCAGGAGGGAGGCCAGGGGCTGAATATAGCTGCACAGCCAGACTAGAATTACCAGGCAGGGACATAGTGCAGCCAAAAGCTATTCATTCAGCTTCATAGTTATTATCCCTAAATATCCAGTGGTCACAGCCATCCCTCCAACTGGCATGTTTACATAAAGTCCATGCTTTAGAAAGCAATGTGAAAAAACATTTAAAAAAAATGAACTCAGCTGAAAAACATACACAGAAACAGATACATTCAGTCGATGCAGGAGCAGGAAAAGAGATTGAAATGTGTTGATCTGGCAGTGGGTGAGTGACTGAACTGAAGATGGAGCACAGTTGGACATGATGAAATGAGGTGCTAATCAATTACTTTCTGAGCATTAGTTTCTTTTGTATCATTGTGGTCTATAACATGGTCAATAACAAAGAAAGGAACAGGGAGATCTGAACCCGCTTTATCCTCACTAGGGTCACTGGGGTCACTGGGGGCCTAATCCAGCTACAATGGGTGAAGGCAGGGTACACCCTGTATGAGTCTCCAGTTCATCTCAGGGCTGAACATATATAGACAAACAATCACTATGGGCAAATTAGATTAACCAATTAACCTATCAGTGCATGTGTTTGGATGGTGGGAGGAAATCGGAGTACCTGGAGAAAACCCACGCAGAGAACATGCAAACTCCACACAGAAAGGTTTGGTGTGGGAATCAAACCAGGGTCTTTCATGCTGTGACGCACGAGTGCTAACCACTGCACCTGGAACAGGGAGAAAGAAAAATAAACTGAGAAACAAATTAGATGGAAAACAGTTACCAGATACCATTAGAGAAAGGAGAATTTTCCATAATAAAACCAAGTGTAATGGAAATGCAAAGAGAGAAAGTTTTCATATTAACGAACAAAATACCTGATGATAATAGTGATAAAATTCAGTTAATCATGTCTGTACTCTTTTTGCAGTGTGTGCATCGAGACCTCGCTGCTAGGAATGTCCTCCTCTCTCAGGGGAAGATAGTGAAGATCTGTGACTTTGGACTGGCAAGAGACATCATGCATGATAATAACTATGTCTCCAAAGGGAGTGTAAGTATTTTCACTCTCACTTCAACCATCAAAATATGAATATCGGTCTGTTTTCTCGCAAGTTTCATGAAGCATTTGTGCCTTTGTCTTGACACACAGACCTTTCTGCCAGTGAAATGGATGGCACCTGAGAGTATTTTCGACAATCTGTATACCACTTTGAGTGATGTCTGGTCCTACGGCATCCTCCTCTGGGAGATTTTCTCATTAGGTGAGCTTCCAAAGCCTCTTCCAAGGAATGAATCAAACAGCAAAATTAAAATCTGAAGTGCATCCTACTGTGCTGGATATACACAGACGTTTAAAGACAATAAAATAGTGATGTTTGCCAAACTCATGGGAATATGTTTTGTTCTGAAGGTGGGACTCCATACCCAGGGATGGTTGTGGATTCAAGCTTCTACAACAAAATCAAGAGTGGATACAGGATGTCTAAGCCAGAGCATGCTCCTCTAGATGTGTATGTGACCATTCACATGATACATATTCATAATGACTATCCTTCACCTCACGCCCTGCTTCAAGGGTTTGAACTATAGCATAAGTCACTGCAAAATTACAAGGCACACAACTGTACATGCTGTTCTCTATGGTAACAGTGTGTGTTTTGTCTTTCTCAGGTATGAGGTGATGATGAAGTGCTGGAACAGTGAACCAGAGAAGAGGCCATCTTTCCTTGGTCTGAGCGACATCGTCTCCTCACTGCTGCCCTCCAGCTATAAGAGGGTGAGTCTCATGGTGACCTCTTACGTCCTCATGTGATTTTGAAACACCTGGTTTCTAATTTACTGCTGCTCCCTCTCAACCCCATCATTGGATCTCCACATTCTGTTTCTTTACGTCTATTTAACATTTATCTTTGGAAGTCACTTTTTGTTTTTTGTTTTTTTATGTACATGTGTTAAAAGTAAAGTACAGGTTGAAAATAAGCAGCAGGCTGTTAATTTAAACCTGTTCCACTTCCTCTGTAAATGGATTTGGAGTGTTTCTTTGGGCTTATAGTTCTGTGTTTCTGTAAAACAAAACTGTGATTATAGTGCAAATGTTGGATGTCAGAGTGACTGGCCTCAGTCTGGGTAATGACGCAGCCCCAGTTCTCGCCTCCAACCTTAATTACCCCATTAAACCTCACATGGCACATCAAAACAGCACTACCTCAGCCTCCTTTACAGAGCTTTAATGGCAGGGGGCAGAGGAGGAACCACCTCCTATTTTAGCATCTATGGTTTGGATGAGATGTGTGATTTCCAAGTTGAATTACACCGTCCAGTTGGCAAAAAAAACACTAGTCAAACCACAGCTCAGGGAAATTTACACATTAAATCTGTGTCAACAGGGCCCACCACATTGTATCATAGTAGCTTCTGTGCAGCACAAGTGTTTAAATTGTCGAATTATATTAAAATCAGATGTATCTTTCTGTCCTTTTTTGAAGCATTATGAGAAGGTGAACCACGAATTCCTGAAAAGTGACCACCCTGCTGTGACCCGAGTATGCTTGGAAAATGATGACGCCTACATCGGCATTACCTACAAGAACCAGGGCAAGCTGAAGGACAGAGAGAGCGGATTTGATGAGCAGAGGCTGAGCTCTGATAGCGGCTACATCATTCCCCTACCTGACCTGGACCCTATATCTGACGATGAATACGGCAAGAGAAACAGGCACAGGTAAAGCAAAAGCAAATCAGTTTTATGTGTAATAAGAGTACTGGACTCTGAGTGCTTTTTTTATCCTTGTTTTTATACACTGCAATAATCTAATTCTTATCAAGTGTATTAGTTTTTGCTTAATTTAAGCCAAAAAAAAAAATCTGCCAACAGAACTAATGAAAATGATCTTGGTAAGATTTGTTGAAATAAGATTTTTGAGATCTATTGTTTAAAAATAAGGTCTTATATGGACCTGAAAAGTTACTCTTTAAGTGATTATGTTTTATTTTAAGTGTGATGAGATATTTTGATTAGAAATTAAGAAAAATACACTTGGTAAGATTTAGATTTTCTTCCAGTGTATGAACATAAACAATATTCAGTTTTCTACTGAATATTGACTCTCCAAAACTCTAATTAATATGAAAAATCACATATTTTACTGGTTTACACATTTGGTACAGAAACAGTGAGTCACTAGCATCAGGTTTACTACTGTCAGTTTGGTAAAAACTATATTATTATAGAGAATGACAACTGAGTAAAGACGGAAAAGTAGGGAAAATGTGAAAATGGTGAAAAACATTAGTTTAGATGCAGAAAGTTACATTTCTTATGTAAGGCACCTTAATAGGTTAGGACTTTTTTTCATGCAATAAAGATGTGACTGTATAAATCTTTGTTCAACTGAAAAAGTACAATAACTTTCTATATTTTCACTGATCAATGTGATTATATTGTCTAAACAAACAATACTGATTTTTGAATTTGTTAGGACATACAGTTGCATGACATTTCTATTATATCACCTTTTCTTTTTTATTGTATTTTTTTAATCATTTGGAGACTGTATTTATTTTTCCCCATCATGATGTAGTATTTATTGTTTCACCTATCATCCAGAATGTTTTGGAGTGTTTGCAGTTTTAATATCTTCTAAGTTACTATTCTATGGTGAGGTATTCATGTCAAATTTTTTTCTTTAAGCATACTTATTATTTTCATTTTTATTTAATTTTTATTACTCTGCCCTTCAAAGAGTAGGCGAGGGTGTTATTTTTTTCTGTTTGTGTTTTTTTGTTTGTTTCTTTGTCCATTTCTCTGTCTGTCAGCAAGTTTACACAAAAATTACTTTACATGAAATTTTTCAGAAAATGGTGAGATTGTCCACAACAGATCCAATAACATTTCGGTGAATGTAGGTCAAAGGTCAAGGTCAACAAACACATGTAGGGCAAATCAGGTAAAACATTTGTGAGCCACAGGGTTTGTTGTCCCTGGCACCAGTTGTTTTCTTATGTTAGCGGTTCACCTTCCATATGAGCTGTAAATCTTATGAACACACTGTAGTATTACTTTACTAACATTATTCATACTTTCTTATAGTACTATGTTGTCTAACTAGTGTTTTCATTCACCCTGCAGCTCTCAGACATCTGAGGAAAGTGCAATCGAGACGGGCTCCAGCAGCTCAACCTTGGCCAAGCGCGAGGGTGAGACTCTGGAAGACATCACACTGCTGGATGAAATGTGTCTGGACTGTAGTGACCTGGTGGAGGACAGTTTCCTGTGACGCCAGTCCAGTCTGTAAAGCAGGAGCTGATGACAGGACGAGGGATGTGAGGATACGGGGACCTGTAAATCAACCAAAGACTCCACTGTGTTCCTTCTAGTCCATCTGGTCCTCCTCTTTAACAGACATTTACAGAGAACAGAACAAAAACCACTTCACTGTCTGGATAAGTCTGTGGTGACGGTACTCTCTACACTCCTCCATGGACACTGCCCCCTGTTGGGTCGGAGGAGTCAGTGAGCATTAACAAAGCGAGACATCAAGGACTCAAAGACTCTGAGCCCGTGTCGGACCTATGTAGAGTCAGATAATTGATAGTAGATCCAGGGCTGGCTTTTTAACAGTAGAGCTTTATTCTATTGGGCATTCTGTTAACAGCAACATAAGCAAAAAGGGACTAATTAAACACATGGTCAGCAACTAACACGGACACCGGGGGATAATATTCAGCCATATTTAACCACTACAGTTGCACTATTTAAACTAGATACATCTAATAGGAACAACATGAGCAGGTAAACTCATCCTACACATGCCTGCTATAAGAAGCACCTGATGCTGGCACAATCAGTAGTACGACTTAGATTTTAAAGCACAAAATCTAGACTGTGCGTGTTTTGTTTTTTTAGGGTTTTTTTTGTATATGACCATATCATGTTTTCAATGGGTTCAGTAATTCAAATTTATTTTTTTACTTCATCATTATGTAAACATGTATTATTTGTGAATACTGAGTAGATATTGACCATAGCTGCTGGAATGAAAGGTACAGCAATGAAAAGAATTAAGAATTATTAAGCTGCATACTTCTTTGCATTGTGTCTTTCACCTTTTATGCTCAAAGACAACATAGTGTCCAAGAAAAATTGTTCCCTGATGATGCTTAGTACTATTCGGTGTGTGGACTCTATCAAATGAAATGTGATTGTAATGTAAATAGCTCCAGAGTTGCTTTATAACAGAGAATTATTGGGATGACACTCAAATATTTTATATAAGCACACATTATGCTTCTGCACCCTAAAAAATAATAATGCTTGTAATGATTCTACCAAATTTGTCATTGCAGTGGACAGTTTACCACATGCATCAACACACTTAGGGATACAGCATGAGAAATACAACTTTTTTTATCATGAATTGTATCAACTGCAAAAGTAGTGATGCTAAATAATAAAGGCCAAAGCATTTGATGCAGGTTGTAGATATGAAAACACATTATTGATTCATGATGATCTGATGTCATACATCAGTTATTTGTTCACTCTTTATAATCCTCCTGCTACTGTACCAGCTATGCCACTGCCTTCCACTCTCTCTGTCAACTGTGATGTACTCTCCAATCAATTGTTGCACTTTCCTTTTTTCCCTATTTTGTTTTGGATGCTGCAGAATAGTTAGTCAGGCAGAGCTAAGATGGTCTTGCTTTGGCTTTAGATGAATCCCTGTTTAAAGCAGAGTGGATGTGAATGTTTGTGCCACTGATGAGTGATGTGTTGTTGACGGTACAGTATTGTTAATTGTAGGTAATCACCCAGTATGATGATTTACTACTATGCTCCAGTATTTTACATCATGTACATTCAGATGATTTATATTTCAATAAATGATTTATAATGTAAAAAAAAAAAAACTTGTCTTGTTTTTTTAACTAGAGGAGGGAAAGGTGATGTTACCCTGATTTTACCCTGATAACCTCGAGGATTTCAGATCAAAAAGGTACAAAAACAGTAACATCAGCAGTGTTAAAGGAGCAGCAATCAAATACAATCTTAATGCTTTTTAAATATCTGCAGAAATAAACCAGACACAACAAACATGCAAACATTTTACTTGATTTGCCCTATCTCTTATCATTGTGAAAACACATTTTTGGTTACTGTGACTTTCACCTTTGACCTACATTCACCAAAATTTAGTGGGGCCTATTCTAGACTACTTTGCACCTTTCCAGAAAATGTCATGGAAATTGGTGAAGTAGTTTTAGCATAAAGTTGCTTATAATAAAACAAACTGACTTAAAAACAAAACCCCTCTCCCCTTGCGGGGCCAGGGTAACAACACTTGGGATAGCTGTGATACAACAAAACTGCCATTAAAAGCTGCAAAAAGAAAGAAAACATTACCATATGTGTGTCTTGTTACATGCTTTTGATCTTGTTAAGTTTGTCTGATATGCAAAAATGGATTCAACAAGGGTCATGTTTTTTCTATCACTGCACAATGCTTAAATTCCTGTCCTGCTCTATTTTTTTTCTAACATTTGTTAGAAAGTATCTTGTGCTAAATCTTACATACTTTAATTAGATGAATCAGAAAAAAATTACAAAAGTGCTGGTTAGCTCATGTTTTTGAAGGTGCTCTATGTAGCATTTTTGTTCCCAGTAATCATAAAATGGCCCTGATGCGTCAACAGACATTGAGGAATCATGTTCTTATATATCTGACAGAAGTAGCCCAGGCAGGATATCAGCATCTGAAAAGCTCATTTACAGCCCCTAAATGTTTGTGTTGTCATGTATCTGTATTCATTACACGTATAGGAGATTCCCACTTGTTGTCACGTCATAGAGCGCCTCCATTTTGATTGTGCTAATGCTAACTATTGAACCGTCAGTAACATTAGTCTCCTCTAGAAACGGCAAGAAACTAACAATGCCTGAGCATTGTTGTAGAGTCGGATGGAATCAAAAACATGATCCTGCTAAGGGAATAGTCTTATATCGTATCCCAAACGAAACAACACAGAGAAACAAATGGTTTTCTGCAATTAACAGGCAAAACACTGATGACAGTGTTCCAACGCATGTGGCTTTACAGTCTTCATTTTGGATCAGGTAAATTGCACTCCTGAAAGTAATTAAATGAGTTCTCTGTAAATATAGTTTGGCATTGGAGTAAAATGTATTTGCACTTGCAAACATTGGCTAGTGTGTGCACTAGCAAACATTAGCGTTAGCCTGATCTAGTGTAGTCAGTAGTGAAAGGAACCCTGGAACTGCTGTAAAGCTGCAGCACACTGAGCGGACAAACTACTACTGAAATGTGGAAAATTACCTCATTAGGATTGTACCTAAAAAGTAAAATATATCATTTCAAAAATACTTAATTGTTGAAATGGAAAAGCTATTTAGCATAGGTGTCTTTAGATGTATTGCTGTGAAAATTGAGGCTAAAGTAGGGCAACATTTGTTTAAAAAACTGACTAATATTCATATCAGAACACAACACACAGAACACAATTACACCAGAACAGTTGTAAACTAATAATTACAACTAAATTAGGAATTTTCACAGCTTTTCAGTTCTTCCATTGGCAGATTTATTTATTTATATATATATATATATATATATATATATATATATATATATATATATATATATATATATATATATATATATATATATATATATATATATATATATATATATATATATATATATATATATATTTTTATTTTTTTTTTATTTTTTTTTTTTTTATTTTTTTACTAGAAACTATCAAAAATACTTGGTAAAATGTGTTTTTTGCAGTGTGGTAATAAACTTCCTGAGTTTTTGGTGGAAAAGGGCCTATTCATATCATCATGTAATTACCATACATGTCCACCAGAGGGTAGTAGACTCTTGTGTATATTTTGTACCTTCAGAGCAGTGGATTAATCTGGTTTGTGAGAAGCTGGTGGTCAATAGAATCTAAAGGCGATGACATTACGTCAGGCTGTATAATGACATTAGGGGTGGACTTTCAGCATTTAAACATTCATGTCCCAAACTTTCGCAACACCAGTTCATGAGTGTGTGTTATGAGGGAGGTGTGGTATTACGAGGAATTAGGTGGCATCATGCCATAGCCAGATATATGTATTAATGATAATAATCCGTACTTAGGATAACTCACCCTGTCAGTTAAGAAGTAAACTCAATTAATAACATGACGTGACATTAGATGTTGCATGAATTACATGGTATTTAAATAGATCTCATTTAAATTATATTTAAAAATATATTTTCATATACAGTAATCTTTCCACATAACAACACTGTATGCACAGTTCTTCTGCTGCATTGGTTAAACCGATTCGAGCTAGTTTTACAGGTTTTCATCAATCTGTTGAACCCTTGAGGCACCTGTGCTAGTGCAAACTAGAACAATATCTACTTTCCTGTGGGGTTTTTTTTTATGTGACATTAATAAAAACAGCTTATTCCAGGGAATTCTGGCACAGAGTTCAGCTTTTCAATGACTTTTTAATGAGCATTTGCACTTGGGCCAGAAATGCCTCACATGTGGAGTTTTGCTGAGTCAGCCAGTGTCAGGATTTGCATTCAGGGATTTAACAAGAGCTACGGCATAGGTTGAGTATAAATGAGTAAACAATACTTAATACGTCAAAATATTGTCGAAACTATTAAAAATGCTCCCAATGGTGACATTAAGCTTTGTTTTGGAGAAAAACACTGGTTTGTGGTGTGCAGAATGAAAGACAGATCACAGTAAAATGATAACATTTGTATATTTGCTTCATGTGTAACAAGTAACTGTTCCAGTGAAGATAAAGTAATAAAATAACTGTAAGTCTGGCTGCATGTATGGAAATGTATTCTAGTGAAATGCATCTGCAAATCCCTAATTTGCATGTCTACATGTAAAGGTCAGCTTTAAAAACAACACACAAATAATATTAATACTGCAACTTCTATTTATTTACTCTATTCACAGTGACATCAATGTTATGCAAAACCTAAATATTAGTTTGGAGTCGCCATTACTCATAAAGACACACATACTCCGAGTGAGTAAAGAGCAAATCAACCTTACAACTTAAACCTAACAGATGTGCAAATGTGAAAAGATAATAATCTTGCTGAAGGGAGAGGGTATACTTCACTGACTGTGTCAACACTTGTTTATTTGCACTTGTTAATTTGATGTGTAGTTCACAGGATTTGCCTCATTACTCAAACTCATGCATTGATCGGCTCAGGACAGTTAGTGCCCTGCAGTGTTTAGATCTCTGTCACATCATGTCAAATGGGGTTCACTAAAAGACACATGGCCTAAAACAGACAACAACTGGGGAAATCCACATGCAGAAAAATGTAACAAATCATATGATTGTCTTCTAGTTACCCAATTTTCAAAAAAAAAAAAAAAAAAAAAGCAGCCAATTCTGAGTTAACAAATCACCAGCTGAATAAAGTCAATATTGTAAAGCCAGTTGCAAGGTTGCAAACAGCAAATGATTTGAGAAGCAAAATGACGCCCGATTTTTATTTACAATGACAAATAAAGATCTCTTTTAACAATATGGAAAGACTCAGTGAGACTTTACCAGATTATAAATCATGAAATATATTGAAGGAAATTTGATTTTATCGTGTTTTACTTTGTGAAAGTGAGAGTGAATCTGATTTTGATATATTTGGGTGCACGAGTGAGTGTGAGACAATTAGATTAGCAATCTCTTTGGTTTGTTTGATATGTAACATCAGTCTCCTTTGTGAAACTCGATACCTTGGTGCTGTGTGGTCTCCATATCCCAGCGCTCCCCTGGGAGAGCAGGAGTACAGCAGGTCCAGGTCCAGGAGTGGTCATGGTTTGGACAGATCTGTAAAATAAGTCTGTCTGTTTACCGCATTGTCTTCAACATCGGTTTCCCATTTCACCATTTTCTCTGAGGGCTTCCATGTGTTTGTTTAACATGGGCATCGTATCTAGATTAAAACATTGTCTATGTAAGAGATAACACCATTGATCTGTCACACTCGGACTGAGGGAAATGAACAGCATTTATGTTATATAAAGAGTACTTAAAGCCAAACCTCCTAAGGTGACCGCAACACACACACACACACACACACACATATATACATGCAACATATGTATGCTAAAGGAGAGGTGAAAACCAATTGATTTTAGTATCTAATTTATAGTTGTAACTGCTTAGATCTTGTTGGGAACTTGCTGCAAGCCAGGAAAACATGCTAACTCATGACTGTGAAAAGAGTTGCTTTAAGAAATCATATGAGACCGCTTGAGGCTGGGCAGTACAAGACTCCAAACAGCACTTTTTATTTTACAAGACTTCCTTTTATATTCTAATGTTTCCAACTCAACTTTTGTATGGCCAGGGTTTTTTTTTGTTGTTGTTGCATTTGAAACAATATTGTTGAAGGATAGTTTTTAAAATATATTTTTAAAGTTCATTCTTGCCCGACTTCAAGGTGCGTCATTTTGTCCTGAACTCCTAGTAGCAGCTGAGGATACAGGACACCACTGACTTACACCACTTCAGCCACATAGTATATTTAAACATTTATGCGCCCACTCTGCCTCACATTACCCTATTTCTTCAATTGTCACTGACCCTACTCAGTCGGGACTAAACTGAAAATGTTGTTGCCAAAAGTATATCACACATTATTGTCTCTGTGGAGTCTCCGATACGTTACCTACTGATCCCACAAAGAGAAAGCTATCTTTATTGAGGATTAGACTCAGAAGTTGTTTTTGACTAACTCTTTGCTCTGTCTGCCCTGAGGATTAATGTACTGAAAAAAGCTGATATTTAGTGACCACTGCCCTAAAGTTCTGCAAAGCAACACAAACCACAGCATCTGCATCACCACATAAGCCCTCCCTTTCCCACAATACACACACACACACACACATACACACTGGCATTTTAGGCCAACCAGACAGAGTAATGATTGTTGTGTTTTTTAATTTTATTTATTTATTTTTTTTAATCATTTAACCCCATCCTCATTTCTCTGTTTCATAGCTTTTAGTCATGAACACAGTACTTCTTTGTTGCTTCTAGAGGGCTGACCTGGATACAACAATGTTTATTCAAAGCAATTGTGTGAGGAGGTTATTTTTTAACTTGTACGAGCTTGTTTTTTGTATAAAATGGTTGGTATCATACAGGATGTACTTTGTGTTTGCAGTGGTGTGTCTGCTTATCTGTGTGCATGTATGCGCATTTGCGTGCTATTAGTCAAATGTAATAGTCATGTGCTTCTTGACTTGTGGCCTTGGCCTGGGGATGACACCCTTCCATTCATGTGATCAGTGACAGTGGGCTGTGTTGGTGCTCTGTCCACGCCTCGGGCCCACTGGGGTCATACACAGCTCTTATACACAAGACTGGCACGAATAACTTTTCTAAAGCCACCCGGGTGCATCTGTCTCCCAAATCGTTACCAGTAAGGACCGTGACATGTGGGTTGAAACAAATATATATTCCCAGTGCATGTGTTGTTTAAAAAAGAACTGTGAAGTTGGTTTGAATCCTGCAATGATCTGGCAGAGTCTGTACATACGCAGCTTTGGCAAATCAACTTTGGATCTGTCTTCATTTAAATGTGGTGTGTCTAACCACGAAGTACTGTCATTTAACACTTGAGTTACTCTGTGCTCCCATATTGTTTTCCCCAGTGGAAATGGGTAAAGTGACACTAGCATGTTATGTGACTCTCACGTTTCATAGGGAACTGCATCAAATAATTTTAAATACAGCAATAGATTGTAATACACTTCAGACAATGCTTACAGCAGCATGTAGAAGTGTTAGGCTGCTTTTAGTAAGGTTGAAATGAAAATACATCTTTATTTATCATTCTCTTTTCTTCTGGTATAACAAGGAAATACAGTAAATAATTGTGCCTAACCTTAAAAAAAAAAAATCACAAAATAAACTGAACTAAAAAGGTTCTATAGATTAAAGATATTAGTGTGACCTCTGATCACCTGACAAAACACAGCACAAACAGTTAAAAACATCTGACATGTATTGAATGAAACCTGGCATAAAACATCACAAAATGAAGCATGGATCTCATATTGTCTGAACAAACAGATTAAAGATATATTAAGTACAAAGGGAGATTTCTCTAAACCACAGTTGAGCAACCTGTGGCTGTGGGGCCACATATGGGACTTGGGTTTTTTCCAGCGGCTCAATGTGGCTTTGTCAAAACAAACATGGAAATGGAATTAATAACATATTTTATTTATTTATTTTTTTTATCTTTTGCAATTTTGCTCTTATTGTCACAACTATAAAGTGATTCTGGAGTTATGCAGTTGTAAAAATGTAGACTGCACTTAAAAATAGTCGTAGATAGTAGTAGTAGTAGCAGTGATGTATAAAGTTCTGGAGTCGAAGTAGCAGTACCATATTAAAAAACTGACTAGAGTAAGTGGAAATACTAAAGTATTCAAAATGTTTTCTACTACTACTCAAGTTCTTAAAGTAGAAGTAAGTACAAGTACTATGTATGTTAAGGAAAGTAGTAAAACGTTTGAATACCATATTATTCATTATCTCAAACATTAATGTAAATACAAGCATTTATGGAGAAAAACTAATTTGTATGTGTCCTACTGGGGGGGGGGGGGGGGGGGGGCAAACATGTGCAAGTCAAGTCTAATGGTAAAGTGTACTTATTTTGGGGTGGGAGGTGGGTGTAGAGTAGGCACTTCATTTGATCAGAGTTGTCTTTTGTAGGAAAACACTCTTACATTACCACCATCATTGAAACTGATTGGTGTTGATGTAGAGGATGTGGGTGTTGATGGTGGTCTTCGTTCATACCAGTGTGTGAAAGGCTGTGTGGGAGCATGTGGTCTTCTTCCATAGGCCAATATGAGATACTGAGCCAGCTCTATCAAGTCTCATGACAGAGCCATACCACTCTGCAATTGAGACCATTTGTAAGGTTTTTATAAGTATTAGTAACGATTCAGCACAGGAAAACTATATTGGAGTAAAAGTATTATATTAATCAACAATGTGTAGTGCAATAAAAGTGGAAATAGGAGGAAAAAAATACATACAATTCATATTTAAGTACAATACTTTGTTACTTCTACTTCATTACTATACATCTCTGAGTAGCTGTAGTAAAAGTTCATTACTCTCAGGACACTAAAGGTATTTGTGATATACAATATAATCATATTAGTTGATATTTACTGCAAAACAAAAATAATGACAAATATAATTGGTTTTTTTTTTTTAGTTCTGTAAATGCACTGAAACAGATTTATTTTCCACATATTCTGCACATACTAATCACTTTGCCACTTCAAGATACAAGGGCATCTTTTGACTCCAGATAGTTTAGTTTTTCTATTTTGGTCCTTAAAAGGCTCTTTAGTTCGTAAAGGTTGTAGACCCGTCCTCTAATCATTTTCAAGTTTGGTTTATGGAAGCTGTTTTTCCCTGAAACTTTTAAGTACTCTACATAATTCAGATATATCCAGGTTAAATGTAAATACAGAGACTGAGAAATTAATGTGGTCATTAAAACTTTACTAAACCAACAAACCGAATATTGGCCTAGAACTTTTACACAGTAAAAGTATATAGTTAAGCATACATATAGTTTAATATAATATCAATAATATATAGTTCAACCTATATTCCACCACATGACTGATAGCTATTGAATGACTTACAGAAGGAGTTATTGTTACATTTGCTGCTCAGTGCTTGAGAAATAGGCCATAAATCATCTCTATTCGAGTATCGGAACCAATGAAATTAATGATTAGCTGGTTGTCAAGTTATCTGTTACCACTGCCATCTGAGTGTCTCATTGACCATCTGAGAACAAATGAGAATGAGATGTAAGTAGTAGACAGTAATAGCATCGTAGTCTCTAAACTTTCCTAAAGCATTTATAATTGTTCAGCCACAGTGAAAAAACCCATGAAATTGTTTTGCCTCCATGTAATGACTTTAATTCACCAGCAGCTGAAGTCTGTCAGGACTCCAGAGACACATGAAGAGCTTGGTTCCAAAACATGATAAATGCCAGATCTGAAAATTTGGAGTTAGAAAATTCCCTGTTATCGACGGTTCATTTACGTATTATATTGACTGTGGTCCAACATGTGTTGTCTACCATATATTTCCTGTTCTGTACATGCCCTTTTTTTTCCCCCTGCTGCTATTATTCCTCAAAACAAGACGTCAAATCACAGGCTGCAAGTGGTGTGACATTTTCCAACATAGAACTTGCTTGGATGTTTTGCTCATTTTACACCCGATTTCATTTTAGATAATGAAAAATATTGGAGTTTCATTAATTCCGCATTTCCACTAGTCCCAGTTCAGCTCAGCTCAGCTTGGCTTGACTCGACCCAGTAGCGTTTCCATTACAACAGAGGTCTTCAACCCTGGTCCTCGGGGCCCACTGTCCTGCATGTTTTTGATGTCACACCACTCCAACACACCTAATTCAAGTGATCAGCTTGTTATCAAGTTCTGCTGAAGACTGATAACGACCCACTGCTTTGAATCAGGTGTGTTGGAGCAGTGTGACATCTAAAACATGCAGGACAATGGGCACCGAGGATCAGGATTGAAGACCTCTGCATTACAGGATAGTACTGACTTTCCAGTACCTGGTTGTCACGGTGATGTAATACACACTTCCATGTCATCTTGCTGATAAACTCACTAGTTTTATGTTGTCTCGTGGTTTTCCACTTGGCCTGAGCAGCATGGAATGATGTATTTGTTGTAGATGAAAGCCAGGAGCCAGGCATTGAACAAATCAGTTTGTGTTGTGGCAGCATGGGTGTTTGGGTGAAGGACACAGAGGACTGATCCTAAACTGTCCTGTCTGGAGAATATGGGACACTTACACAGATGCTTAGTCACTGGATCTGTACACACAAGCACGCACACACAACTTAAAAGAGTTTTCTCCCATCCCTGTTTATTGGTTGATCTAGTTTAACCTTTTAACACCTGAGACATTATTCCAGGTAAATGTGCTGCTGTGAATTTGTCCTAAAAGCTGCTGTGGAGGAAAATCACAACAAAACTGTAAACCATAGTAAAAACAAACAAATCCCAAACAGTTTATTTTTAGTCTCACTCGCTACTTTGTTTTGCTTCATTGTGTGCTGAGAATTATGACTATTTAGAATTTGAATAATTTATACATATAGAACACATCAGAAGTGAAAGGGATTTAAAAAATATTTAATTCATCTGATTACTCAATTTAATCGATGGGAAAAAAATTCTAGAATACTCACAAAAATATTTGATAATTGAATCCCGAGATGCAACTATCAAATAGTTCCATCTATGGCTGCAACTATCCAAACCTAGATGAAAGGTATGGGCATTTAAAGTTCTTTCTGTGATCGGCAATATCTGCAGATCAAGTTTTTGGGTAATTGGTATCGGTGATCGGGCCAAAAAATGCTGAACGGTGCATCACTAATATATATATATATATATATATATATATATATATATATATATATATATATATATATATATATATATATATATATATAATCACACTAAAAGTAGTAGGGGTTGTCGATAAACGCAAGAGATTAATCTATTATATCATAATGAGGAACATCATGACCTCTCCCAGCATACATGGAGGCCATTCCATCGCTGTCAGAGTTCTGAACTCATTGAACCGGACGTGCTGGAAGAGGGAAATATCTAAATACCGAAAAAGAAACTGTGAACTAACTGATATATGAATTTGCCGTACCTTTCCTGTAATTCCTCTATGACTTCAGATTTTTTGTGGAGCTTCAGACACTAACGACAGCAACATGTAATTACATGCTGGAATGTGATAGTGATGTGTTTGTGTCATATAGTACATGATCATTAGAACAAACACTGCTTACATCATTGTCTCATGCCAAAGTCATATTTGATGACTATGGAAAAAGCTGTTATTACACACTGTTAGCGAATAAAATTACAAAACTAACCAACAAAGGAACGAGCCTTAGATTTCCTAATTTTAACATTTACATTGAAAAACCCCCACATTTATCCTGGTGTGTCTGTGCTGGATGACATTATTATTTGAGCAGAGTCTGCATACTTGCTTGGTGTTAACATCACAGTTGTTTTTATGTAACTATAAAACACGTAAAAACAAATTATATGTCAAGAGGATCCGGGATAATATACAACACTAAATCACAAGATGACATATGAGGGATGATGTTTTGTTAGTCAGTCGTTATGTTTTCTGGAAATGATGTGAAGATCCAAACTTTATGTCCTACCTCAGTTACTAGTTGTCATTTCAGAAACAGGGTGTGCAGCTAATAAAGAAAAAAAAAAAAAAAACAGCTTGTGAGCACTGTATTTGCTCAATATTAGATGCTAATGGCAAACAAATACTAGCCCTATGGCGAAAGGCAAACATCGAGCTAACTGTGGCTAATGCTAAAGGGGTTATTAAATGTTTGTCTAAGCTGTCAAAGCCACTGTAGATAAATACCAGGTTCAAATGTATATTTTGAAAGGAAAGACGCATTCTATACCTGTCCAGAAGGAAGAGGACCACCAGCTCCTGATCAGTTTTCATTCCTTTTAAATCTCTTATTTCTGTAGAAAATGCTGAGCTTTCCTCTCGTTTTGACCTGTGCTGTCACTTTTTTTTTCTTCTGCTCTTCTGTCCTTCTTCTTTTTGCTCCAGTTCCAGCGTTCCAAATTAAAATAAAATACTTTTTTTCAGGAAAAAAGACAGAGCTCATTCAGTCTCAAAGCTGCTCTTCACTACAATTCTCTGCCCGTGGACATGGCGTAGAGCAGGGTGCCCAATCCTGGTTCTCTTGGTTCTCTGAAGGTCATCATCAGGCTTCTGCAGAACTTCATGAGAGGTTTATCATTTGAATCAGATGTGTTGGAAGGGGAATACATCTAAAACATGCAGGATAGTACTGTACCTGTCTCGAGGACCAGGATTGGACACCCGTGGCGAAGAGAAACAAGTATAATGTAAAACAGTCCAATGGTGTTGTCATACACATCTGCAGTTGGGTTCTACCCAATCAGGAACGATGGAAATAGCATTTGGAAATGACCTATTTTTCATCTGATAATCTTATTGTAAATTCCAGACTATGATCAGGCATAGTGTGTGTGTGTGTGTGTGTGTGTGTGTGTGAGAGAGACTTTTTCGTTTTCACGACGATACTGTGGTCAGCTGCTTTAATATATTACTATATTTACTGTCAACTTCTGTAGCTGCATGTTGTAAACCGGCAGATCACAGAGACAACTGGTAGTCGTGGAAACGTGGCATAATAGAGATCTGTTAGTTAATTTGAAGTGACTGGAACTCCATGAACCTCTTTCACACACACCTGTCATAACAAGTTACATTAAATTAAAAAAAAAAGAAGAAAATTGTAAACGTAATTATAAACAGGATTGGATATGTAGTGTTTTGGGAAAAAATGTAGATACCTGTTTGTATATGTATGTTTTGAAAAAAAACAAACATTTTATTTGGTTCATTAGAAATCTATTCATGATTTGAAATCTCATACTTTTTCCTCTTTAATAAGTTGGTTAATAAAGTTTGAATCAGGATACCATTGAATTGCACTCATCACATTCCTCCAAATAAAACAAGTGTTGTTTTTTTTTTTTTTTTTTTTTTTTTTTTCCAAAACAATGAAATTGGATATATATACATTTTGGAAACAAGCTCTTCACATTGATGCATTTAAAATAGATCTTCAGATTTCATTTTGAGAATCATTTAATTCCTTCCTGTCAATACTGAAAGCATTCAGAATGATAAACAAACAAAAAACACAATATTCATTACTTTTACAATGAACATACTGATGTTCAGGGAAAGTGGACACTGAGGAAAATGTTTTATTTTACAAATAATGCAAATGCAAGTGTATGGAACTAAAATATACAGTATATGTTGAAATATTCATGAAATGATCAACAAAATGAAAATGAACCACTCCCCACAGAGAGTTCCTTCAAGGAACTGATACCAACGAAGCAGGATGTAACAGGTGTACCTTTCCACTAACTACGCATTTACATATGACACATTAAACACACCCTCTATACCAGGGGTGTCAAACTTGTTTTAGGTCAGGGACCATATTCAGCTTAATATAAACTCAGACCAACATAATAACAGTGAAAAAAGTCAAATTGCATGATGATAATGTTTACATCTATAATGTTTCTTTCCAAATCTGAATAACATGAACAACCTGAAATGTGTAAAGTGCCTCAGTTTATCAGGTTGTCATTTACACATTTACACAATTTACATTACAATTACTAATACACACAACATTTAGTAACAGGCAGAATATTGGTAAAATTATAGTTACTTCTCTTAAGACATTTCAGATTGTTCATATTTCTTCAGGTTATTTGTAACATGATAGTTTGTTAAGATGAAGATTTTAATGTCATTTTACTTTTTTACAATAACACAAATATGGAATCTGCTGTTTTCATTATATATAGGTTATATGGTTACCTTTTACTGGTGTAAGATAATTGAGATTTAATTATTCTGTGTGAGGAATCTGAATTAAAATGATTTTTACGCCATTATTGTTAATATCTTCAGTGTAATTCATTCTATGGGCCAGATTTTGCCCCTAGGCTTTAAGTTGGACAAGTGAGCTGTAAACACTCTGTATTTGTCTTTGATATAAAAAGCTGATTAATTTAAAAAAACAACAGCAACAAAAAACATCTTTACAAAAAAACTTGGAATTGTTATACATATACGTAAGTAGCTTGTATTGCATACATTACATCCTCATAGCTCAAGTCTGTGTGAACTTGTGAAAATGAAACCAATTTTAAGTGTTGGTTGTACACCTCTGCTAACCAGTCAAGATGGAATTAGGTTTGCTTTAGTCTCTCCAGACTAAAAGCAAACATGAACCTATAATAAATTAGCATTTTTACATCAAAATACGTCAATAAATAAACAGAAAACAAAAAAAGTAAAACATTATTCCATGTTTAACATGTAAAGATCTACAACTATTTCACCAGTGACTTCCACATTAATTTTCCACTCTAACCTTTCCTAAGTGATTTATTACCCCATTTTTTTTTCTAAATTATTCTCCGCATTTCACATTTTTGAGTGAAAACCTGTTATTTTCATACATTTAACTCTAGAGGTTATTATATCAAAAGTTTTTCAAAGATTTTTCAGCAAAATATATCAACAACTAAATTTTTTAAAGTGTCTTCAATTACAGCTATTTGTCAAACAAAACAGATTTTATTGGTGAATCAATATGAATCACTGTTGCAGATGCTCAGTATGGAGGCTCTGAATGACCAAATGGATGACCCATGTGGATATTAGTGAAAAGCTGAGGGACTAATTATTTTTTATAGCATCACAGGTTTAGACACTTAAATATTTAGATGCGTTTTAATGGTGAAGAAGAGAACGTACACAGTGTTGTTTGTAATTTTTTATATTGCCCCTACAACACATGTTGACAAATAGGCAGTATATTTTGAAATATTTTCTGTGAAATTACTGCTAGTGTGGAATAAGTTTGCATTAATATGGAGAAACTTCAATTTAAATCCACTTCGTCTTCACTTAGGGATTATTTTTCCTGAGGAACATTGCGTTGAACAATGTTCATAAAGGTATTTTGTCAAGGAGTGGAGGGGAATGAATTCCTTAGTGTTGAAGGGAAAAAAACATTCACTAAACAAAACACAAGAAGTGGAAACTTAACATAAAGCCTGGAGGAGAGTCAGTCAGAGTCCATAGATGAGTGGTGATGAAAGTCTGAATGATAGCATGGTGAACAAATGTCAGCAGTCACTTTTTTACTGACTCTCAAAAAAAAAACCGATTTAAACAAAATCCTTGTTTTTAAGTTCAAAGTTTTTCAAAGGGTGTTTTTTTTTTGTTGTAGTGCAAATGTTATATCATGCAAAACTGTAATGGAAAGACTTATTTTTCACAATTACAATCAGGTGAATTTAAAAAATGGATTTTGACAAACATTAAAACAACTGAAGAAGAAGAAGAGTTTCTTCTTAGTCTTAGGTTTTTAGTCCCAAGGTGCAGGACACAGTGAAATAAAACAACTGCTGCCATCACTGAGGTCAACAAGAAACAGTGACATTGTACTTTTGTACTTTATTCACTTATTTTAGTTATTTATTTCATGGCCTGGTTCTGTTTTTTTATTATCATTATTATCATTGTGACTCTAAACTCTAAAATTCAATTTATTTATTTTTACTCTTGACTTTTATCTTTTCTGGGTTTTTATTGTTTTTTATATTTGTCCTTTATTCATTTGATCTTCATTATTTTATTCTTTTATCAAATCATGCTGCTGTATTGATGAGTGGTGGAACACTGGGCACTTTGTTTTGTTTTTTGTAGTTTTTATATGCTCGACCAATGTACCTTAATTATATGTCTTGTGTGTTGTATGTTCAAATGTTCACCCTGACTGCAAAACAAATCTACCCACAAGTACTAATAAAGTAACCTTGAACCTTGAGTTTTAAGAGAAACACAGTGCAGTATATGTGGACACAACAGGAAACCCCATCACTTTTTAATTTAGTATGGGATCGAAGGGTAATAATAATAATAATAATAATCAATATATCTGTAAAACAACATGATATTTATGTTCGTCTCTATGTTCGTAGAATAACATGTGTCAATTCACAATAACAACTAAACAAATCATTACATTTGTGATTTAATGGAAAAATGTATATAATTTTTTTTTTACCTTTAGTAAATAACAGTAAAGTTTTGCACATAAATCCAGTGGAAAAGTGATACTTCCAGAACCTGGCCTTAAATATGGCTGATCGTAATGCGCTGCAGCTGTGCAGCACAATAAGTGAACAGAATTGGTGAAGTAGAATGGAAGGAGAGGAACCAACAGTGTGCTCAAAGCAGTTCGTGACTCTTTTGTTTTTTTTTTGCTTAACACCTTATTATAATGTTCTTGAGCTTTAATCTTGTGGTTAAAATTCCATCATGTCATATTTTATCCTATTTGACATTTTAATTAGTGTATGACGTTTTGAGCTATTGCCAAAGTGTGGTGTGTGAACTACAGTGAGGCTGACCTTTTACACCCAATTCTGATCAGTTTATCTCTGAATTAGTGTGTGTTGGGTAATATTTGGATTCCCCTGAGGGGTTTGATAAAAATAAGACAGATGGACAGACAACCCAAAAATATATGACCTTCAACCATGGCTGTCATTGTCATGAAAGATTTAATACAATGAGAGATAATGTGTTTTTTGTCTGTGATGTATATTTATATAGATATTATTTTCAGATTTACAGCTGGAAAATATCATCTTGACCATCCACACAATAAAAATCCTCCCAAACATCTAAGCAGTGTGTAATTGTTTCACAAATCAACCAACCCATTACAGCACCTCACTTGTCTAACGAAATATTTTCTAAACATACCGTATAATTCCACAGATTCCAGCAAGACTTTTCTTCTGTCTTCACACACATTTCAATAAGAAAAACATGGGGTATCAAATTACTCTGTCAAAATAAGACTGAACACTTTGAGGGGCCCCGGACAACACAACACAACTATGAGTCGACACGCCCACTATATTACAGAACAGTATAAACTGCAGCAATGGGAAAACATCAGCCACTCTTATCCCTTGATAATAAAGTAGAAACAATTACAAATGATAAATGTGATGTGAAAAATGTATTTTTCTTATATCTTCAAGGTGATTCAACAGCGTTCAGTTGTCTTCAACTAGTAACTTATATCTTTTTAGGGTAATAACATACTCCTAAACACACATATATTACCTGTGTCAATATTGGTTTATGCAGATGAGGTAATATTGAAATCTATATTTCAACTGAAGAAAATTTTACGCAAAAACATAGTACAAGTCCATAGAGAAAACTGAAGAAAAGATGACCTGTTTTTCATATCCAGAGATCTTTGCTTGCGTAAAACAAGAAACCCAGCCCTGGTGGAATAAATTATCTGGCTGACATAAAAATGTCACTGTTCTCCCAGCTGTAATTTTCAGTTGTATGTACCTTGTAAATATGTCTTAACTAAAGCTACAAACTGCTTGACCCCTGGGAAACTAGATTTTTAATGTCTGCACTTTGATACATAACTGACAGCTGGTATAAGTGCAGCAAAGACAACATTATAATGTAGTATAGACACACTACTTCCTCTCTTTTGACTCACACAGATTCATTGCGCTCTGTTCATATCATGTTGATTGGTTTATGACTCATGACAAACAAAGCTTTATATTTGGAAAACAGTGCAAAACACTTATGTTGACTGTATTAAATTGAAGGAAGTGCAAAGTTGACAGTTCACACCATGGAGAACTATAAGTGATAAATGCTTATTCCTCTTTCGGGTCTCTTTTGAAAAACAGCAGTCATCCTAACGCTGTAGTTCTGGGAACCATTTCATTGCTAATGTGGATTTTATGGGGAAAATATAATAAAAGAAGCATATATTATTATATCTGCATATTCTATCTGTGATTAAATCTTTCTATTTTGCCCTACCAAGACTTTTTAAAGGACAGCACTGTTCCATTCAAAGAAAAGTGATCATAAAAAATAGCATATATATAACGGTTGACTTTTATTTGGCTTTAACATGCTTGCAAAAATGGTGTTCTGAATCACTGTTGTCATTCAGTCCATTAAAGAACACAGGGCCTCTCTGGTGTGATGGAGGTCATGTGAATAAGTTAATTTGAAACACTTACGAACAAGAAGAAGATGAGTACAAACATATGAAAAAACTGCAGGAAATGAGAGACATTACAGAGTGTGCTGGGAGGTAGAGTTTCAAAGGATCTCTTTTCAAGAGTGATACCCTTTTTAACTAGTTTTGTTTTTTTCAGGTTCACTTAAGTTGTAAAATATCTTCTCAGGATATATGTTTTCTTACCTCATTAAATCTTCATTGTAATAATGATAATAAACAACTAATAAGTTGACTTTACTTTGAAAAACTCACCGATTGCCTTAAAGTTTCTAAGTAAAGTAACTTACAACTTTTAAGCATGTACCAGTTTTAAGTTTTTAAAAGTTGTAAGTTATTTTAATGACAAATTTAAAGGCAATCAGTTTCCTGAGTTTTTCAAAGCAAAGTCAGTTTATTAGATTTTACAGTGTGGTAACATTTAGGGAGATTTAGGATGATCTAACTAGAAATTGAATATTTAAAAAAAAAATGTAAAAAAAAAAAATATATATATATATATATATATAGTAATAATCATAGTTTTTAAAAAATAGAAGTTTGTGCTTGTGATACCTTAAAATAAGCTGTGTATATCTACAGAGGGAGCAGGTCACTGTCACAGTGTGCCATGTTGTGCCTCATGTTTCTACAGTAGATAAGAACATACTTCCTCTTCTTTTTTCTATTTCGTGTTTTCCATTTACCATCACCTTCTAAAACATGGGCTCTGATGGGAAACGTGTGCTTTTGTGGCTTCTGCAAGACAAATAGAAATGGGTGTTCAGTTGACTGCAATCTTCACATTCACCACAGCATATTGTGAAATAAACATGAGCATGGTAGTGAATCAGCTCACAGACGTTCTATGTGCATGTGCTCCCATGTGGGTTTTCTCCAGGTTTACGATCCAATGACATTATTTTTTCGGAAGGTCAACTAACTCTATATGACAGTCCTAATGAACTAGAAACTCTCCATGGTGCACACTGTCTTTATCCAGGACCAGGACTGGAGAATGAGGACTGCAGAACTGACTGCCCTTAAACTGCTTATCTGTTGTTTAAATAAATAAAAAATACAGAGGACTTTAATAGAATATTTTATATGCGAGACAAAGACAATCATATCATCTGCATAAAATGAAAAGTTTGACCTCACTATAAACTGTGGACAGCTGTATAATGTTGCAAGTCTTGAACCCTAAAAAGAATCAAGTCACTCTGGCAGGCCCAGACTGGCACACGGCAGGACTGGTGGCCTTCCTCCTGCTCAATGACCTGCATCTGAGTAACCTTAGACAAAAACAAATATGTTAAGGGAGAGAATGAAAGAAAAATACTGTACTTCACAGCCAGTCTAATAGTATTGCTTTAATTGCGATAAGGAAATTACAAAAGCCCGCCCCCCCAAACAGGTTTTTTTTTTTTTGTCTGTCTCCGTGGTGCTGGAATTGACCTGGATGCTGCAGAATATTCCCGGCCTGAAATCCTGATCCAGTCCGGCCCTGCACTCTGGGGTGATATTTAAACACAAGCTGTTGCTTCTAAGATTAATTTCTGTTTCCTGAGGCTGTATACTATTCAGACATAGCTTCATTATACAATAGCACTGTAGGCTGACTATTATGGCACTGTAACTGTAAAAGTGCTGTAAATTCAGCCGAACTACAGCACTGACCTTCACTAAGGCCAATAGTCCAGCCTTCTTTTTCCACAATATTATGAAACCACAGAGAACATTTTATCTGGGGCTATTCAATGACAAAAAAAGGGGAAGATCAAATATTTGTTCTTAGTTTGCGTCTTCCTGAGGTTCTGATCTGAAATAAAAGGGATTTGTAATGTATTCAAGCCCTTCCTTTGAACCAGGTTTGGTGACATTCAGGATAGTAGTTTTGTGTTGGCAGAATAATATGGGCTTTAATCTAAAAATTTACCAATATTCACACACAAATATCAATAACTTATATTATGTGTTATATGTCAGGTCAAGTGACCATCAGTGGCCACATTTGGCTTTGTTTAAATAAACTTCCTTTTTTAAAGAGTATATTGAATTTTCATTTTTGAAAACAACAAAACTACAAAAGCACTGGGACAGCGCAGACCTCCACCAAGGCAGATCAGTTCAGTCTGATGTCAGGATGAATGGAGAGGGAGGGGCTGGTGAGAAGACCAGAGCGGACCATGACACTGGCTCTTTGTCACAATGAATGATATGAATCCTTCAAAAAAAAAAAAAAAATCCTGGATCCAGACAGTTCTGTGAATCAACAACAACATTTTATTATTTGTTTTTTTGTACCACTTTCAACATTTCCTGAAATTTTTATCACAATCCATCCACAATGTTTGAAGTTATCTTGCTAACAGATAAAACCCTGATGAAAGCATTACCTCCTAGGCGGAGAGAACGATACAGCGCATTATCACAGTCAAAAACAAAAATAAAGGTTTCCAGACAGCATAGAGACAGATTCACATCACATTCATATCTATGTTAAGTAATAAAAGTCCATTTAAGAGAAGATGAAAGCCCGAGACAAAATTGAGGACATATTTCCTTCAGCATAGTCCAAGAAGGGTTTCCAAATCTCCAAATGTGCCAAACATGTCAAAAGAGTCAATATGCTCTAGGAGTAGCTTCCTCCATCCAGAAATAAACATCAACTTACTTTAATGTAGCTGTTGATTCATTATATCTCAACTAATCCACAGTTCTGTCAATATTCCATTTATGCCACTGATGTTCTCAATTTTTACATTTACTTTCTTCAAATCTTTCATCTCCAGCAGTCACTTCTGGGGGAAAAACGTTATTCATATTGTCTTGTTGTTGCCATTATTCTCCAAGGTTTGTTCTTTCAAACACACTCCCCATTTTCCCATCAGTTTGAATGTCAGTCTCATTATTTTTTGAGACATTGTGTGCACCAAATTTGTTTAACTTCTGTTGCTTTGTTTTTCACCCCGTCTATGTTGGTGCTCTTGTTCTGAATGTCAAAGTGGCCTTTTGTTGACCAGGATATGCCTGTGCCCTAACAGGACACTTCCAGGCTTTATTTTGCCCAAAAGTCAAACTACGGGCACTGCAGCAGCCAAAGTGTCCCTGGATTGACCTGTTTGTCCTGATTAAATAAAGGTTAAAATTAAATAAATGAGTGGTAAGTTTTACTTTTACTTCTGCAAACACCCAATTTGCCACTTTAAGATCACTTTTGTAGATAACCCCATAACCCCATAATCCCCCCCCCCCCCCCCACCACCCACCACCACCACCACTAATGTGAATACACCCTCTTCCTATAAGTAGAACCAGTATAGGTTTAGGCTCCTGCTATTTTGGGGATGTTATGGCCCTTGTCTTTAGAGCAACCTGAACTCTTACACAGTTTTTATAAAGTTCCACATCAAAGGAAAGTAGAAATACTATCACATGGTTAACATGATTGGTTAGGTTGCAAAAGACATGTCATTAAAGCCCCATACTGTTCTGACTGGTCATAAATATATGAAACAATCATAGTTCTGTTCAACAGGCTTTTCACATGCCTTCTCAAAACTATTTACAGAATACTCGTACCCTTGCAAAGGCATGTTTCTATAAAAGTTTTCTGGCCGACCTATTTTATCCTCTGCAAAAGCATGTGCATCCAGCGTGTCAAACTGGGGAAGCTGCAGTTTCTGATCATCTCCACCAACCACGCGCAACTTTGCCACCCCAGGTTTTTTTCCTCCTTGGGGAATCTTTCTGTGACACTGCAGAAAAGAATCAGCCTCTTTAGAAAATGTAATAAACAGTACATTGTGTACATTTGTTTCCTCTTAGCAGGAAATAAATATCTTCCTGTGACTGGCAATGCTAAAGGGCCATTTTCTTGTCATTGCACACACCATATATCCACTTTTTTATTAAGTGTAAAACAAAAAGAAAAATAATGTGTCATTTTGTTGCCTTTATAATGTGATTTTTTTTTGTTTTACTATGGACAAATAACCAAATACAAACTCAAAAAGTACTCGGAGAGCACATACCTCTGGCAAGGCAGATCAGCTGCCCCCCCCCAGTGATTAATTTATGTCTAAAATGAATTACTGGTCCTGGAAAAACTACAGAATAAGTGGTAAAAATGCAGTGTTTCCACTGGTAAGGCTTTACTGAGACACGTCCTGCCACTCAAATGAAAGCTAACCTTCAGGGGGTAGAGAAACTATAAATGGAACTGGATACTGGAAACGGACTGAACTGATCTCCTTCAATACTTTTAAATTCAAACTCAAAGTGCGAGAGACCAACTCAATGACTTGTAGTCATTAGTGGGGTTGGGGCACAATTACCAGATTTTTTATTTTTTTTTATTATTATTCAATTATTATTTTATAAATGCTTATTTCCTGATTGCATGGGAAAATAAAACAACTATGAATGCGCTCCAGTTTGTTGAGTGTGTTGAGTTCCTAAAGTTCATCTCACATGCTGCACTCTTGCTACACAGTAAGTGGCAGCAGACATTCTATAGGCCCACACTGTTGTGTTTTTTAAGCGAAACTGATGCCACTGCCGGTGTGGGTTTGCTGAGGTCCACTGCAGTAGTGCGAAAGCAGAACGCAGCTTCAGTCACCTGAAGCTTATTAAAAACTATCTTTGTAATTGCATGACAGACACCAGGATGTCATATCTCACCTTGCTGTCGATAGAGAAGGATGTTTTTATTGACAAAGACAAAGTGGCTGATCGTTTTGCTCACATGAGGAAAAGGACAATGGAGTTTTACATACAAATATGTTTATACTATGTTTGAGCGTTACAAGGCTGAGTTGACCAGAATTATCTAAAAATCAGACTACTTTTATTTTTGTTTAGTTCGTACTTATATGTTCATTATCCCAGTGCTGTGTTTATGTGTGCTGTCTGTTTGTGGAGTGTCTGATAACACGAATCATCAATTTTATTGTCATTTGGTGTCTGCTTGTTTTTTTGTTTTGTTTTTTTTGCCATTCTCTTAACCATCTGTTTTAGGGTAGACTGAATTAATGAAATGAATAGCTGTTATGGATGTACCATTATTTATTGTTAAATAAACAAGGATTGGACCTGGGTGGTTCTGCCAAAATAAACACACTCTTTGTATGACTCAGTCACTGTCCACGGTTCTCACATTGCGCACAGAGGTAAGAATGCAGCAGTCATTGGAATGATTGTGGATTAGGTTAGGCCCGTAAGATATGCAGTATGTCCTCATGCATTGCTTTCAAAATATCTTATGTTTTGGTGTCTTGTTGCATCACTGTGTGGGTAGGTTCTCATTATCTTTTCTAACTTGAAGCGCAGCATGTAAAAGTGAATAAGACCAACAAGTGAACAAAAACTAAACAATAGACAGTCAAATGTGCAGTGCCAGTACTGTACCAACTGTATTAATAAAGGTGCGATTAGTGTAACATTTGGGCAGGCAACAAGTTTATTTTTCAAAAGCAAAATAAATTATGGCCGCTAATCAAATATGGGAATTAACTTTTACACAGAAACAATCTTAAAATATAAAAACTGTCTATAACCTACTTTTATAGAGGAATGATCTTAAAATATAAAAATACAAGACATAAAACAAAAACAAAATGCCTCTGCCTCGAGGAAGATCAACATGAAGAGGACTAATGCTGTTGGAATGAATGTCAACCTTGCCTTACACTGTTGTGTTTTATAATGTGTGACGTCGGGCTTGTAGGTGTGATGTCACACACGATGTCCGGGTCCAATGAAACATTTGTTCAAAATGACAGAGCTGGTAAACATATTCACCAACACCTTCTTTAATGAGGTGCCAACAGTGGTAGGAAAGGCTCTGAACTCATTCAAGTAAAAGCGTGGTGTTAGTGTCAGTGTGCTTCCGGGGGACATTATAAGGGGAAAGGTCCAGGCATCCTGGGCAAAGAAAAAAGAGATTAGACCATCAACGTGAAGAGGTCGTTATGCTATAGGGATGGTGAAATTTATAAAAAAACAAAAACTTGGCTGATCACTGAGCCTCATTAACCGGTTAAAGTCGGTCACCGAGAAAAGAAAACAGTTGCTTTGTCGGCTCACACACACACACACACACACACACACACACACACACACACACACACACACACATACACACACACACACACGCACATACACACACACACACAGACACACATACACACACACACACACAGACACACATACACACAGCCAATTACACACCGCACGCTTTTCAAACATGAGTCACACGTCAAGGTCGAGCGATGTTATATAAAAAGTTCATTTTAAACTGTCACACATAGAGAAAACATTAGATGTTACAGGAAATTATGCTGCTAAATATAGTGTAAAAACAACCTGAGCACAAACTCCTTTTGCTGTAGCCCAGATATGCTATGGACAGATCACAAAGCTTCCTCTTTATAGTCTACACTACGATGCAAAAAGTTTGTGCAGTGGAATGACAGATGCAGGCTGTTTTTTTTAACCAACGACAGAAAATAATGACCACATAATGTTGATGCGGTCAACCATCGGTCAAACGGTCATCGGTTAAAATCCCTATGTTAATTAAATTTCAATCGAACTACTGCATGTATGTATGAAATATTTAATGTAATATTTTCTATGGTTTGGCTGATGCCGTTAGTTATGGTTACGTCAACATTATGCAATTTAGTTTTTGTATTGAGTTGCTACTCCATTATTTAAAGCCTAATAGCTTGTATGTGGATTATTAACAGTAATTGAGTAGATGTGCTGATTTGATGTCTGTATCTTTTATCCAGGTGACCACACTCTGGTTTTACTGTTAGCCAACATTAATTGTGTGGACACAAGAGACAGGACAAGAGACAAGAGACGGCCTTTATTCATCCTCGTCTTGTGAGTGGACCGCAAAATGTTAACAGGTATTTATTTAACTTATCTGACCAACCACCTACAGACTATTTCAGTAAGCCAGTCCCTCTCATTTATGTGACTCATTTATTCACAGACTCATCGACACTCACTAACAATATTCAGTATTCAACAGCTGGTTTGTTTTTGACAGCTAGCTAACCAGCAGGCGTTTCTGGGCGACTGCTGCTCACGTTAAAACTAAGAAAATAATTAAAAACCTATTTTCATCCATCTCCTCTTTTCTTTCTCATCAGCTGGAAAACAAATAATGACAGTTTCTCCTCGTCATTTGTATTGGTTTCTGATCTGTTTAAACAGCGGCGTACACAACACTGTGGCATTTTACATGTAGATCAATAGGGCCAAATTCAGCCCAGCTGCAGGTTGGACCCAGATATAGAATGATGACATAGTAACTGGACACTAGGCCTATATAAAGGCTTCACTACAGGTCATCGTAGTGCAGTGTTTGCACCTGTCTGTTAAAAAGAAGCTAACTTCACAGTTATCTTTGGAAGACAGTATGAATCTTTATATGCACTTGTTTAGTTTGACTTGTCCTGGAAATTATCGTATGTTTTAACTGTATGTTGGAAATGTGTGTTGTATTTTATGCTGCTTCTTAACTAGGACTTCCTTGGAAAAGAGAATCTTAATCTCAATGGGATATTTCTCCTGATTAAATTAAAGAAATAAAATAAAAATAAATGAGCTATAAGTTTTACTTTCACTTCTGCAAACAGCGGTCTGTCATACCTTTGATACACCCATGAAACAGGAATGCCCACCCCACACGCACACACGCACACATTTCTTAATTTGCTCCTTGTGTCAGTGTCAATATTTCATGAAATGTCCTGAACTTGTCCACAACTTTTTGAGTTATCTTGCTAACAGACAAACAGAAAACCCCTGGTGAAAACATGACCTCTGTCATTCCATGGTGGAGTAATAATAATATGAACAGGAAATATTCACACTGTTATAGCTATGTAGGACATTAAAAACAACAATAAAAGATGGCATTTGATACTTTTGTCATCTGATGTCAACAGCTTTAGTGAAATTTAGTTTGTCTCAAAACATAAAGAAAAACTGTAAGCTCAAATATGCAATTTAATCTGCAGTCAGCGACTGAAAGTAAAACATCACCCGTAATTGTGAAATGTGAAAGATTTTACTGATAAAACAAAAAAAGTTCATGGATGAAGAATAAAATATGTGGGAATGATGAAAAACTGTATTGAGCCACAACAATGCAGACAGTAGATAAGAGTAGAGCACCTTTCACTTATTGTCTGTTCTTGTTACTGTGTTTGTCTGGACAGTTTTTCTGATGCATACCTTAGCTGTATGGTAATTTTTGCATTTGTTGTATCAATAATTATTGAATTTGTTTTATCAATAATTCCAAAAGTATTAGTAATCAGTCCAGGAGAAAATAGCTTTTTAATCAATTTCCCAACTTTATAAAGAGGTAACATTCAGGTCTCTATTTACACATCTGTTTCCAGCCATCGCATATGAGGTGATGAATGGGACTCATGAGAATATCTGTTAACTTTTAATCAAGTCCTCTTCAAAATTTGAAAAATTTGGCATATTTTACATTGAATCACTTTCTTGTGTGCAACAGTTTCCATCAAACCTTCATAATTTTAAGCCTCTGGTATGATGTTTTAGCATTTCCCATCAGGCAATGCTGATTCTGGCAGATATTTTGGCAGTGTAAAGAGTCTGTCCTTAACAACATTTTTCGTGTTGACTTTGGGGACTTAAGGAATGCATTATGCCAATGAAATCTCCCCACAGTTTTTGCTTTGGTGCAAATAAAGTAAAAAAAAAAATGTTTTGGTGTTGTGCGCACTACTGTTTCACACATGATAAGTGGTAGAGTCATCTTTAGGTCCATTGGCTTTTAAAGGTATCTATGTAAGGAAGGAACAAAGAACAGTTGTTCTGATATCTGATTCTCTGCAGCTGAGATGAAGGTTCCTAAGGGGTTGTTGACTGAATCACATGCACAAGTTTTAACAAGTCTCTGCTCCCTATCAAAGCACCTCGTCCATCATGTCTTCATCTCTGCATCGATATATGTTGCATACAAAGATGACCCCCCCACGCCCCCCATGAAGGTATGTGTTCTTAACCACAGAACCTAATGTTTAACTATATATCAAAACTGAAACCACAACTGTAACTGTGAGCTTGGAGACCGTTGCTCCTAGATGGGCGGGTACAGATGTAGACAAACACTATTTAGCATGAACACAAATATTATGTTCCTGCTTCCCTGTCCCAGTATCCACACACAGTCTCTTACTATCTTCACACATCTGAAGAAACACTGAAAAACAACACGGTCTAAAGTACAAGTATAATTGAGAGCAGAGTGACACTCCTTTTATCAATAAGAAGATTTGATATGGGAGAATCTCGCCTTTGTCTGGAAATGATTCCCTGTCTACAGATAAATAATTCAATTATATATTTGTGTGCATTATCTGTCATGCAGACACACAGACTGGGCTGTTTTTTTTAGTTTTGTTTTGTTTTTTTACAGATAGTTTAATATGCTTCTTTTTTTCTACATTTATCTAATGACATTATTGTCTTCTTTCCATTTTCTAAAACATGCTCTTTTATTGTCCTATGAATTTATTATGAAAATGTGTGACTTGTCATTTAATATTCATGCTTCCACAAACACACACGCAGTTGCAAAGTTGCCACGAATGTAAAAAATATGTTCATATGTTGATCAGACAAAAATGATTTTGTGTTCGACTCTAAAGACATTTATGTGAATGGAAAAATCAATGTGTGATAATTGATGGGTCTTTTACAGGAGTTAATGTTTCGAGGAAGTTAAATTAGAGCTTTGGTTTCAGTGTGTAAGCCATCTGAGCCTTTAAGAGTGGTCTGTGATGCTCATGTTAGGAGAAACAATTCTGGAAAGGATATTCCAGTGTGAGTTTATACTTTATACTTTTTACTATGAGATTTTTTTCTTCTCCAATGTGCTCCAAAAGTTCTAAAACGGGGTGATTTCACAGACAGGTCTGCATATGAAATGAAAAAGTAGCTCAGTTTGACCCATCAGGGAAAACATGCAATGAAGCACAATTAGAGGTTGTTTGTAATCTCAAACACATGTTATAAAATACTGAATATATTTATTAACCCTTAGATACATGGACAACCAGACCTACACTCTTTCATGAGTGGGCTCAAAAATTACCCCAATAAGGCATTTTTGAGTGGAAACTGATTTTATTTTGTTTAGAGTTGATTGTTAATGCTATATTTTAATATTTGTCATGTTCATTCACCACTTTGTATTTTAGTATGTGTTTGTTTTGTGTCAATTTGTTTGTTGTTTGTTTATTTTTGTGTACAGTTTAATTTGTGTATGTGTGTGTGTGTGTGTGTGTGTGTGTGTGTGTGTGTGTGTGCTCATCCATATAGCACAATCTCAGAACATGTTCTACAGTGGAGAAAATGATGAAACAGTAATGACACAATGACAACAGTATAATATTTTATGATGTGCTCATGCACTTTACCTCAGAGAATGGTGTCATATTTCACATGTAAACATCTTGTTTTCTCACCGTGTTTCACCTGAACATAAACTTGCTATGGATACAACAAAAACATAAACTCTGTTCTGTGAACAGCCATAGTATTAAACCATTCAAAACTCTCCTTTAAAACATTTGTATTAGTGATTTTAAAACACTTCACACTCTGAACTGCCATTATAGTAACATTTGAAATGATTTTAATACCTTCTCACTGTGAACAGCTATTGTACATGTTTCTGGCTGTGATCACTGGACACTGGTTCACTGCATTTCCAGCAACAGCTTCAGCGGGTGCAGGGTTATTGTGTTTGAATCAGGGGCACTGCTAGGATCTGTGGGGGCTCTAAGCAAGAAATCCCCCCCAAAGGCACACACACACACACACACACACACACACACATGCAAGCACACACGTTCAGAAATCACTAATCATCGAGTGAGTTTGATTTGATTTTATTATCTAATCTATTCTTTTTTCACTCAACAATTAGTGTTGCTTGCTAGCTCAGTTAGCTAGAGTTAGAGCAGTAAGATAGTGTAATAAAACAAGTATAGAACAGCATAAGTATACAATAACACAATCACACAAGAATCATAGATGTTGAAAATAAGGTAAAATGTCAGGACTGCACATATTGTATGATGAATAAAACTGATGATAATATTTACATGTGTGTTGCTGAGTAAAACTATCCTTCAGTGTGGTGAGGATTTAAGAATTAGATGTGTTGATTGACAACAAATATATTCCTGACAGCCAGAGTTGGCTAAAAGTTCCTAAAAATGCATACAAAATGCTTGGGGTCAACTTATGGAAGATTTGGGTGTTGATACAAACTATAAAATAACTTAAAAGAAAAAAAACAGTACATACAAATCCAAATAAGACAATATCAACCCCCCCCCCCCCCCCCCCTATGCATTTAAGGGTTAACACAGCAGTGTTAAAAGTCACATAAAGAGATTTCCAACCACCACCAAATGTCTATGTAGGACATTTTAACTAATGGATTAACAGTAACATTTTCTAGTTTCGACAGAATTGCTTGTTGTGATCTGTTCAAGTATGATTCATGTATTATACACAGCCCAGTGTTTGGGTTTACCAAACATTCACTCCTAGAAACAGTGTCTCAAATATCTCTTTAATATGTAAAAACGTGAAAACAATCCAGACATAATTTGATGATCACTATATATATATATATATATATATATATATATATATATATATATATATATATATATATATATATATATATATATATATATATATGTGTGTGTGTGTGTGTGTGTGTGTGTGTGTGTGTGTATATATATATATATATATATATATATATATATATATATATATATATATATATATATATATATATATGTATGTATGTATGGTGATGATTATATTTGTGTTTGTGTTATTATTGCATAGTGGTATGGTATAAAATAATGCAACCACCAAACAGGAAAACTTAAGCTGTCACTAAAGTTATTAAAAGACTTGAGAAATAGGGAAATAAACTCTACTGTGAGCGATTAGAGGCAATAGGGGCGATGGATATAATGGATTGTAAGAAAAACAAACTGATATCAACATTACGCACCATTAAAATCCAGTCAGCAGAGTGTGGTTGACTCAGACAGACTCTGGGGGTGTGTTCGTGTTCCACATACAAACGAGACAATAAATCATTTAAAAAAAATAACAAAGTGTGTTAGTAAGGTGTTTGGATGGGGCGCATTTGTGTTGTGGAGGAGACCACTCCCATTGGGTTTATCCTTGTATTTGTCGTGGGTCTTTATGTCAGGAGGGGTCTCAGGGGAGGACGAAATGAAATGAAATGTCAAAGTGTGCATTGAAAAAAAAAAAACTATATAAAGTGGACAAACCGCATGTTATTGAAGCTTCAAATGAGATCATATATTTATATCATAAACATATCAAAGCGCATGACGGTGGGCGCGTGCGTCTTTGTCTTGATCTGACTGTCTCTGAGCTCGGTTTTCTGTCGGGAAGCAGAGAACAGGTCCCAAACACCTCCCTCCGTCTAACGTGTGAGTAATAGGCTCCACCACTGGCTCCTATAAACATGTTGTTGACGCCACAGTCAGGCAGAGATACCTGGTTGGCTTGTACCGTCCCCTCTGGGTCGCTCCAGGAGAACAGCATGATTGCAGATAGGAGACGGCTGCTGCTGTTGGGAGCTACACTGAGCATCTGTGCCTTTAAAGACTTGTAAGTGCGCCTCTGTCAGAGTCCTCCGGCAACTTCCCACAACTCCGACGCGCTTCGTTACCAGAGTAGTGCGACTTTAACCATAAAGGCACTGGCGCACCTTCCCAGCTAGACCCATGGAATAATAACTATGGAATACCACTGGATACTACTGTCTGTCTGTTTACAGTTAACCATTCATCCAGGTAAGACTGATCATTTGCACTTGACGCACCAATTTTACGCACCCAACTTGTTGCTTTTCACATGAGCACCAAAAGGACTGGATACTTTTTTTTTTTTTTTTTTTTTTTTTTTTTTTTTTTACGGTTACACATATTCGGCTTCCCTTTGCTGCGTTAGATGAACTTAATCCGCATCATACAAAAAGTGAAGTGAATTTGCTCCACTTCACTTCATTGCCCTTTTATGATGCACGTCTTCGCACTTTTCTTTGTTCCGTAAGTGGTGCAGTCGGATGTAAAGTCTGATAAGTCACTGAAACCTAATGAGGAAAGTGGATACTTGAGGTGAAGAACTGGATGCCAAGCGCACTACTTTAATAATTCATATTTTATTCAGGCAACAGGGCGACATTAAAGAAAAGTAATCACACGCTTGAAAGTGGGGTGATGAACAAGATCCCCGAGGAGACTTTTTGATCATGTTATCTTCAGTGAGCGCACCTGGCTTTCCTCGAGGTTAAATCGCACTTTACAGTCAATATGGAAATACTCTTATTCTTTGGGAGTATGCAAAACAACATTTGGCTCAGTGCCCTACGCTTTCATAGTGTCTCACCTTCTATTAAATATTGTCACACATTTCTCCATGGTTGGGCTCGGCTTGATGATGCGTTTAAGGACACTACTGCAACTATTATTGTTTGGCATCATATTCAGACACAAACTGCAGAGGTCAGGGTTTATAAACACCCATTTTTTTTACTGCTTTTAATTCCAAATTCCCTAAGTCTCTGCATAATAGTTTTTAAGGGTCTATTACTCTGATTATTTGCAAGTCCATCATTTAACATCAACTTTGATGGACTGTTCCTTGTAGACAGACCTCTACACAAACTATTTATATTCATTGAAAGGAGTGGTAACCCACAATGCGCCGCTGTTTAACTTTGCGCTTGGCCTTGAGTGTGTTTGTGGAGCCTCCTGTGCAGCTCAGGCCAGGATCAGGTCTATTTTTTAGCCCCACCGACAGCTCAGTATGTCCGATATGTTATCACGGAACGGTTGTGATGTTCATGTCAGGTCGAAATAGGCGCAGGTTCTTTGAATGATGGCACATCTCCAGGCTGCGCAGACACATCTATGTGTCATGTGATGCAAAGTCACGCCTTGAAGTTTGCTTGAAGCCAAAGACCTAAACAAGCTGAAGTGGTGGATAATCTTTATTTTTGTTTTTGATGATGATGATGAAACCTTTGCATTAAATTTCATACGTTGCTGTGAATTTAAGCAAAACTTTAAAATGCAGAACAGACTGTATAAAGACAATAGTTTGTCTCAGCATATATTGTAGATTTTAAATAGAATAATGTATATTCATCATGCCTTGACACACAGCCTTTCTCAACACTGTCTCTCTTCTGGAAGATTTAATGTTTATTCTAATAAGAAAATTGTGCACTTTATTTATTATTTTCAATGAGGCATGTGCAGATGAACAGAGCATCTTGGTCAGCAGTACCCTGTTTTTTTTTTTCTCACTCCCACTGCAGTCACACCATGGAGGCTGCAAAAAGTAGAGCCACAGTCCTGTAGTGTTTCTCTTTGTGATGTTCCAACAGGAGAGGCACTGTCTAATGCATTACTCTGCAACAATTGTGGATCATTTTGTTTTGTAGGGAACAAAAAGCATTATTTACGTACTTTCACCACCTGTTTTCAGTTGGTGCTCATCTTTAAGCATGCATCTCCTCCACCGAAGATCCACTTCACAATAGCCCAGTGATGATACACACATATGGTTTCTTTATATCATATCTAGAAGCAAAGTCATATTGATTGAGCACCATATCAGTCTTGACTGTATCATTTTCTCAGCAATTTATCACTGACATGTGATGTTTTAACAAGATCCATATTATGATCAAAGAGGTTCATTCTAAAGTTGGATATGTAGTGGTTTGTGTTTATAGTCTAGAGCAGATTGTACATTAGAATTCACTGAAAAATGCTTTGATTCACAGTCAGATAGATAAAACTGACTTTACTGCTCTTGACTCTAAGATTTGTTCTTGTATTAACCCATAAAGACCTAGAACTACTTTGTGGTGACATCCAAATTAGTTTTTCCCTCATTTGAACCTTTTCTATGTGATTTATTATAATATTAACCTCTGCATTTTGCAGTTTTCAGTAAAAACCAGGAGTTTTTTCTGTTTAATCTGCTGATCATGTACTGTAGATGTCCATCAAAGCTCACAGTAAATTCAAAGGTTTCATATCAAATCAAAGAAAAGGTGATTTTTGTTGGGAAAAATAAACAGTAACATGAAAAACAGTAGAGTAAAACATTGTCATGTGTCGACCTACATGATCTACATACTAGTAAATTGATGTTCCAGAAAATGTGTTCATTATAGTCTCTGAACATCAAATGGTTCATACCTGATGCAGTTAAAAAGCTGAGGAACTGTATTTGACCTCAGTTCTTATAATATATTGATAGGATATGTGCTTCAGAAGTCACCAAACCTTTTAGATCAGTAGATAACTTTTGTTGACAGTGGCT
Source organism: Siphamia tubifer (assembly GCA_020466265.1). Lineage (NCBI taxonomy): Eukaryota > Metazoa > Chordata > Actinopteri > Kurtiformes > Apogonidae > Siphamia > Siphamia tubifer. The sequence goes on from CM035786.1 coordinate 31,390,363, forward strand.
GTTAAAGTCTTATACGGTTTGAAAGGGTAGGACTAAATATGTTTATACTTCTTCCTGCTTTGCTTTGCTCATGTACATTTTGAGGTTTAAGACATTGTAGTTTCATATTACCCTTTTATTTATTAATTATTTTAATTAAAACAACATTTGCTGTAATTTATTTGCATTTCTCTTTTCAAATTGTCATTACATGACATAAATAAATGAATAAATACTTTGAAAATGCAGTTATTTTTCTTTTTTGAGGAAAAATATGGCAACAAATTCAATACTCTGTGCTACACATTTAATAGTAATTTAGCATGTTTTTAGTTGACTACCTTCTTGGGAGGCTTTTTTTTTTTTTTTTTTTTTTTTACAATTTTATCCCTTTGTTGCAGGCGACTGCAAGCCCACTATCACACCATTCAGCTCCAACCTTGTCATCGACACCCACCTCACCGTCGGCCCCCACCTAGTTGTAGAGCTGAATGGTCCTTTTGGCCTTCGTTGTCAAGGAGAGAAAGTGATGTACTGGCGGCGGGAAGACCGAATAAAGGTGCGGGGAGAAAGACAAACTGATGGGATGTCCACCCTGCATGTGCTCAAGGCTCAGCCCGTCCACATGGGCCGCTACATCTGCAAAGAGGAAGTATCTGGAGAGCAAGCATCCATCTATGTCTTTGTTAAAGGTAGCTGGATGAATACACTGATTTAATTGCATTTGAAATTAGGTTATTGATTACTTGCTGTTTGTCAGTGAGGAGAAAATGAATTAGAGTCTAGAAGTGGAAACACACATTGTAGGATGCAACAGATGAAATGTTTGATTATTTCTTGTTGCAGTGACAGGGATCAGTGTGTGTGTGGGTGTGTTTGTAACTTTGCCCTTAACATGTACAATACGACTGAGTTTTACTGTATTTCCTGTATGTGGTTCAATATCCCCTTGGCCTATCGCCATAACTGCAGGCTTATATCATGTGCTGATCATTCACTTGAGAATCTACTCATCTGCCTTTGAGGCAAGCTCTAACTGTAATATTTATTCAGCTTATGAACTTGCGGAGGAGTTAACCTTTATCGTAAGATCTGTCATTGTTAATTTTGCGTATTTATTTCATGTGCAAATCTTGTTCTTATCAAATTACAAATTTGGGAAAGTCTATGAAAGATGGATTTAACTGTGCTCACAAATTCACAGCTGTCACCATTTATACGATTGAAACAGAGACAGATCAGAGTAGTTGGCTAATAAACAGTCTCAGTGTGCAGTCTGTTCAAAACAGAATGAAAAAAGCAGGAATATAGTGTGCAGATTTTATTTTATTTTATTGTTTTATTGTATAAAACTGTAGTGTTAAACTTTAAGCAACTCACAGTGTAGCCTTGCTTCTAGCCCTGACACTAACTTTTTTGTGTGATGGAATTTTTGGCAGATCCTGATCATCCTTTCAGAAAATCAATGGTGTCCAAAATTCTTACTCGTGAAGGAGACACTGCTTATATTCCTTGCCTGGCAACTGATCCTAGTCTGGACAACCTGCACCTAGAAACATGTTCCAGTACAGCTTTAGCCTCTGGTCTTCAGTTTACTGCCAGCCTGGAGGAAGGCATCAACATCCACAACACGCAGAAGGCTTATGAAGGCTGCTATGTCTGCAGGGGAAGACTCAGGGAGGAGGATGTTACATCACATGACTACATTCTCACAGTGAAACCAGGTACAGTGGTGTGTTCATGCATGTATTTTATGGCTGTGCGTGCTTGAAAAGCTTTAGTTATGACAATCTTAGTCAGTAATCTGACACACAAAGGTGATTCCAAATCAAATCAGTTTTGTTTTTGATTCTCTCCAGTCCCCATCGCTCCTCCTGTGATTGAGATGCAGGCACCAAAAAGAGTGATTCTTATCCGCAATGAGAATCTCTCCCTCACCTGCAACACATCGAATATCAACGGAGAAATCCAACTGAAATGGGTCACCCCACCTGGCTCGGTTAGTGGAACATCCTTCTAGATTGTTTGTTGTTGGTTCAGATACACGAGACAAACTTCTGTGATGAAACAGTGTTTGAGAGTTATACTTAGACAGCCACTTCAAATCAGCTGCCATGGATGTTTGAAGCAACCACCGGTGTTGTATTTTTTCACAAAGTCCTCTTTATGATCTGTTTTCTCCACCCCACTCAGTAAATGTTTGACTCCTCATGATTCCTGCCTACCAGTTAAATTGTTAAAGAAATGTTACAAAAATAGATTCACCTCAAATGCTCACGTTGTGCTTTTTCTCAGTTATTTTATACCTGGATTCAACATTTTCTAAGAACAGTTTTATTATGCTGAAGATAAGGACAGACATATAGAGGTCTGCATGTGAAGAAATTGAATGGGTGGGGGCATAGTTCACACTGTAATCTCCAGGATCTTGGCTGTGTGTGTGTGTGACTTGTGAACAATTTGCGACATCTGTGATGTGTGCGTATATTTACATGGAGGTGGTTTTGAGTGTGAGGGTTAGTGTTTGTCTGCTTGGCCAATTTAGACACGAAGACAGGGTTAATCTCTAGAGATCTCTGGGCGTTGACAGGGTGCCGTCTGGTATCCACAGCAACCAGCAAAGGTTGACAGTGCTTCACGTATCCTGATGGAGTCCTTCACCCACGTGCGCAGCGCCACGTTGAACATTGTTGCAGTCAGACCGCAAGATGCTGGGAGGTACCAGTGTAAAGCTGAGAATGAAAAAGGGGTCAGCCTGCAGTCATTGTGGCTTGATGTTTATGGTAAGTACATGAAGAGACTGACTTTTTGATTAAATTATAGGGAAATTTAACACCCAATTTGTGTTGCAGGGACTAAGCAACAATATTTCTCTTTTGTACACAGTGATTTTAGAATCCACACAACTGCAGTTATCACTAACACATGTCAAGTAAAATGTGAAATCAGCAGTAGTGGTAATAAGGTCATAGCCTGCATGTGTGTGTTCATACAGATAAACACTAGATCAGAGGTGGCCAACCCTCATCCTGCATATTTTAGATGTATCCTTCTTCATACACACCTGACCCATATGATAAACCTATAATCAAGCTCTGCAGAAGCCTGATAATTATCTTTAGGTGTGTTGCAAAAGGCAAACATCTAAAACATGTAGGACAGTAGGTCTCCAGGACCAAGGTTGACTACATCTGCACTGTGCCTTTGGACTATAAAGTTTTGAAATGCAAAATCTTTGGTTTGAATTTCTATAGAAGCATAAATAATTCCAAATTAATTTCCATTTTGTGTTTTCAGAAAAAGGATTCATTAGCATGACTCCCAAAGACAACAGAACCATTCACGTGCGTTCAGGTGACAGTTTGACCCTAAAGATTGACATGGAGGCTTATCCACAGCCACATACCTTCTCCTGGAGTTTCATGGGTCACGAGTTGAGAAACACGACCGACCACGTCATCACCACACACACTCTGGAATACAGGTGCAACACAACACACAAGCTTAGTCTTTTTTTTTTATGTGCCTTCTGATGAACACATGGCCCAAAAATGTTAATTACACCCTCTTAGTGACATGTAGCACCTTAGAGTTGACCGCAGGACAATTCAGCGCCTGGTGCAACGTCTCCATGGGAAATACAAATGAAAGTACCATAGGTCTTCCAGTGGAATGGGAACTCTCTGGATTTAGATGGTTTTACAAGGAAAGGCGCCCATAAAACAGGTTCAGGTGTTGCAAGGCTCAGTGCTGCAGAGAAAAATGTCTAACATTTTCTCTGTTTTTTTTTTTTTTTGTATGTTTGGTGTTTTTGCTTCAAGCATTCATATCAGTGTGGAAAGAAAAGGGCACGACTTTTAAGTTTTAATTGACCATGGCTGCTTTAATTAAATGGAACAAGGTTGTTGAAACACATAATTATGTCACAAATTGATAAATTAGTAGCTATAAATAAAAGGGCAATAGAGAACAGTAAAAGGCTAACAAAAGACTTGTTATGATCAGATCAAGTCCTGCCTGTTACTAGAGTTTGTACAAGTGAAGCTTTTAACTGACATTTTTCCCTTTGTATTCTGAAGAAGTAGTAAATGATTCTACGTCAAAAGTTTTTCTACATCATTGTCTTTTTGTATTTTTAGATTCAGCAGTGAGCTGAGGTTGGTGCGACTGAAAATATCAGAGGGTGGCGTTTATACCTTTCGAGCCGCCAACAGTGACGCATCAGTGAACCAGACATTTACCATCTTTGTGATCAGTAAGTCGTGTCATAGATTTTTGAAAGGTTATTCATTCCCCTCAGCCACATAGGGAACCGTATTACCAATAACTGCACACATCTACATTATGAGCCTGTGGGAATAGGTTTCCATGACCTTTTTTGTAATGTGTAATGTACATTAGCGCTCCATCTGCCCTCACACAGGCTTCACTATCATTCAGTGTTGAAGTGACATCTAATGCTTTTCCTGGGTGACATATTCTGACATTAATTTGTGTTTGTTAGGTAAACCTGAGATTGTTTCTCATGAGGGCCCTGTGGACGGGCAGGTGCGCTGTGTGGCAGAGGGGTTTCCTGCCCCTCAGATCACCTGGTACTACTGCGAGCAGCCTTACGTAAGGTGAGTTCACCTGTAAAAGCCCTGCAAACCTAACTTGTCAACTTCTCACTGTCATTCTCTTCTGTCAGAATGAGAACAGTTGGTTATTTTCTTGTCTGTCATCAGAGGGTGGGCCGCAGTTGGAAGAAGGTGTTGGCATTTCATTCGGCTCTAATCAAAGTTTGGTGACATTTGGATGAAAATGTCATGGCTGTCATTGAGTTGGTTGCTTATATTTTCAGGGAAGTGACAGTAAAACTTGATCAAACGTCACACAGCTCTAATGAAACACAAATGGCTGATGAAACTCATGTTTTTTCCTACTTAGTAACCTTAGTAATAACTAAACCTGAGTGGATTTTGAAACAATACAACTGAGCTGTATTTACTTTTGAAATTCATTATATTTGCATTTAGGCATGAGACTGGTTAAACATTAAACATATATATATATATATATATATATATATATATATATATATATATATATATATATGTATGTTTGCACACAGCACTATTTATTCCACATTAGGTATCACTTCACCATTTCATATCTGTACTGTTAACATCCAAACATTAAAGCCTCCAGTAAAGCCTCATGTGAAGTGCATGTTGAGGGTCCCTAAGGTCACGCTAAAGCCACATTGGATCGGGTCAGAAATGATGATGATGGTGGAATGTTGGATTGTGGGATTTGAAAGGGCTGACTTGTGATTGGTTAACTGTGACAATTCCCCTCCCTCGTATGACAGAGGATTGGATGGAATTGATTTGTGATTGGTTGCAGCCCAGGACATCTGCTGGGATACACCTGGACACTGTTAAATATGGTGTGTTGTAGGAGGAGCCTTTGGTTGACATAGGAACACCAATCCAAAGCAGCACAGGCAATGAATCACAAGTGTGGTTATCCAAACTTTACCCAATCATTGAAAAACTACAAGCAAATCCAATTACAGCTCTTGACTGAAACAAAAATTAATTTGAGCTGAGCGAGCCGGTCACCAGAGAGCATGTGATAATAAAGACCATACATTATTCTAGTGTGAGTCTGAGTTAATTTCACTCATTGTTCATGATAATTGAAGAAAATCTAATAACCATAAATACATTGAATTTAACATGTTGGCCTCTGTAGTGTTTTAGAAATGTAAGAAAAGAATATAGTACATCTTACCTAAGGGAAGAGATGAAGTTGACAGTCTGACAGAAAATCAGTGAATACCCCGATAATCCACTAAATCCTTTGTCAACAATGTGTAATCTTCTGCCTCTAGGTGCTCCCAACAGGTGAATGCCACCCAGGAGGAACACAATGTCATCACTGTTACACTGTTCAGTCCCCTGTTTGGCAAGACAGAGGTGGAGAGTCGGGTGAACATCAGTAGAGGACGGTTTAGCACTCTGGAATGTGTGGCAACGGTGGAGGGAGAGCAGGCCTACACGCTGTTTTCTATCAGTGGTGAGATATGCATTCATAAATGAGTCAGGAGGAATGTAGTATGGGCTCACACACACACACATGCACACACAGAAAGATTATTCAGAAAGGGGCTCTGGGCATCAGAAGCTTCCATTTTCATGTTTTGTTGCTGAATTGATCTAATCATCCTTCAGGTTAGACTTAAGTGCACCGCAGACCTCAAGGGACAGGTATACTGACATAGAAAGCTGTTTTACTTCTTATTGTATCTTATCTCTAGAAATCTGTCCGTCAGACACATGTTGGCAGCATTAACACTTCTGTCACCTGCCGGTGACTCCCTGCTCTGTGGACTAAGAAACAAAGTTATCTTAGCAGCTCTGACCGTCTGTATTCACATAACTGAAATCCACATGGGATTTAGTCCTCAACTCAAAATATTTATAAAAAGCATTTTTGGTGGTGTTTAACCCTCAATAGTAGTCTTATAATCTGTTCGGTAAACAAGGAGATATAGCTCAAACTTGATTGGTTAAGATAAGATGTCACTTACAGATAGGAATTAGTTCCAGCCCGTTGTTTATGGTGTGACTCCAAATCCACACCCTTATAACGGCTTCCCCATCTGCCATACAATGTACTCAACCCTGTGTCAATGTAAGAACTGGAAGTACATAAATGTTGTTGCTGCCTAAGCCTTGAGACCTTAGGGGGTCATGCAGGACATTTGGGGAGTTGGGGGGAGTGGGCTTGTTGTGACTACAGTGGGTCTGTGGGGGAGTACTGAGGCAAGAGAGTATTTGCAGCCAGACAGGACAGGCCTTTGGGAGCATGTGCCTTGGATTTTTGTGCTTCACAGAGTAACAGCAGACCAGGCGGAGGCGCTTAGAGTGTGGAGCACAGTAGGAGCCCTGGTGGTGCTGGGAGTTCTGGGGCTGTGGGAGGCTTGGAGGTGTCAGTGAGCTGCAGAGAATACACAGAGCTTTAGAAACCACTGACAGGTTTACAGGGGATTAGTTCCTGCAGACTCTGCATTCTCAGATTTGAAGTGGAGAGAAAGCTTCTTATCTCTAAAGAGCTTATTATACCCCACTGTACAGAGGAGCAAAACAATAAGGCATCCCAAACACCCAGACACAAAGGAACAGAACACTGATTACATATAATTACTCACCACCACAGCTGTAAAAGGAACAACACTATAATAAAATAGTGTCTTATGAAAAGGATTTCAGACAGTTAAACAAAAAAAGGGCACCATATAGTATGCGTACATATTTAATTGGATTAGTATGTTGTGATTTGTCATTGTGAAGTGGGCTTCACAGTGACTTAGCCCTCTATGGCTTACCCTAATGACCCTTTGCAATGTCAATGGCAGCTCAATGAAAAAATCAATGATTTGTATGAGGGGTCAGCTCAATAATGACAGTACAGTAATAGTTTTAGAATAAAGCAATGGCTTTGTATATGCCAAAGTAATAACCAACTCATAGACTGGTATTAATAATGAGTACATCTGATTAATATTAAAGCTGTGGGGTTTTATGCTTTTATTATGTCACTGGAGAAAAATGTCATAATAACCATTCAGCATGTTGTAATTTAAGTGGTCTGAAAGGAAATTATACTTCATACAGTACTTTGCTGTATCCTTGTTATGCTCTAGAAAACCTGCACCCTGTTGCAGATTTTGTCCTATCACAGGTGATAGGACAAAAAGGTCCTAGACAGATAGGTGGGTTAAACACATGGTTCATGGCTGTAATTAATAGAATAGAATAGAATAGAATAGAATACAATAGAATAGAATACAATAGAATAGACTTTTATTGTCATTGCAGATACAATGAAATTTCCTTTGGCATCCCTCTACATCAGCACCATATAAAAACAATATAAAAACAACAGCATATAGTAGCAGGGATAAAAGCAAATACACACACACCATGGATAAAATACGTCTGTTAAAAATACTTCCTGTTTATAAATACTTAAAAGTGCTACTGTATGGTTAAAAAGTGCTATTGTACTTAAAATGTGCTAATTAATAAACACTGGTAAGAGTCTATCAGATGTGACTTGGATCTTAGTCTACTGTTCTGTTCTGTTCATTTATATTAATATTTGCATTTCTGATTTGGGCTGAGAGGAGACACCTGCAGCTTAAGTTAATGTTTAATAAGAGGTTTAAAACAATGGGCTACAGGCAACCTTTTTCCACAATATTACAGTTATATTTAATCTGCTAACAATAAAATTGTTGTATTTGAAAGATTTGGATGGAATGTTTGTAGTAGACATTAACAGGGCCATAACTATGATAAAAAATAAAGTAATTATATAGGATGCTATCACTATAATAACTTCAAAATCATGTAAATGTCAATATAAGATTACCTATTCATACTTTGTTTTAATATAACATTTTACATAGACCTTTTGGCTTGAGGAAATCTGGAAAAGTGCAGGTGCTTTTGATAATGTTAACAATGGCTCTGTTCCATTCAGTTAAACCCTGACAGGCCGTTCCAGCGAACCCACATGCACAATACCAAATCCTGAAACTGATACGCTTAACTAGGATGTAGCCACTCTTAATGATATCAGTGACATCTGAGTTTTCTTTTACAATGTCAAAATACCTGATGCGAAAGAGGTCTAGTAAGCTCTTTATTTTGGTAATTACTTAGTAAATGCAATTATCATCTCATTATTATCAAAGTAGGCTGGAGAGTAAGGCATTGAAATGGGATATTAGTATATGTTTTGATAATGTAGCATCAACATTATGTTCTACCTGCAGAGAGAACTGTTCAACATGGTCTGTTCACCCCCCTCCTCATTGGCACAGTGTCAACAGCAGCTGCCCTCTGCTTGGTCCTTATCATGTTGTTCTACAAGTATATGCAGGTAGGACTGAACTCTTCATGTACAGCACACCCCCTCATAACAAGTCAACAAGTGAACATCAGTCATCGTAAGCTGTAGTAAAGTGTAGTAACTATTGTTTGTCTCATTTCATAACAGAAACCCAAGTACCAGATTCAGTGGAAAGTTATTGAGGGCATCCATGGAAACAACTATGTGTATATTGACCCCACCCAGCTACCATATGATCACCAGTGGGAATTTCCGAGAAACAACTTGCGTTTTGGTGAGTGTCTTGCAGTGTTTGCATGTTGTAGTGAACCATTTATAAAAAATGATGTGCATTGTTTGATTATTTGGGCCTTAATTCTATCAATATTTAATCTCTGACACACAACATCCTGGTTGTTAAATTTTAGGTGTAAATCAATGTAGGAGTAATGTGGACATAAATGGCGATTTGTGTCAATTATAAGGTCTAACAGTGCAGTTGGTATGACATCATCTCTGTCACCCTCAGGCTATTTCATGCTGATTGACAGACATGCTGTTTTCTGTGTGTATGGACACAGCATTAAGGATTTAACCATGTCTCTGGTCATTACTAATGAACCAGTTCCACGGGTCATTACAAAGAAACCCCACTCCCGCATTGCAAACATAATATTATTGACATATTCTGGGTGTTGTTTTTGGCTAACCTCTTTAAACAGGATCCTGCGTGTCCAGGTGCCTACATACACAGCCCAGGGGCTCAGGCTGGTGTTGTCCTAGGAACACTGGCATTAGGCCAGTTTGTGGGAGGGAAGCAGGAATGGGAATAACATTCTTGTGTGTCTCTTTTCTTGTCTCTTAGGGAAGACACTGGGATCTGGAGCATTTGGAAAAGTGGTGGAAGCTACTGCATATGGACTCTCCAAAGCAGATTCAGTCATGACAGTTGCTGTGAAAATGCTCAAATGTAAGCATTGTGAGCACGACATGCAAATGAATTGTGACCCAACAAAAGCAGAACAGTTTGACTACATGCAGCTAATGCATTTAACTGTCTAACAAATGTGCATAGAGGTTGTGATGGCGTAACATGTAATGCATTGATAATTTGCCTGAGGATGTTTGGAGACAGGTGAGTATTATGGAGATATTGTATTTACACTGTTGCTAAATCACAATTTCTACCACGCATGTATGTTAGCTTTAATCGGCCTACAGCACTAACCTGTTTTAGTCAACAAACACGAATACACATATGCAACATGCTGATTTTGTACAAACATTTTTTTTTATTTCTACAGCAAGTGCTCATGCAACAGAGAAGGAGGCACTGATGTCAGAGCTCAAAGTCCTCAGTTACTTGGGAAACCACATGAATATTGTGAACCTGCTGGGAGCCTGCACGATTGGAGGTGTGGCAGTCATGTTCCCTGATTTTTTATCAAAAACATAGCATGGATTAAAAAAAAAAAAAAAAAAAAAAAAAAAAAGAAGAAGAAGAAGAAAACAAGCAAGCAAACAATGCGACTGTAAACTGGGCAATTCAGAGACTATTTTTTTACAGATATTTTCTACATTTATATTCTCACCTGTGTTTTGATATCACATTATCACTGCCTTAAAGTTTGTTTTCATGTCTGCAGGGCCTACACTGGTGATTACTGAATACTGCTGCTTCGGAGATCTCCTTAACTTTCTGCGCCGAAAGAGAGACTCCTTTATTTGCTATAAGTTTGAGGAAGACTGCTACTACCGCAACGTCACATCGCAAAGAGATGCTACAAGGTCAGGTTCTTTTTTTGTGTGTTAAAGCAGAGTGACTTATTGTATGTGGTAGGAGACAAGAGAAGTGCTAGTATTTGCTATCCAGAACGTGCGTAGGATGAGAATATTTGGACAGCAGCGTGGCTATGTGTTGCTGTGCTCGGCTCAGACCAGACTGCTCCTTTCCTCTTCACAGTGACAGCTTGAATGGCTACATGACCATGAGGCCTTCTGCTGCTGGCAACCCGCCAATCGGCTCATCATCCGAGAAGAAACGTTCACTACGAAAAGGCAAGACAGTCATTCATCAAACTGTTATGTTGTAAAATCAGCAAAGTGTCACGATAACATAGTATTCAAATAATGCTTGTACTGTGACATTAAAATGATGAGCTGTTTGTCCTCTCAGGTGGATCGCATGTCGAAACAAATGAAGAGGATGAAATGTTTGAGGAGGATGGTCTGTCTATAGACACTGAAGACCTTCTCAGCTTCTCTTATCAAGTGGCCAAAGGCATGGAGTTCTTAGCCTCCAAAAATGTGAGTGTCAGCTTTTACGTGTACAGTTTTTCAGTGGTGGGCCACACATTTCACACCTAGGCCTTCAGTAGTGCATCTTCTGAATTAATCCACTTCTCAATAACTATTTTATAGCAATAAAAACCATCTTCCAGAAACCCAGTATAAAGAGCTGTTGCATCGCAGATAGATAACTGGTATATGCTTTTACTCCTTTTTACAGCTAGTGACACAAATAAAAAAAAAAGTATCAATAATAACCTCATAAACTTATAATATTATTTAGGAAAATTGCCATGTTTTACTCACCAAAAATTCAGATTATTTGTACACAAAATCCATCCTCCTTTCTTTTGTCAAAAAGAGTTAAATTCATCCGTGGTGCAGATAATCCATGCACTTAAGTTCCATCAAGAATTCCTTTTCTATCACCATCAAAGCGAAAGCTCAAAGTCAAGTCTTCCATGTTTCTGGAATAGGTTTTAATTCACTTTAAAGCTAAAAATGTCCATGCGAGCTAAAATGCACTACTTGTGTTTATCATCTAATCCTCTATAACAGAAACAAATGGCGCTTTTTAAACGTTGCTTCTTATCTAATCTCTTCTCCCATCATTTCAGCAATAGCAGTGATCGGGTCCTTTTGTATTTTGACCGACGTCCCACTAAACACTTTATTATCCAGGCGTACTACTTGTAGATAGTGTACTGAAAGTGATGGTCAAATCCATTTCCTGGTTGTTACAGACTTGCTAGCTTCAGAATTGTCCGACCTTTTATAATGATGTCCAGCTTCTCTTGAAAAGTCTTTCTTAAAAATGGCTTTGGCAATAAATCTGCAACCAAATCCATTTCTTGTATGGCTTATACAGCTAATAAATCAACACAACTATATTTTTGTTAGTGTTGCTCACTGTATTTTGCTAGCTTTGGCTATAACACTCTGATTATTCAACTAAAGAATGTGAATACGCAGACGCCACCATAGCCATAAGGTCTTGGTGCCACCAACTCAAAATCTGATTGGTTGAAGCAGCAGTGTCATCTTCACGTATTGTTTGCTTAGACGCCTAACAGAACTAATTCTAAAAGCCTCCAAGCAGACGTCTTTGACTTTTGACCCTGCCTGCCAACAAGTGATGGCTGAAATGTGATTGGTTAAATGCTTTAATATGAAAATAGATGTCTGGGAGCAGAACAACCATGGGAAAAGCTATGAAAGGAAATGGACAGACCATTTGGAATTTATGAACAAAATATAATTAACATCAGTCAGATTCAGATATTTTTGTCAGCCACATAGACTACAGACTTTATGGCAAAGGCACCTCTCCACCAACTCTCCGATCAAACTTATGCCCGGTGAGCTGCTTAAGTCTGATATTTGACAGATGTGCACCTTCTCTACAAGCATCAGTCCGCTCTGCCTTACCCTACTGGAGAGGCTTCAGGAGCGGACACAGACTTCCTTGCTGTCGGGGAGTTTAGGGACCGTCACAAAATATATTGACCAGCAAGACTTAAAAAAAACTAAAACATGTTTCTCCATTAAATCAATTTTATATTCATCTCAAATGTATAAATAAATATATGAATGAATGAATCAATACATAAATAAATTATTAAGTATTAATTTTTCTAGAAAATGCTTTCTCAAATTACACATTTTTGTTCAATATGTGGGTCATGTGACCTTTGGACTCCAATAGGCCTTTAATTTATAGCCCTGGTCTGGGCTACACAAAACACACCTATATATTTAATTCATATCACTTCATTGATTTTCTAGCAATTTTTTACTCATGAATTACACATTTTCGTTCAATAGTTCGGAAAGGGGCTGGGGGGTCGGAAGGGTCGATAAGCATCTCCCTGAAATGAGTTTTTGGAACTTGGGATGTCTGGGTTAAGCTCATTTCCCGAATTTAAGTGAAATGAAATATGTAATGGTTTTTTTGTGTATAAAAGGAAATATTTGGAAGCAATGACACAAACTCTCACACACTGTCTCACTTACTGCTGAAAATGATTTAGGAAATTTCAGGCTGCAGTATCTGACTTTTATGGAGTGCATGGGCAACATCAAACACTATGTGCATATGCAGTATATCAAATCCAATGTTATTTATATAGCGCCAAATCATAATAAAAGTTAACTCATGACAAAGTGTATGTAGACATAGAAGCTACCTCAGTCATTGCATTTTATGTTAAAAGGTAGTAACATCACACATACGTCCTCTAAAGATAGTGTTTGATGTTGATAAATTCAGGATAAATTCAGAAACTTTTTCTCAAAATATGTGTACAAAAAGCACACATTACCCCTATAGATATACTGTACAGTGGTGGGGAAAGGTTTTTGGACACCCCACACATTATATCATATTCTTCAGTCATTGAACTCTAACAAGTATTCTTCCCTTCTCCAAACCAACATGCTCCCTTCAAGGTCAAAACTTTATATTTCAGTAGATAATGAAACACATCCAGGACATGACATGTTGAAACTGTTTTATGTTTTTCTTATAAAAAATTTACACACAAAAAAAATATATATATTTTTGTCTGTCTTATGCAGCAACACATTTTGAAACACATTTTTGCAAATATTTTCTGATAATATTTCAGATTGCGTAAAATTTGAAGGGTGTCCAAAACCTTTTTTTTTCTCCCCACAACTGTATATTAAAAAAATCTTCAAACATCAAACATCTATGAACAATATAGGATATGCATGCACATCATATTGATGACCAAAGATGACATTTTCAATATACTGTTACTGTATTGAGGGTTTTTGTTTTTTTTTGTCTTTAAGCACTGAGTAGGGATCATGTTTCCACAGCAAGTAAAAGAATCTAAAATGCATGTTGGAGCATGCTGTTGAAAAATTTATTACTTGTGAAGGCTAGAAGATACTGTGCACAGAATGATCATGTATCGGTGTCAGAGGTTGTGTGTTACAGATGTGAGTGTGGCAATTCAGTGCCAAACTTCATTCATTACAAATAATATTTCGGGCACAGCTGAGTCATCAGGAGTATAACATGTTCAGAGGTCATATATCATGGTAAACTTTTTTAAATTTTTATTTCAGTGTATCCACAGAGATCTGGCAGCCAGAAATATCCTGCTGACCCAAGGCAGAGTTGCAAAGATCTGTGATTTTGGCCTGGCCCGGGACATTACCACAGACTCCAATTATGTTGTCAAAGGCAATGTAAGTGGAAAATGAAGTGTATCATACTGTCTTTCTTACAATCACTCCTCGATGTTTCAATGTTCTTCGCTTCCCTGGTGTGGAACTGTTTAAAATGATTTGTGGTATTACTGTATATTTCCGGCATAGTGTAATCTACCAGATACATGTTTGCTCATAGCAGACTTTAACTTATACTGCTATGTCTCCAGAATGTCAAATCAGTGTATTTGTCGAGAGCCATTAAAAGTACTATCTTTATTTCATCCGATTTGAGGTACAGCCCATTAATCTTGCAGTTAGTGATCTGTTGCATGGCCTGAAATATGTACCTTGTATTTATTCGCTGACATCAAATGTTATCTATATTGTAAATTCTTACAGACAGTCATATACTGTGTAAATGCTTATCATTTAGAAGAGTTTATGAGTTTAAACAAATGTAATCCCTCTCTATTGACCATAGAATAAATTCCAGGGAAAGGCTTCCTTTTGTGATCGTCTTCATCTCCCCATCTGCTCACCCAGTGCTTTTCATTTCAGGCCCGTCTGCCGGTGAAGTGGATGTCTCCAGAAAGTATCTTTGAGTGTGTCTATACATTTGAGAGTGACGTATGGTCATATGGCATCTTGCTCTGGGAAATATTCTCCCTAGGTATGTCTAGCCATCTGGTGTGTGTTTGGGGTTCATGCGTGTGTGTTTGTCTAGCTTGTCCATGTGTTTTCAGTAGTGTGTAACGTAACTAAATCTCCACTCTCATCATAGGAAACAGCCCCTACCCTGGTATGCCTGTAGATGCCAAGTTCTACAAACTCATAAAAGAAGGATATAGAATGGATGCTCCAGACTTTGCACCCACTGAAATGTGAGTTTGTGATGAAAAACAAATATAAATGTGTGTTTATCATAGGAGAAATGGTGTGACTGGATAGAAGTGGTAAGCCAAATAAGGAATCAAATGTGAGGGATTAGAGATGCAGCCCTTTCTTCCTGTTGCATTTGGCTTTTACAAGCATAAACTAAAACTAGGATATGCAAAATATAATGCGAAACAGAACAGAAAACAAGCAACACATAGGAGAGTGTGTGTAGTTACCGGGGCTGTACGCTATTGTAAAAAACTAACATTGCAATTTTTTTTAACCCTGCAATATATATTGCGAATCGCAATTTGCGATATGAAAAAGGAGGACATAATAGCTGTGTGGTGTTGACATACATGGTCAAACTTTTCTTTTTGGCACCAAGTCCTCAGTTAACGGTGATTTTCTCTTGTTTGTTACCAGCGACTCACTCTAAATTGATTAAAATATATTGTGATTGATGGATCGCTGGCTGGAGTCACATACTCTTGAAATTAGATAAGAACACAGTGAGTTCATTTGTGTCCTACTTTACAAGACCTGTGATGTGACTATTCCAGACACATACAGTACATTGTAATGCCAATGCTCAAATGATATACGTATTGTGCAGCTCTACCGGCAACAAATTAAAACTACAACTGTTGATGTTTTCAAATGCTAAATTTGCAGGTATCAGATTATGAGGTCGTGTTGGGACGCTGACCCCTTCAAGAGACCCCCCTTCAGGAAGGTCGTGGAAAGGATTGAGCAACAGCTGTCAGATGCCACTAAGCATGTAAGCACCACTTTCACGTTGTTCAGTTTTCCTTGACATTGCCAAAAAATTCCTCCATTCTTTGTGAATAATGAACTGTGACCGACACAGATAGGAGGTAGTGAAATAGAGGCAACGCTTGGTTCCAAAGGTGGTAAATGTTATTTTGACATTTTTACATCTGCCTCCAAATGAGAGACTCTTTTACACAACACCACAAGGCACCTGAGTGTTATGGAAACCGGGCCATTTTACTCTGAGCACCCCTTTAAAAAATAGAATTGAATGGAGCTTATTCATTGATGTGTCACTGCAACATCAGGATTTAACATTGAAAGAAAATGTTTAAAAGTTTCCAACTGAATCCTAATGTATAATTCAGTTTAATATCTGAGGCCTCGTCACAGCATGAGCAGATGTGTTTGAAATCATATCTACCCTGTCCATACAAAATACTGGACAACCAATGGTTTACAGAGGTTTTCTGACACTCTACCAGTATTTATTGGCTACAAATTGGCTTTTGGGAGTCACTGATACTTGTATCATAGTGTGGGAAAGGACTAATATATAACATTAACTTTGTTAAGCAAATGATCTTCTCCAGCTGCATTTGAAATATTATTCCTGCTGTATGGATGTCATCTTGGGAAAATTTTCAATTTGCATCATAGGCTGGCAGAAAGTGGTCACTAAATTCAAAATTAAAATAAATTAACATTAGATTCAATGAAGTGATTTTGGATTTATATGGTCAATTAGTTACTAAAAGGTTGTTTGGTGTTAGTGGCTGGCTGGAGTAGATGATGTCCATGTGTCTCTACTACACCAATTCTGGTCCTAAATTGTGTTGCTATAAAATTTTGGCTTTATTTTCATACAATAGAAGGGGATGTCATAATATCTATACAGTCTGTTTGCAGAATGTAAGGATACACGTACAGCATTCAGGAGTGACTAGGTAAATTGGTAAATTGCATTTTGACAAAATCCAGTCCTGGAAAAAAATACTTATCAAAATACTGGCAATTACTTAAGGTATACATCTGAATTAGGGCATTAACGACTTCAGTTTTTTTGAAGTCGACTTATCTGTCAATAAAGTCGAAGTCGAGTCGACAGGTCGTAATGATTTCATCGTATTGTCAGCAGAGGAACAACACAGACATGTCTGTCCAGCAATGAGCAACTTGTATTAAACTTCACTTCAATGTAACAATGTCCACTGACAAGACACAAGCATCAGCATTTTAACCCCAACAAAAAAAAGGCGAACACCTTGGGCTCTAGTTTTGCAGACCTGGCGCAGCTGCGCCGCACCAATGGGGTGTGTCCAGATGACTCTTCCAGGTTTGGCCCGCTGCGCAGGCTGGCACAATTCCACCTCCTTTCCATCTCCTTTCCTCTCACT
Organism: Siphamia tubifer; assembly: GCA_020466265.1. Taxonomy (NCBI): domain Eukaryota; kingdom Metazoa; phylum Chordata; class Actinopteri; order Kurtiformes; family Apogonidae; genus Siphamia; species Siphamia tubifer. The sequence goes on from CM035786.1 coordinate 31,407,744, forward strand.
GGCGTAAGTGAGAATGAGGGATAAGAAAGGGCGTGTGATGGATTTAACACAGCTGATCCAGATCTCTACCACATTTGCGCCTTTCCTCTCTCTTAAATGTGCATCCAGATGACACCGGCTGACTGGGTCTGTTTGGGTTTTGTTTGTTTTGTTTAAACAGGGTTTTGATTTCACTTAAGAGTCTTTATGGTTATTAACTTTTGTTGTTTTAATTTTGGGTTTGGGTTTGATCAGTGGTTCTATTTTCACGTTTAATTTCATAAACCCATATCCCGCCCACACCCGCAGATATAATATAATATATAATATTTTGTCCTGCTCCCACAGGCAATATACTGTAAGGGTAGTGGCAGATGGCTCACCCACTCCACACTGTAAACCCAAACATTCAGAATAATTACATATATTATGTTATGAATACTCAAAGTTTCAGAAACAGTACAACTAACTCAAATGTATGAAGTTACTGTAACATGTTCTTCTTTTTAAGTACTTCCAACTAATATGTTTTTATTAAGGGGAACCATTGTGGATATAAGTGAACTTAACTTAACAACATATGAGGTGCAACTTAGTGGAATTAAGTCATTAAATGCTGACAATGATATTGTACTGTTATTTCTATTGTTTCAAATAAGGATGATTGAAAAAATAAACTTAACTGATGTAGTCGATGCTGAAACACAATTTCAGAGCACTCCAAATAACCACCAATGTCTTTCACACCAAAACAATTACAATCACAAAACACAATACGTTTATTCAGGGGTGGCTGTGGTTGAGTTGGTAGAGCGGACCTATCGCCCACTGAAGGGTCGGTAGTTCATGCTCCGGTTGTCCACATGTCCAAGTGTCCTTGGGCAAAGACACTGAACTCTGACTTTGGCTCCCAGTAGGTCTGACAGAACCTTAGAATACTAATTTAATATATATTTTATAGTTAATGAGTAATGTTTTAAATTAAGTATATATAATAAACATCTAAATTTTAAGTTCTAGAAAATGTTATTTTTTAAGTTCATCGACTTAAAATAATTGAGACAATTGATCACCTTAATTTTTTTTAGTTCTGCCAACTTATTCAGGTTTATAGTGATTTCACTTTGGCACATCCAAAAACTGCCTTCTAGATTCACCACTGAATTTAGCTCACACAACATTTGGCACTTTTCAAATACACATTTTAATAATTTTGTGAAATATTTTTAATGCAGATGTATTCTTTGTGAGTCTCCAGAGAACATGCTTATGCTCTGCATAAGCATGTATTGGGTTATGTATTACATTGAAATGTGTCTGACACTCAGGAAACCTGCAAGTGAGGTTGTGATAACGTGTGCACTCTGTGCGCTGATCTCCCAATCTACCATTACACCGGCTGCGCCGCGCTTACGCGTCCCTTCAGCTGGCGAGCTTGGTGCACTGTCGGCACAGTCTAAAGTCAATGAATCTGTCATTGCGCTGAGCTAAATCAGTGGTCACCTCCCACAAGTACGCGGCCACACTCATCTTGGTGCACCATGATCTGCCAAACTATCAAACTGCTCTACGCCGGCCGGAAACTAGCACTGTGCCAGGTCCGCTGGGTTCGTCAGCTTGCGCTACGCCCAGAAACTAGAGCCCCTTGAGTTTTCCTTTAAATTTAACTGTACAACATAAGTAGGGTGATCATATGTCTAGGTTTTTCCAGAAAGATGGCTCTAAAACCAGATTGTCTCGACGTCTGTCAAGCATCTTCACTTTTTACATTTTGTCCTTCGGATGAAATGTAAAAAGTGAGGGCGTGTGACAGACGTCCGAACAGTCCAGTTTTAGAGCTGTCTGCCTGGACAAAATCCAGATATATGGTCACCCTACATAAAGTGGAAAAAGTTTAAAGCAGTCAAGATGCACACCATGCTTGTCCATATCATGTTTGGAAAAAAAGAACGCTAGATCCCAAGCAGCGCTGCTGCTCATGTCACTCAGGTTAGCTAGCGGATGCCTCTTCAGTTGCTGTGCATGATGCTTGTGTTTTTGTTGTATTTTAAATTGGACTTGAATATTGTGCAGATCACTGTGCTGTTTTGTTTTGTCAAACTCACCCCCACGTTTTACCTGCAGCAGCCGTGTCTCCTCTAGTTTAGATCCGACTGTTCTGTGTTTACACTAGGGCATTAACAACATCAGTAGGTGAACATGTGTCCACATTTCGTCTGGACCCACAGCTCTAAAACCGGACTGTCCAGACGTCTGTCATGGGTCCTCACTTTTTATATTAAGTACAAAAAGTTTAAGGTAGCAACCGACAAGACGAACACCACACTGTCCACATCATGTTTGGAAAAAAGGAGCGCGTTGTCTGTGCTGCTGCTCATATCAGGTTAGCTAGCAGATGCTGCTTATATCATGCAGATTAGCTACTGAATCCCTCTTCAAATGGCCATGCCATTTTTTTTCATCTAAGGTGAAGTAAGGTGAGGTAAAAGACAGTAACAGACACGCATGCGATGCATGTCTGTCACTCTCTTTAGTTTTGTTAGTCCACCACACCTGTGTTTACGCACTGAGAGAGAGAGAGAGAGACTGACAGACAGACAGAAAGAATAACATGTCTTGTTTAGATCTTACTGTGTTTACGTGCCGAGAGAGAGAGAGAGGGAGAGAGAGAGAGAAAGAATAACATGCGAGTTGTCGACTCCTCCAAATTTAAGTCGACTTGTGCTACGGGAGTTGATGTGTCAACTAGTCGATGTTTCTGTTAATGCCCTAATCTGAATATTTTCTTTTAAAACAATTGCATTTATTGTATACCATCATTCTATTGTTCTGCATTTATCTGTAAGAATGGCATATTCTGTCACATGTCTAAATACCGTATGACTGAAAAGTTACTGGCACTAATTTGCATGTAACACCTTTAAGGATAGAAAGGTTTATTCTAGGCAGGTCCGTTCATTTGGCAGGAAGCATTCATATTCTGAGCATTGTGCATTTCATTCTTACCACAATATCACAATCACATCAATCTACTTTCCCACCTCCAGACTCACCTCACCTTGTTGTCGTTTCCACTTGCATGAAGAGCTGCCTTCAGTTGCTGTTTCTAGAATCACCATTGTTGAGGGTCCACACAGGCCAAACATTCACTGAACACAGGGATGCAGATTGCAAACTAGTCCATCGACAATTGTCAGTGTTATTATTTACTTAATTGGTGACATTGTGTCCTGAGTTGCACTGATGACAACCTCGTGATAGTTACTGTAGTACTGTTATGACAGCCAACCATGATCAAAGTGTACGAAGCAGCCTCGACCTTAAACCTTGACCTTAGAGTTGGGTTTCAAAAATGCCTGGCTCTGATGTAATGACTTGAGCTGAGCTTCTGCATAAATATGCAGTCAGCCTTTTTCCCCAGGTGTAATTTCATCCAATAACTGATATGGTGGACTTTAAAGTTTTCCTCCATTAATCAAGTCTTAGATCAAATAGAAGGCTCTTTTATCTGGAATGCCAAGTTTTGAATTATGGGTCTATATGACAGCCCACTCCAAGTTTGACTTTTGTATTTTATCTTTACTTAATAAAGCACAGGTTTGGTTAATAGATTCTATTAACATAACTGTAAATTGATATTGCTCGCCAGTGCTTGATAAGCTTTACCATATAACAACACATATAGGGTAGCATTTAGAAATAACTCATCCATAACCCTTAACTCCTCCTATTCCTGCAGCTCCTCTCCTTATGTCCAGTCAATTCAGGCTTCACTAAGCCAACAGGGTGATGACAAAACTAAAACGACTACACTAACCATGTTCTTCCTCCCAATAATTATATACAATCTATGGGACCTACTATACCTAGAGCGTAAATGCAACATGCACCAGAGTGCAAATGCTGGTGGTCAACCTGTATCGAAGCAGCCCAAGTCTGCCATATGTTACTACAGCTGGTTGACCAGAGTCAGAATCACTTTATTGTCATTTGGCATATTACAATGATCAGGCCTCAGTCAAACTCCTGGACTCACTCCATCCATATGCTAGCAACAGGACACTTAGAACATTTGACCAGGGCATACTGGCCTTTCTCCATCCCTCTCTGCTGAGAAATAATGGAAATCTTTAGACTCCTCTGGTTCCTGCAGTGTGGAATAGTCCTCATCATTTATATCCTGTTGTGTCCTTTTAGAAACTGGCTAACTCATTTAAACTCATTTATCTAAAGGGAGACTTTAATCTCTTTCTGTCTAGTATTACAAGCTGTTTTTATAGTTTACTCTTTGATGGTCTGTTTTATATGATTGTTGTGTTACTCTATTTATGCTAGTATTTTAACAGTCTCATTATTGTGATGCATTTTAGAGACACTTTCATGTGGTCCTTTTAGTATTTGTTGTCGCTGTGGATTTTAAGAGATGTTGCTTTAAGTCTTGTTAGATATTTTGTTGTTGTGAGGTTTGTTCCTGGTTTACAATTGTGATTTTAGGACAGCACTTGGAAAGCAATGTGATAACTTACTGTACATTGCTTTGGTTACTTTCGTAGTTGCTTCCATTTTTAACAGTGCAACTAATAATAAATTAGTAACTAGTAATAACAAAAAGTAACCTTCTAAATATTGCATACAGAAAATATCCATGACTATACAAAATGTGTGCATGTGACGAATTCCCACTGAACAAATTTTTAACAATACCATCATAAATTGTTTCTTTTTGTTGTCTTTAGATTTATCTGAACTTCAGTTCCAGGCTTCCTGTGACGCAGAGAGTCAGGGAGGAGACCAGTTCTCACCCTCTCAACCCAGCCAGCAGTATCAGTGCTCCTACGCAGCCCTTACTGGTCCAGCACGAGGTCTTCCTTGAGGGGACAACCCTTAGAGCCCAGTGGGTGTAAGGACCCACCCAACCTGTCTGGCTGCCTCATAAAGTGCCTGTAACATTCCGCCACAAATCGCCCAACCACTACACCCACTCACTGCCCCGGTACCAGCGGCATATATTGCCCCGTCGTAGCGGACATGCTAACTGCCACCTATTACCATCAAAGTGGACTACAAAGGAAGAATGGCTTATATTGTTGTTATCACCGCCTGCTTATTACAGGGAGGACAGCTGGACTAATGCTCCCCTGTAGCGGTTTAGGCACCGGGGAGGTGGAGGGACACCAACTGTTACTCGAAAACTGTCATTAAGTACATTATTACACTGCTAACTTTTTTTATTTTCCTTTTTTTCAGTTACATTTCCTACACATTTCATAAAAGTTGTTTTGTTGTTCTTTTTCTCCATTATTTAATTGAATGTTTCTTTCTTTTTACATTTTGTGTTTTGTTATTCTCTCTTGTTTTTCTGTTATGGAATTATATGTAGCATTTTTGTTTTTGGTTGGCTGATACAGTTGTTGGAGGAAAAAAATAAGCACTTGAGGCACTTGAACTTCATACCATTCCATACACCACACGATGCAGCTTTCATTTTTTCTTTTGTACTCCTTTATTGTCAGTATTATTTTCACTCCTGTTCAGTTCTGTTTATATGAAGGAGATACCTTTTGGGGGCCAATTAAAGTAGAAATAATGAGACACTAGTTTATAAGCTATTACCTATTACAGCATGACCAGACATGCAAGTGTATCAAGAGGTTTTATTTGATCCATTTGTGCTTTTTGTACATCAATAGAGAACAAAAAATGCTCTTCAGTGGGTCTGATTAACACACATAGACAATTAAACCTAAAGGTTCTGTGTGTAGTATTTAGTGGCATCTAACAGTGAAGCTGCCAATTGCAACCAAGTGAATTCCCTTTGTTTGACTTTTTCCTGCAGTGGCCTTCATTACAGTCAGTGTTTGGTTCCTCTGTTGTGGTCTTTTTGTTTGACAAATGCATGCTTCTATGTTTTCAAGGAGTCTTCGGTGTCTTTGTTGGCCTTAGCCCACTCCACTTCTATGCTAATAGTGTTGAACAATGTTACTGTACTCAAGGAGCATATCAAAGGCATATAGGAATAGTCAGATTATAATCAATGCCCATATTGTCCACTTCACAGAAATCGACAGGATAGACTTTTTTCTGTGCATGTAAACAACTGGGTCTGTTGTTATCTTAGAAATTGAGTAAGCTAACATCAACAGATTATCTGCACAAAAACAGACTCCTATTGAATGTTTATGATAATATACTTGGATCAACACAGTAGCTGCTGTACAAACGTGACAACCCAACATGTTAAACATGTGATACAACATTTTCAAACATGACCACACAATAAGTTGACATGTCTACAGAAAGAGCTGGTCCCTTCCTTACTCTCTGTAGATATTAGCAGCTTATTCTAGAAAACAAAGCGATTGTTATTTTGAGGTGATTGTAAACTAATGAAAACATTTTTGTGAATATTCCATACCTGCTATTAGATACTCCTAAATCTTACACACTGAACCTTTACTATATAGGCCTATGATTACTTTAAACACACACAGTTGTCTTCAGAGATATGGTACGCAAGCTTGTTCATTTATGTGCTTGTTGACTGTAAATGTGTACATATCTGTGACGATGCTTGTCATTGCATTGACATCATAAGATGGGAAGATTCTGAGTTGAACATTCGACAAAGACGTCATTCTGTGAACCTGTAACTGTAAGATGCGGTGTTCATCTTAGTTTCGTTACATAGGCAGGTGATACAGGTGTATAGTTTCACTTTTTAACAGCTGAAATGTTGGAGAGTTTTCATGCACACTTGTAAAAACAAAAAAGAAAAAAAAAAAAAAGTGGTTCATATGTTTTCTCTCCTGCCACATCCCATGAATGATCTTTGTTTACAAGCACGAGACAGGTACTGCCATTTTAAAGATGTGTTTCCTTTGTTTTTTCACCCTCAACCACTTTATAAAGGAAACCAGGAAACAGGAACCTTTGTGTTCTGTATTGTATATAGCATGGATAAAGTCAGGGCGATGCTCATGTGAAATGCCATTAAGTGGACTGCAGTATTCACTGAGGTGATGAGCCAGAGGAAAACTGAGGGTTTTTGAGCCTCTGTACAGGTGTCGACACTGGGTATAAAGTGTGTTGGTCAGCTCATTGTTCTCCGGCCAGTAGCTGGTTTCCCAGCAGTCCTTCTCTTCTTTGTATCCAGCTGTTTCCTCCATCAGAAATGGGACTTTCGGCAGCCCTCAGCCAGTAGTCTGCATCAGTCCAGACCATTATGATTCCCCTCTTCCAACTGGAGGATGTTGTCATAAGGAGCACCAGGAAAGTGTCCTGTTTGTGTGTATGAACATGTGTTTGTGTGTGTGTGTGTGTGTGTGTGTGTGTGTGTATGAGCACACACACTGTATGATTTGTGAGATTTAAACAAATTACTGTTAAGAGGTGCCACTACTAAAGATTCATCACATTGTTCAGGCTACTAAAACCCCACAGTCTTACTGCTCTGTCTTTTTTTATGTAAATATAAATGTGCATATATTTTAAAGTAATGTTGATGCTTTTGAAGATGTTTATCTTTAATGAAGATGTGGTACGTTGAGCAGAATTTTATCATGCTGTATTTTCTTATGTGTGCTCAGACTTCCAACTATGGATCCAACTGGAAAAAGCTGCTTGTGTCAGTCACCATGGTAACTTAAAAAGACTCACTTTGGCAATTTCTTTGGTTTTTGGCAAAATCACTCCAACACTTATGCCAGTTGGTTACTGCCACAACAAAACAGCCGAGACTGTTCTTATCATTAATATCCAAGGCTACAGTCACAATGATACTACTCCATTTCAGAATGGAGACCAGAGCTGTCTCATATTAAAAGAGATTATTTTTTTTCTGTCATTGACCCCATTTTAACAAAGAGTATTTCCCTCCATTTAGCTATATATTTATTTAATCTGAGGCTTTAGTGTTACTGTGTAAATTTGATGTGATGCTATTACACGTGTCAATGTAAATAAAATTGTTTAAAATTTTCTTGGGCTCTTTTCACATCTTTACTGACAAGAATGTGTTGCATCATCCTCAACATATTGTCATCCATTTAGATTTCCATAATTCTGCATATCAATATATGTATATCAATTCATGCTTTATATATAACTGTTATGCTTTTCCCTAATGCAGTGTGAGCCATCTGTGTTCGCTTGTGTGTTTGACTGCTTGTCACAGGTTTCCTGCCAAACACTTGCCAAAACTTAAGAAACTTTCTCCACCCAAAAAAATAATATTTTTTGTGTATTTGTTCAGTCTAGTTTTTCATATTCATTTTACACAGTAATGTCTGTGTTTGGCACTTTAAGGTTTTTCTCATATTAATCTGTTGCATGGAGAAGGTTTCTCACAAAAATCTGAAATTTAGGCGTGGACCCATGAGCAGTTTTGTGATATAAAAATATGGAACTAATTATTATCTAGTGCAACTTTTACAGCCAAGATGTAGAAACGTGAAACCACAAGTGCATAAAGACTGAAAGTGGATTAAAACAACACATCAAATAAACTGTATAATATAATATACTGTCCAGCATATGAGAGTTATAAAATATTTTTAGTATTTAACTAACTGAATTTTATATGACTCATATTGTCTGTACTTATCTATGGGACATCCAGTTTTACCAAAACATATAAAACACAGTAATGGATGCACACCATCTGATGTTTAAGACTTATTCCTGTTCTATATTAAAGTCCTTTGGCCTGAGCCCAGGAATGGACACCTGGTTGTGAGGGAAAAGCCAAGAGGAGGACAGCAGCACTTGGAGTAGTTCTATAGAAGGCTGGCGTGCACACATTTGCGTGGGCAGAGTCCATTGTTTCAGAATCTAACTGATAAGAGATAGGCAGGAAATCCCACCATTGAAGCACAGCTATTGAACACATGTTTGTTGGTCAGAGTTAGGGAAGTTTTAAACAAAAATAGAGGAAGACTCAGATGCATTATTATAATCAGGCCAATTCTATGAGAGAAATTCTAGCTTTTTCCCGTCATCACTTGAATGTTAATGAATAGTATTGAAACAGTAGTTAACCCTTTAAACCCTGAGCCTAAAATTATCCACTTGGACTTATTATTATTATCATTATCATTATCACTATCATTATTACTAAAAGATTTGAAAATATGCTGTGAGTGATGTCATTTGTCCATATTTCCAAAGCACTTTTTACCCCCAGATCTTTCAAAATCTAGCAGTAATTTACAATTTAGGGCCTGTTTGTGTTTTTTCAGCTTCTAGTACAGGAATGAGTGAAATGACCTTAACCCAATAAAACCCATGAAGTGCAGCATCTCAGGTTTCAGAAACCGTTGGAATTTGTCAATTGCCACAAACAGTGACAGAGGTACAGCCATCCAAACTGCATATGCACAGGGGGTGTCCGCAGTGACACATTAGATTTTAGAGAGTTAATAGTATGTTTAGTTTATCAAAATGTCAGTCATGATAGAGTTCTAACTAAATACTGCGTTTAATATTATTAATTAACCTCTTGTAAAGATTGACTGCCTGTCAGACCTTTCTATTATGCTTTTATTGCTTTCACCTAACATTAAATAACCAGAGTTATGCCTTTTGGGCTAACACTGACAAATCCATGACTGTCATACCCATCCTCTGTAAATATTTTTTTTTAAAAAATAACATCTTTATTTCTATTTTTGTGTTAAATCAGAAAACATGTTTCCAAAATGTTTTAACATTTAATCCTGTGTTTTGTGCTGCAGTTGTTCTGTCAATATCTGGTTGCGCAACTTACTGTGGCTTCTTGGTGTGGTTGTAAATTTAATAAGCATGTCACTCTCTTTCCGACACTGTGGTAAATCTGGTGGTTGAATATGAAACGCTTTCTGTATGTTTTTAAGCTGGTGGTAGGTGGGAAAGAAGAAGGCCGATGCAGACTGGCCAGTAAAAGATTAGAGGCAGTTTCTGTGGATTCAAATATCACTATTTATTTGTTTTTCTTTTCTGTTTATTGTAGTATAATTTCTCATTTCCTAAAAGCACCATTTTAAAGCAAATACAAACATTACTTGTGCCTTCAGCTTCTAAGTTTCTAATTGCAAATTATTCAGAGGCAAGAAGCATTTCACAGCACCTCCAGGGCCTCTGTTAAATGAACTTAGTTGACTCCAGACAATGTGTTTTCTCAGTATCATGTGATGCTTCATGCCTTACCATGTGATGCTTGAAGCTCCATCTTATTTTCAGTGAGTTTCTATGTAACAGAGATAGCATCAAGTCTGAAAAGAGATTGTTGTGATGGACACCAGAACATATGCTTTTTCATGCCCCACAGCTTGTAAAATCACAATCTATAGTATGAAATTAATAATTAGATTTAAAAAACAAACTACAAATTATCCAACATACACTATCTTTTTTTTGCCCCTGTTGCAGTTAACTGATACACTGAGGTAATAATGATGGGCAAAATTGGTATCACATATAGGTTACTTTTCAGGTCACCACCACTTCCTATATTTGCTCAAGCTGCTCAGGAAACATTTACCCCATGTGTGCATCCTGGCCTAGTAGAGAAAGGGGTACCGCTGTGGCCTGCCAGCCAGAAGCGCTGCGATAGACGTTGGATGGTTAACTGTTGATGAGCAGAGTGTGTGTTTGCAGAAGGTGGGTTAGTGTGCGTGTGTAAGGGGGGTGATGAGGGGCAACATTTTATCTAGGGTACACTGCACTTCCTCATGTGTTAAGAACATACCTTCTGTTCTGTTCCCAGCTCTGTGTCAGGTCAGTAACAGGCTAGATTCAGTCCCAGGCAGACCTCAGCAGATGGCTGTTATCTAAAAACACTGAGTAAACTTCACAAATTAACAACTTTTGAATTCTATGTGTGTGTTGAATAACATTTATAGTCTTACTGCAATACATAATAATGTCTGGAATATTCTTGCATTCATACTCTTGAGACCCAACAATTCATGTAAAATACTGTCCACTGCAACAGACATTCTATAGGGAAAAAAACCTCATATTAAAAAATGTATTTGGAAAAACAAAAAAACTGTTGTCTCATACTGTTTCCAATTAAGACAAGTATTTAATTAAAAAAAAAAGTGACAATATTTACTTATATCTCAGGAAAATATAAGCTTATTCAAAGTCAATATGTATATTTGATCTATTAAAATGCAAGAAGAACAGTTTAATAGATCAATGCAATATTATTGGTTCCTCGCTCTATCTGAGCTAGGAACTGTGTGAAATAACATATTCTGTGGCAATGAGTAACAGTAAAGTAAATTTTTTTTTTAAAAAATGCAAGAACATGAAATGTCACATGTAAAGACGTGGATTACAAACTTAAGATGCATTCAATTAGTCTGTCACTCAGAATTAAAGCAGAAGAAAGTATTTAGACATAAGCTACTCCACATCTGCTCTCCACCTCAGGCATAGACTGGAACCATTTTGTTTTTGACAGCACATAAGCATGCACCATGGTAACTAATTTTGTTTTCCCATTTCGTTCTGGATTTAAGCCAAAAATCTGAGTGAAGGATTAAAGTGGTACAGACTGCTGGGACTGCTTGTTCCTTCTATTATGACTCAAGTCATAAATATAAAGTGATGCTTATTCTCTGACAGATCTCACGCCCAAAAGTAAATACATAACTAAAAAGACGAGTGGCCGTGGCTCAGTTGGTAGAATGCGGAGTCCAATAACCAAAGGGTTGACAGTTGGCAGCTCAGTCCTAGTTAGTTTGTGTGTCCTTGTGCAAGACACTTCACCCTCCTTTCCTCCAGTGTCACTCACACTTATGTATGAATGTGTATGAATGTTTGGTGGTGGTTGTAGCGACTGGAGACGCGAATTGGCAGCTACACTTCTATCAGTCTGCCCCAGGGCAACTGTGGCTACAAATGTAGTTTACCACCACCAGAGGGAGAGTGAATGAATAGGGCTTTGGGTGCCTTGAAAAGCGCTATAGAAATGTAATCCGTTATTGTTATGTGATGATATTATTGCACTAAGCCTCATCTACGTTGTACAGTTATTGAGTGTGTTTCTTCTTCTGTTCAAAAGGAGACCTTGTCTACCAACAGGTTCACAAATAAACACAAAGAAAATCCCCAAATATAATATATAGATCAAACATTGCTATAAGAGAATGTTTGATCGATATATTATATTTGGGGATTTTTTTTCAAACATTGCTATAAGAGAAAGGATTAGCACTCATGCCTCACACCAAAAAGGACCCTGGTTCGATTCCCACACCAGACCTTTCGGTGTGGAGTTTGCATGTTCTCTTCGTGTCTGCATGGGTTTTCTCCAGTTACTCCGGAGAAAACCCACCATCCAAACACATGCACTGATAGGTTAATTGGTTAATCTAAATTGCCCATAGGTGTGAATGTGAGAGTGATTGTTTGTCTATATATGTTCAGACCTGAGATGAACTGGAGACTCATACAGGGTGTACCCCACCTTCACCCATTGTAGCTCGATTAGGCCCCCAGTGACTCCCATGACCCTAGTGAGGATAAAGTGGGTTCAGGTGAGGGGGTGAGAACATTGTTATAAGAGAATATATAAAACATTCAAATGTACATGAGATTTGAAATAAAACAGTATTTTTTAAAATACAATAATGTTAGTATTTGAAGTTTGATTATTGGAAGCATCAAAATGATTAACATAAGGAACTAAGTGACGATGACCAGGTCTATTTTGTAACAGTGATGACAGGGTCAGAACATCTCCACAACTGCAGGTCTTGTTGGTTGTTCCTGGTGAGGAGTGGGTACTACTGACCAAAAACAGACCCAGGAAAGACATCAGAGCCTCAGGACAGTAGCTCACCAGTGGGAGGTGATGGACACATAAATTTGATTTATGGTGGTCCATCGTTCTACCTCCAGGACTTCATGGATCTAACATCTTAACGACACACTACTTACGACACATACTACCTTCAGAAAGCTGGTGGAGTCTAGGCCTCAGGTCAGAGCTGGTTTAGACGAAAAAGGAGAACCTACACAATATTAGACAGGTGGTAATAATGTTCAACTCTAATAGAAGTACAACTGGTTGATCTGGTGGTTGTTCTAACAGTGGTGGGCCATGCATTTCACACTGAGGCTTTCAGTGGTACTTTGTCTCATTTATGGCTATAAAAGCTATCACATGGAGAAATGCAGTATAAAGAGCTGTTGCATTGCAGATAAATAACTCCTGTCGCTGCAATGAATGTTTTAAACAAACCACAAGTTTTCTTCTACTGCAGCTACAGCTGTGACACACATCAATAAAAACTTCAGAAATGTGTAATATGATTTAAAATAGTAAAATTGTACTCACCAAATATTCTGATTCTTCATACACAAATTACATCCTCCTTTCTTTCCTCAAAAACTGTTCCTCTGTCGTACAGATCCATAATGCTCATAGTTTGTGGACTGCAAGTGACGGTCAGATCCATTTCCTGGTTGTTACAGACTTTCTAGCTTCAGAACTGTTTGACCATTCTTAAAGATGTCCATCTTTTCTTGATAAAGTTCATCTTGAAAATGATTTTGGCAATAAATCTGCAGCCAAATTCATTTCTTCTCCTTCTATGTTGTGGGTTGACAAAACCGCAAATAAATCAAAACAACTATATTTCTGTAGGTGCAGTTGCTGCAGAAACAGTTTGTTGGTTTTGGCTACAACACTGTCTGATAAGATAAGATAAGATAAGATAAGATAAGATAAGATAAGATAAGATAAGATAAGATAAGATAAGATAAGATAAGATAAGATAAGATAAGATAAGATAAGATAAGATAAGATAAGATTTCCTTTATTCGTCCCGCAGTGGGGAAATTCACATGTTACAGCAGCAGAAGACTGACTATCCAATCAAAGGATGTGAATACGCTGATGTCACCGAAGCCTGCTCGAAGGCCATGTCTTTATTTCTAGATAATTATCTCATTATTTCTTGATTATTATCTCATTATTCCGAGATAACATGCTGTCTCAGATGAGCTGATTGAACCGCTTGGACACACAATGATCACAGATGGAAGACACAGCCATATTGGTCTCTACTCTGTGTTGTCGCCCCCTCCCCACCCCCCAATCCCCAAAACATGTGTAAATAATTGGAAAGTTGTTTACTCTTTGAACACACGTTGTGGCTCCACGTTCCTCCTGGGGCTACACCTGCCTAAGGGCTGTTTTGCCATTGATCGGTACATCACCGCCCCTCCTGGCGGGTCCTGTATGAGTTAGGCATGGCTGCCGGTGGTTTCCTCTATTGCGCTTCCTGTGTTACTTATGCAAGGGCTCAGACGTCAGTTGTTGGGGTTTGGTTCTCTGTCCGGCCGGCATCAGGTCAAACTGAGCGCATGAGACCTGTCCCCAGACCAGGAATGGTCAGGGATCGAAGCTGGCTCACGGCTCTAGCAGTGAGCTTTACAGCACTCTCCTCTACTTCCTGGGCCATGTGCTCACTGCACCTCCTCTCCTCTGGCCACTGGGCCTCAGTGAAGGATGGGGCCCCTCTGCTTCCAGCAGGGCCAGACTGGATCAGGATTTCAGGCCGGGAATATCCCACAGCATCCAGGCCACTTCCAGCACCACGGAGGCAAAATGTTTGTTTTTTTCCCCTCCAAAAACCTTTTGTAATACTATTACACTGGCTGTGACACAACACCACACTATTAAACTAATGCATGACAACAGCTCTCTCTCCCTGACTCAATATTAAAATGCTATATAGTTACATACATATACACACACGTATATATATATATATATATATATATATATATATATATATATATATATATATATATATATATATATTCTGGCCTGGGTGATGCTGTTGGGGCTGCAGAGCTAGCAGCAGTGCCACTCTGGCTGCTGCTAGGTTTAACAAACAAGTCAGGTCATTTCTGACATTTCATCCACTCCTCCTCGAGCGATCTTCTTTTCCAATCCAACTCTAGCTGGTGTCCACCTTTCCTTTTTTTCCTCAATGGCATCATTCATTGTTTAGTTTTTTGCAAAAATCTACCGTGTTTTATGGTCAGCATTAACTCAATGCTACAGGGGCGGGCCCACGACGGAGAATAAAGCGACTAACCAATCACAATGAGTTTCTTTAAAAAGAAAACACACACACACACTACAAATCCCTACTGCTCTGACTCCGCCGAGCTCCAAGCACATTACCATTGTTGACAGGCACGCTGATTTTTTTTTTGGCGGGGGGGGCATGTCAGGCCAGGCAGGCCACTGAGCAGATGGGCCACCGGGAAAAGTCCCGGTTTTCCCGTGTGCCAGTCCGGGCCTGGTTCCCGGCATATATGTCAACTGGGGTGGCCTGTCCTCAGGGCACCCCAAATGCGTTGCCAGAGTGGGGACTGGCCCATGTACAGCAGTGTCAGCGAAACACGGACCAAAGAGAAAATAAAATATTTCCCCTCATAAAAGAAACATCTTAAAGCAATTCTCTTAAACATGCATACATGTAATTATGTACTGTGTGTATGGAACAATGATTGTGTCAATGATGCTATTGTCACATTATGGAAACACAGCTAGGAGGTAGTTACAGGAGCAAACACCAATTCCAACAGAACCACTAAATATACACCAAACCATCTTCATGGAGCCAGATAAGTACACACCTTTCATGCTGCCTCTTTTGTGGCCTCTTTTAATTAATATGTAACACTCAGTGTTGTACAGTGATTAATAATAAACGTGAGTAATAATAGTAATGTCACTACTGTACTGTACGTTTTGGGAGACTTTGTGCTTTACTGAGTATTTTTTATTCTGTGCACTTTTATTTCACTACATTTCCTAACTCAATTGTATATTTCTACTCTTTTAATGCACAGTATAATTCCTTAATTAAAGGAATTTAACATTTTCAAGGCTGATATTACCAGTGACAGCAACAAAACCAGGAAGCTGATTTGTCATTGAGCCTAATCGCAAGTTGTAAGTGCAAACAGTCTTAACCTGTCACCAATCTATTTATGTGAGCAGCAGCATAATATTCAAAATTCCAACTTCCTTTAGTTTTTTATTAATATTTGCTTGTACTTTTGCTTTCATTACTTCAGTAAATTTAATTGTAAATGACTTAATATAGTTAAGTCCAGCAAATGCTAGATAGACTTTCACTTGAGTAGCATTTCAGCTGTAGACTTGAACTATCAAAGTTATTTTCTGGTAGGGCACCTGTACTTCTAGTGAAGTACTTGATACAACACTGCAAACATTGTACTTTAAAGTTTGCATTAAAGCTTTTTGGACTAAGGTCTATATTTTGTCATGATGGCGCAGCACCAGTGGCCACTTGTTACAGCAGCTCCATTCACCATGAACTTTTTTCCTCCTCATTTAGGTTCAATCTGGACCTTTTCTTTATTTATTTTGTGTTCTTGACTGATCAGTGAACTATGGAGACCAAAGTTGCCAAGTCTTTTCTGGTCTTACTTCTGTTTATTTCACTGTTTTTGACTGTGACCAAGTCTGGGGACCACGTACGGCGCCATGTCCCCATTGTTTATAGTAGGGATCAGCTGTTGGTGCTCCATAGCACTATAGTGCTGCCACACAAGAGGCCCACCATTTCCCGTGAGTTGAAGAGGAGGAGACGGGGGTGCCATGTTGAAGCTCTTCACTGTGCCAGCAACAGGAGATATAGACCTGTCCTCCCATCCATCATCATGGGGAATATGAGATATCTTTCCAATAAGATGGGCGAGTTAGCGGCACTGACTCCAGAGGGACTACCGAGAGTGCAGCATCATAATGCTCACGGAAGCATGGCTAACTGCACTGATCCCGGAGACCGCTATGGACTTAGATGTCTTCAATCTGTGGTGGGCCGACAGGACAAGAGAGAGTGGTAAGAGGAAAGGAGGAGGGCTTGCAGTGTTCATGAATGATAGATGGTGTAACTTTGGGCACATCAATCAATCAATCAAAGAACAGCTCTGCAACAGGGACATTGAACTGTTAGCCGTTAGCATGAGGCCATACTACCTGCCACGGGAATTCTTGCATGTTATTCCCCCCTCTGCTCATTTTGAAGCAGCCTGTGATGTTCTCCACTCTGTCACAAGCAGGCTCCAGACAGAGTACCCACAGGCCCTCCTTATTATCTCTGGGGATTTTCATCATGTCTCTCCATGCTCCACTCTGCCCACATGTCACATGCTGCCCCAGAGACAATAAGACACTGGATTTGTGTTATTACAACACCATGGAGGCATACATCTCATCACCCCTACCCCCTGGGAATATCTGACCACAACCTGGTTCATCTCCTGCCTGTGTACAAACATCTCATACTTGGGCAACAAGCTGTGTCCCGTACAGTAAAGACATGGTCCAATAAGGCTGATGAGGCTTTGAGGGACTGCTTCAATACAACTGTGTGGGAAGAATTCTGATGGAGAGGACATTGACCGATTCTCATTGCTCTCATTGCTTAATGGACTACATAAACTGCTGTGTGGAAAACACTGTACCCACCAGGACTGTACAGAGTTTCTGCAACAGCAAGTCGTGGATTAACCCTGATATGAAGACTGAAGAAGAGAGCTTTTAGGTCATGAAGCAAGGATGATCTGAAGACTGTGTAAAGGAAGCTGCAGCAGAAAGACATCTGTGGAGTCTGAAGAGGCCTGAAAACCATCTCTGGCCACCAGAAACCAGACTCCCAACCTACTGTGGACAAAAAATGGGCGAATGACCTGAACAAATTCTTCAACAGATTTCATCAGTCATCTGCCCCTCCGCTGGCCCCCATACTGCAGCCCCTCCTCCCTCCACTCAGTGTTCACAGCCCCAAATCCTTTCCCACCTCCCCCTCTTCAACACTCAGCTCACAGCCAGCCCCAACTGCTCACCTCATCAGCCCCCCCCCCCCCCCCCGGTTCTCATAGCAGCCCAGGTGAAAAATCAACTTAGGAAGATCAAGGCGAGGAAGGCAGCAGGTCCAGATGGCATCAGCTCGAGACTCCTCAAGTCCTGCGTAGATCAGCTGTGTGGGGTTGTTGAGCACATGTTCAATTTGAGCCTGAAGCTGGGGAGAGTACCGCAGCTGTTGAAGCCATCCTACGTGGTGCCTGTGCCTAAGACTCCACACCCCAAGGATCTCAACAGCTACAGGCTGGTGGCGCTAACATCTCACCTGATGAAGACCCTGGAGCGGATGGTCCTTGATCATCTGCGCCCCTGAGTGAGACCTTCATTGGATCTACTCCAGTTAGCCTACCAGCCTGGCATTGGCTCTCTCTCACCTGGAGAAACCTGGGAGTACTGTGAGAGTCATGGTTTTTTTTACTTCTGGGAGACACCTGCACTTCTGGGACACAAACTGGAGCACACTGGAATGGACCATCACCTCACACACTGGATTGTGGACTATCTCACCGACCGTCCACAGTATGTGAGGACCCGTGACTGTGTGTCTGACACACTAGTCTGCAGTACAAGTGCCCCACAGGGAATAGTTCTGGCTCTGTTCCTCTTCACCTCTTCACTCTAAATGGCAGAATTTTCATACAACACACCTACATGTGCAGAAATTCTCAGATGATTCTGCAATCATTAGCCTTATCACAGATGGGAACGACAGAGAGTACAGAGAACTGACACAGGACTTTGTGGACTGATGTCAGTGGAACTGACTCCACATCAATGCAGGGAAAACCAAAGAACTGGTGGTGGATTTCCACAGGCGAACATTCTGTCTCTAAACACCAGTGAACATTCAAGGAATGGATATAGAGAGGGTGACATCCTACAAGTACCTGGGTGTTTACTTGAACAATAAACTGGACTGGACTCATAATACAACTGCTCTGTACAAAAAAGCTCCTTAGCAGGCTGAGGTCTTTTAGAGTGCAGGGGGGACTCCTGAAGACCTTCTATGATACTGCTGTGGCATCAGCTATCTTCTATGGAGTGGTCTGCTGGGGGAGCAGCATCTCAATGGCAGATAGGAAGAGACTTGACAGTCTCTGTCCTGGGATGCCCCCTCGATTCAGTGGAGGTGATAGGTGAGAGAAGGATGATGGCTAAGCTGTCATCCGTGACTGAAAAATGTCTCCTACCGCTGCAGGACATTTTACAGGCTTTGGAGAACTCCTTCTGTGATCGACTACTCCACCCAAAGTGTGTGAAGGAACACTATCGCAGGTCCTTCCTTCCTGCAACCATCAGACTCTACAACAAGCAGTGTTCCCTGTAGACCTCATACCTGACTGCACTTCATTTGCACATCCATAACTGGACATTGTTGCACATACGCCAAACACTTTACCTCATCTGCACACTTCTCCCTTTTGTCATTCCACATTGTACAGGGTGCCACTTTAACTCATTTGCACATCTGTCATTTTTGACATTGTACATATTCTATTTTCTATACTTATTATATTCCTTGTTTATATTGTATATTGTTCTTTTACTGTAGATTAAGCTTCTCATTCTTACTGTCCGCTTTGGTGCTGTAACTAATGGGAATTTCCCCAGAGTGGGATTAATAAAGGATTATTTTATCTTCTTATCTTTTTTATCTTATTTTATGATGGTGATAGACTAATAATCAGGATGGATGAAAAAAGCCATTGCTGCTCATATTACTGTAG
This sequence comes from Siphamia tubifer, assembly GCA_020466265.1. Taxonomy (NCBI): domain Eukaryota; kingdom Metazoa; phylum Chordata; class Actinopteri; order Kurtiformes; family Apogonidae; genus Siphamia; species Siphamia tubifer. The sequence goes on from CM035786.1 coordinate 31,427,355, forward strand.
AGAAACAATGGCTACTATACAGCCATAAATAAATACAAAAAATACATTTAACAGCCTGAATTATTTTGGAAATAAGGATATCCATAGTAGTACCAGGAAACATGCTACAAAATGTAATTAATTCAAGACACATTACATTACATATTATTCTTGGACACTGATTCTGTTTTATCATTTGGCTTTTTCAGTTCATTATGGGGTTTTTTTAACCAAGGTTGTAAAAAATTTTCTAATGATGTCTTGTTTTAGTACTTTGAAAATTCTAATGTCCTAAAACCTCCACTAAGTTTTAGCATATTGAACAGAGCTGCTTTCTTCAGTGAAGCACTTTTTGTGTGCCGGAACATTCCACTGGGCGAAAAGATATCAACTGTCAGCTCATCAAATATTTATCTGCTGCTGCGAGGCTGACAAAAGCAGGGTATTAGGTTCATTTTAATCTCCAGTTTCCTTGAATCTGCCACATAGCTCGTGACATTTATCCAGAGTTAGAGAGCTGCCAAACATGCCATTCACTTCATTTCAAAGTATTGTCCACTCCACTGTTACGTCTGTGCTGGACATTGGGCTTTTTGTGAGCCTCACTGTCTCTGAGCTCAATGAAGACAATCTATCAGAGGCTTTTGTGTTCCATCACCGGTGACAAATTTTCTACACGTAATAGCTCTGTGTTTTGGAAAGTTGGATGGCTTAGACAACTGAAAAGAGCAGATACATTTCAGTTTGTTTCTCTATCAAAATCAAGTGTAATATTTTAAAAAATATGTAATTCTTTTCTCATGTCAGCCATATTTTTCTATCAAGTGGTGACTCAAATTTCATGTTCCTTATTTACATCCAGTGCTTTGTGTGGGGCTGTGAATGCAACAAAGTACAAATAACTCTGAATTTAGAGCTGTTTTCCTTCATTGTGTGGTTCTAAAACTCTATCAGTTGATTTTTGTAACACTTAATTTAGGATTTTAGATGCATTGATAATTTATTTCTGTAGAATATGTAAGATATTGTAAGAGTGGCTGATATGTGGCTGAGGTGAGGAGAATACATAAAGGTGGGGTAGAAAATTTGGAAAAAATGTTTACAGCAGCTACATTTTGAAAATACACAATTGAACAGTCTGACCCCCCCCCCCCCCTGAAGCCACACCTCCAGAATACTTCATACGCAATGCTTGTTTGAATGCTTGGTTTTATGCACTGCATGGTAAGAATTTACCCAGTTCAGGCTGGCTTCCTAACCCAGCTCCAACACTGCCCCCTCCCCACACACACACCCCCACCACCACACACACACATTTATAGAGGGAGTAGAGAGGGCGATGACAGCAAGGGGTCTATGCAGTGAAGATAAAGTAGATTTTGTGGAAGTCAAATTGGGGGTCAGGTGGGACAACACAGTGATCTGTTTACATGCCTGAGGGAGTAACCCTCAACTATTGTATACTTTATGTGCCCATAGACAGTTAGATGGATAGGACTTGAGAGAGTATTCACACGCTCTCTCACAGCTGCTAAATTCCGCTCTCCAACAGTCTCCTGATGCCATAGCTAACACCCAGCTAACACTTACTTAAAAACCAGTTTATTGAAGGTGTGCGTGACTTGGCCCTCCAACGTGAATACCAAAGGCTCGTTAGTGATAAACCTTTGTCGAGTTTTTTTTATGTCCATGAGGAGGCAATCATGTGGGTTCTACACAGTAAATTTTGCAGTGTTAAATCAACACTTAGAGAGTTAATTTGGAGACAATGGGACCAAATACACTCTAGAAGGAGTTAAATAAACTCTCTAAGTGTTAATTTAACACTGCAAAATTTACTGTGTAGAAGATCATCTTCTGAACTCAACTAGGGCAAGAAGTAGAAATGTACGAGGTGCCAGCCCCAATAAGGTTACAGAATAGGCGAACCAGACCACTAACTCTCACTGACTTGACACTGACTCTGCAGGGAGAAGTTAAGACAATAGGCCTTGCTCCGACGTGGTCTCCAGTGAAGGCCTAATAATTGCTGAGCAGAGTAAGCGAGCTGACCAATGCAGTCTGCAATAAAAGGAAATTTAGAAATAAAAGATTCCCCGTAGATCTACATTTGGTTGCATGCACTGAAAAACTTGATAGCGGATATTCCCATATGTTGCTCAAATAATGAGTCCACTGGACCGTACAAGTCCAAGCAAGCTGCTTGTTATATGGTCCCTCATCCCCTTCCCATATGGTACAAATAAGAGAGGACATCTAGAAAGCATGCAAGACCTAAGACATAAAACCCGAGTGTGAAAGATCTATGTTAGTTGAAACAGACCCATCAAATCTTTCTAGAACATCCATAAGTCGTTATTGTTATATCTGCCTCCACCACTACCACAACTATTATTATTATTATTATTATTATTATTATTATTATTATTATTATTATTATTATTATTATTATTATTATTATTATTATTATTATTATTATTATTATTATTATTATTATATTTCTGTGCTGTTGTTGTTATCATTATGACAGTAATTATCATTTCCCCTCTCACCCCCCCCCTTCTCCCCTCTTTTTCCCCTCTTCCCTTTTACCCTTTCAGCACTAATCAATCCATATTGTTTAGTTGCTCCTTACATTTAGTATCTTTCATTGTAAAATAATGTCAGTTTTCTTGTGAAGGGTTGGGATTTGATACGTTTTCCTTCCTCCCACTCCATTTCGAATTCGTTATAGAATTGTATGACAAAACTGACTGTCATTGTCAATGTTTTTTTTTTAATTATTGTTTTGAAAATCTTGATTTTAGAGAAAAAAAATATGTAATAATATATAAACTGTATCTATAAGAGCAGCCTGAGGGATAGGATGCTTTGGCTCTTTTGCAAATACAGCATCATGATGAAAAAAATAGCCTTTTTTTAAATAGGCTGATTTCTGTCACCACAACATGGCAGTTGACTCATCATGGCAGGAACATTTCTCAATTTAAACAAGATACATTGTCCTGACACATTCCTTTCTTGCTGCTAAGTTTTTCATTATATGACAAATGTAGATTTCCCTCATGCTCATGTTGCTGCAAGGAAAAGTAGAAGGACATATATACAGTTTTTCACCTCCTGTACCTCTGAAGGAGCTGCTTGATATTGGCTCAGATTCTGCAGTTACTTGTCTGGAATGTAAAAGGACATACCACACATACATAGAGACAGTGTGACTGTTTGTGTTAGCTCAGAGTTGAGTGTAATCAGCAGACTGTTTGTTTGTATTTATCAAAACACATTATGTAGCAGCAGGAGATTTAACAATGCCTGGGGATGTTCCTTTGCTCTTTGATGAGTCATTGACAAGCACTGAAAGAAATTCATGTTAAGTACTTCACCAACTGCAGAATCAAATAGCAAACAGTGGATTTAATCCAGCCCAACATTGGTTGGGTGAGATTATTGTAATCACCTTGTGAGTGTGTGTGTGTGTGTGTGTGTGTGTGTGTGTGTGTGTGTGTGTGAGTGTGTATTTGTGTGTGTGTGTCCGCAGAGACATTTCATCCTATAACAAAATTAATACTTGAGATATCACCATGAAATTATATGGGCATATACATACTGTATAGCTAATGCGCATCAGATGCAATGATTTGAGTAAAGGTCAAAGGTCACGGTCACAATTAACTAAAAGCTCAAAATCACATTATCAATTGTAACTCAAGAGCTCAAGAACTTTCTTTTTAATTGTTCGTGTCTAACACATTGTACATTGCAATAAAAAAATAAGAGCTCTAAGATGTCCCTGAGTATTTTCCGGCTGCTTTGTGGTCCATCTCAGCCCAAAACATGTCAGCTGAGTTTGGTTGGGGTTGTTATGGATTCCATCAAGTATTCTTCTTGATTAAATAGCTGTAGCCTGGAGGTGGGTTTAGAATAAACAAATAATGGTTCCATCAATGACATGTTACTGCACAGTACTGTGGTAGACCTGCTGGTTAAATATGCCATAAATTTTACACAGATCACCTAGCCCTAACCCTAACCCACACATCATCACACCTTGAAGATTTACACACATGTACACTATCCCCTCATATTTTCTGAAGGCAAATGGAAGCAAAAATCTCAAATTTAGACATATGAGACCAAAAATTTCCACTGGTGTTCCTTCCATGTGCTTGTTGGAGCAAGGAATTTTTCATTTCTTTGCAGCAGTTCACCCATTGTAGGCTGATTTACATAGTCTATGCTGTTGTTAAGTCTCCTCTGAGGTGGTGGTAATTTGTGGGTTCTGATGCTAGTAATGCTAAGCAACTACCTTGTGCTTCTCCTTTCCTTCTTCGAACCAGTTTCATCAGTTAATTTGACTGCAGTTGAAGATATATTTAAGTCTTGAATATTTCTGGATTGACTGCCTTTCATGTTTTTAACCCTTTTAAGACTGCCATATAATGGGTATTCATGGTTTCTTTGGTTTGTTTTTTGCCCATTCATTTGCAAGAAAGAAAGAAAAGAAAAGAAAAGAAAAGAAAAGAAAAGAAAAGAAAAGAAAAGAAAAGAAAAGAAAAGAAAAGAAAAGAAGGAGACTCAAATATTTTTTTATCTAAAATATTCAATATCCCTGTTATAGTTTCATATTTATTTATGTATTTATTTATTTATTTATTTATTTATTTATTATTTTGTAAGTGCAGACAGTTCAGGAATTCTAGTACTTTGAATAATATGAAGTGTCAATTGCAGTGCTACAAAGATAGCAATTGTTAAAGGGTAAAGTAATGTACTATCACTTGTTTTTATTTAGTTGAGTGGTTCTTGCTATAATATGGATCACAGCAGCTACTCTAAGTAGAGCTGTAGGAACGTGTCCACCTAAGACAAGTGATGGTTTCAAACGCACAAACAAAGCAATAACTCTTGACATCTGTTAGCTGAGACCCATCCAGGTGGCTATGTCAGGAATCTGAGTGGCAAGATTCTACAAAGCTATTATTACTGTTAAACAAAAAGTGGATAATCTGAAGAAGCTAACTTGTAAATCATATTGTTTTTTGTTCACTAATACATTTGTTCTTTCATGTGCTGTTTTAATGACTTTGATATTTATCCACTATAGACGATGATGGAAAAAAATAAAAATTCCTAAGTGGTGTGTCCAAACTCCTGTCAACCAGTAGTGGAAAAAAGTTTGCGCACACCTTAAAAGTTTCCAGTTTCTGATATTATCATGAAATATTTGCAGAAAAATATTTTTGTGTTTCAAAAGTTGTGGCTGCATCAGACATATAGAGGCAAACATTTTTTGTTTGTTTATTTTTATTCAATGTTTTTAAAAAAAATAATAATAATAATAATAAGTGTATATATTATTGACAGTTTAAACATGTTATATCCAGTCTCAGACCGCGGTTAGATTTCCGCAGCTTCAGTTTTATAATGTATTATCCCAGTCGGATGATCGAACATTAAATCAAGAAAGTTTCAAAATACAATTCCTCCTGGCACCATATATATATATATATATATATATATATATATATATATATATATATATATATATATATATATATATATATATATATATATATATATATACACCCTCTATACAGGGTGCGATTTATCGAAAAACAAAAGGGGGGGTCCCACAGAAAAAAAGCTTGCGTTGGATGTTATGACCCTCATTCCCGATTGTAAGCATATTACTAACCAGGATTCCCTCAGTAGCCACGAGCTAAGAAGGAATCCTGTTATGACTCCAGTCTCCAGTGTCATGTCTTTGTCTAGTTTTAGTGGGTGTTCCGTTTTTTTCCAGCTTTGTTAGTTTTTGAGGCTTTTATTTTGCCATGTGGATTCATGACACCTTGTCTTGCTTTTGTACCTGTCACAGGTCTGTCTCATGCTCATTAATTTTCCCTCATTTGTCACACCTGCTGTTTGTCTTCTTCCCCTTAGTGCGAGTTTGTCTGTCCTGGTTACGTCAAATGAGCAGTTTCTATCTTGTCTCTGTCTGCCTGGTTTTGGAAGTGTGTTGGTTATCTGGATTCTGGTTTATGTCCCTATCATTTTATGTTGCCTGATATCTTGCCTGTCCCCGACCACTGGTTCGTCTGATCCCTACCTCATTCAACCTCAAAACCTTGGCCTGACCTTTTTATGAACACTGGTAACATCGTTTGGACTGTCTGTATTTGACCCCTGTCTGTTTGACATTTGACCAACTGACCTATTTCCCAGTTGCGGAGCTCCTTGGTGATTCAATGAACAATGGATCTGGAGATAGCTCACTACTTACAGCGATTGTATTTATTAACAAATATTGCGAAACTGAATCTGAGTCTGTGAGTCCTGCATTTGGGTCCACCATTTTCCTGACTTTGTGTCAGAGCCCAACACCAGATCCCCATCCCATGAGCGGGTGTGGGAAATTTGGCGTACGGAAGACCGCTTGCCCAGTTGTCGTCGTGCCAGGTCCAGTCATCTCAGAGTTGGGTTGTTGGTGAATACAGCCTATAGGTTTTATGAAGAGGGTGGTGAACTCCATCTAAGGCTAAATACTGACACCAGACTGATAGTCAACAAGTACCTGAAGGGAAAGTTGAAAAGAACTTTGAAATTAGGGGTCCACGCAGTCCACCTGAGGGATTCAACATCAGCGGGTCTGAGTCAGCCACTGGGAGTATCCCATCGCAGCGCCTCCCCCCAGGTCTGGCTTGAGGTCCTGCTGGGCGCATTTTCTCCGCGGTGGTGCGCCGAGACCGGTTCTGGGTTGGCTAGGAAGGGTCCAGGGGTGAAGGTGGCTCGCGGCTCCGGTGGCGAACTTTACAGCGCCACTTCCAGGATACACTACGCCTTCTCTCCCCCAGACGCAAGGCCTCAGGAAGGATGGGACGTAGGCCCTACTACTCTAACAGATTGGATAAAATAGCCGTCACAACGTAGTGGATATTTACTTTTAAAGTGGCCGAACTACCTGCAGAGTGATATGGTACCGTGAATCTGAAGTGACAAAACCCATACCAGTTCAAACAAAATGGTGGTTGACAGACTCCTATGAGGGAGGCTTTGGTTCTACTCTTGTTTATGCAGTATTTCCAGGATCTACTTCGTGTTATTGCCCAAATCTCCCTCGCCTGCAGATGATTTGGGGACTGTGAGTGAATATTATTATAGGCAGACTCCTGAGCTTTAACAAGCTTCCCTGAGGTGAGACCATCTATTGTTTTGTTTTGGGTTTTTTTTTTGGGGGGGGGGATTCATGGTTAAAGCTGTGAGAAGCTCCAGAGGATGTTTTGAGGTCAGTCACCAGAAAAGGCAGCTCAGTGTTTGTTATCCAGCTCTATCAGATTCCGTTCAGTTTAACACAAATTACTTATGAAAGCACAAAATAACAAATGAGGTATATACTTCAAGGCGATAGTCAGCTATTTTTGCCACACTTTCACATTTCTGAAAAGAATTATTTCACTTTGTAGATCAAGCCATACTTTAAGAGATTTTTGGGTCAAAAGCAGATTTTGTTGCCAGTGTAAAGTTTCTGTTTAGTCTCTTGAGTGGCCTGTCTTGTTTGGGCTTTGCATTCCCAAAAGTGGAGTTGTTTAACTCAATTATTTCCCCATTTTTATTTCCTAATATATGAACAAAAAGATAATGTTTTGTAACTGAAACTGAGACACACCAAGAGGATATGGCAGTGGACAATCCTGTTATCTCTTTACCTTGAGTGGTACACACCAAACATCCTGTTTTCTACATTTCTTATTTTCAGAGTGAGGATATCTCTCTTCCTTCCCTTCCAGTCTGAGATGTTTGTGTCAAAATAAACAAATGTAGTGCATGCAGAATGTTTCTCACACTTATGATGAAACAGACAGTAGTGTCAGATCCACTCATCCTCTGCCAGTAAATTAAGAATCATCCACCCATCTTTCTTGCACATTTAACCCATAACTATGTGACTTTTGTGGCAGTTCCCAAATTAATTTTCCTCTCTATTTAACATTTTCTATGTGTTTTATCACTATTTATTTTACTACTATCTGAATTTTGCATTTTTTTCTCCAGTGAAAATCATCTATTCTCCAACCTTTAATTCACTGATCATATATATGTTCATAAAAGCTCAGAGTAAAGTCAAACGTTATTGTATCAGAACCAAAAAAGGTGGCTTTTCAGTAGCATGTAACAATAACTGAACATAGAGCAAGTGTGTCCATCCACTGCCATTGATCCAACGCTATGGGTTTTACTGGTGAATGAATGTTGTAGAGGATGATAGTGTTTCTACGGTAACTGCAGGGCCTCTGAGCATCTAAATGGGTCGTATCTGATTACCATGAAAAAAAAGTTTGACAACCAGTTATTTATATGTATTTTATATAAACAACAGTTTATACAGTTTCAACAGTTTAGATCAGTAGATGCTTTTGGTTGATGGTGGATGATCGAGTCTTCATGGGTTAAAATGAATTTAACACTATAACCACTTTGCTTTGTCACCTAGAAAAGGCTGAGTGGTCTAGGCTCTACTGATGACCATTAGCCTGGCTCTACACTTGGAGATGGGTCCCGAGGCACCACCCATGGCTGCTCACTGATCCTTACAGGTGCCCCAATGGCACCAAAAAGGATGGGTTAAATGCAGAGGACATATACACATACTTTACCTTTATGTCCAAAACCATAACTGTTCTCTCTACATGGACAAAGATCCTTATGACAGACCCAAAGGGAAAATTCCTGACTAAATGTCTTCCTACATTGACATTAATCCACTGATGCATGAATTATGAAAGTTGAAACCCTGGGTCAAGAACTTTTACAGATTTTTTTTTTTTTTTTTTTTTGCTTCTTGGTGCATGAAAAACATCCCTTTTTATTTATATATTTAAACATATACATTTTTCAGACATACATTTTTTTCAGTAAATATAATTCAGACATATCCAATCCAGTGGACTACATGCACTTGAACACTCAACATAAAACTGCATGATCTGTACTTTATATTCACCCTTACCATACCATACCATACCATACCATACCATACCATACCATACCATACCATACCATACCATACCATACCATACCATACCATACCATACCATACCATACCATACCACACCACACCATACCATACCATACCATACCATACCATACCATACCATACCATACCATACCATACCATACCATACCATACCATACCATACCATACCATACCATACCATACCATACCATACCATACCATACCATCTTTATTTCTAAACATGCTTTAAAACAGACACAGCCGACACAAAGCGCTGCACACTACAAGGCATAAAACACAAAACAGAGAAAGGAGAACAAGGCAATAAAATAAATCAAAAAAATAGAATAAAAAGTAGTACAGCTACACAGATAAAAAAAAAATACAATAAAATAAAAAGTGATCATACAATAAAAGAATTAAAATATTATATAATATTTTAATAATAATAATATTATTATAATATTATAATTTCTTGTTGTTATCTAGACTGTAATTAACAGTCTTCTTAAACAAGTTGTTTTATCACATAGTGTTCTGATATTGTGATTTAAATACACATTTCTTTGCTTCAAAGCTTGAATACATGTTTTCCAGCTGATTGGACATTTTTGTAACTCCATAAACAATAGGTTCGTTAAAAAGATTTCAATCAGATTGCTTTTTTCATTCCTAAAGAACAATAAAAACAATTCTTGACTAAGTTTCTCATAATTCATGAATCAAAGGGTTAAATACATTACCAATTATTATTATGTTTGGTTTTTTTACACTTTGAAATGCATCTTAATACATGTTAATAAATGTTCATACATTTTAATATTGTAAAGACCTACTATTGTGATTTGTCCAGTTACTATACATCATTCTAAAACAATTTACACTTTCAGGCAAACATCATGACTCATTATTGCAGAGAATAATCAGGACTCAGAAACAACTCGCATAAAGTGTTGCAGCCACAGTTTTGTGTGAAACTAATCTATCACACATGTTACTGGGAATGTTTAGGAGATGACCCAGATTTATAACATTGAAAAAGTTTCACAGCCAAACATGTGCAGGGATTATGGATATTTCAGTTAAATGTATTTAATTCAATATCTGTCTTTCATTTCATGAATTTATTTATTTTAGCGGAAAACAATTTAGCACATTTTGTGTAGAAGAAACTAATGAGAGAGCAAATACATTAACAAATAAAAATAATCAAGACATTATTGCAATGGTAATGAGCACTAGTAATAACAAAATAAGTCAATATGTCCTGCTCAAAAAGGAACGAGAAGAAAGCGTATTAAATATTATCCCCTTGTAACATTAGACACATAATAATAATGATACATTAACATATATTCTAATAATGCAAATAAAAGATTGTAAACAGATTACAAAAACTGATGTAAATTACACATAGTAATTATCTAGATGCAGAACCTTTTCTACAGTAAATGTCAACAATATTACAATGGTAGTGGAAGTAACACATACCAACATGCCAACAATGACAATGTGTTTAAACATGTCATTAAAAGACAAAAAAAATAACCTTCAGTTTACTCCTAAAAGGGTGAAATGAACTACGTAAATGTGCAAATGTTGCATGAAACCATCTTACATTAAATTCAAGGTTGTGAGCTCATTAAACATTACAATATGACTGGACTGCAAGAGATTATGAGAAATGAGATCAACCAACATTTATAATTTTAGTGTCTTAAAAAGCTGAGCCTAGAATATGTAAAGGATAATCAGAAAACATTCTTAGACTGTAAAGAAAAGAGGACTGAGGACAGTAATTTCAAGAGACACTGGCACCTGAATAAATAAAGCTAATGAAGCGTCCATGCTGGAGGACACCATGGTGTTATCAGATTAGTCACTGTAAACTGAAACCACACCCAGAGGAAAACATCAGTTGGGGGAAAAAATCCTGTCATCTTTGATTTTACACGGTTTGTGTGTTCTTATGATGCTATCTATCTGATTTAGGAGTGACTTGTGAGTCTGATTCTTGAACAGTGGTGTGAATGTCCTTGGTGTAGAAAAGGCACATACAGTAATTCCCAACAATAAGCAACACTGTACACTACAAAATGAATTAAAAATGAAAGAAGCTCCAAATATTTATCTGATGGTAGCCTTAAAGATTCATTTGAGTAATTTTACTAAGTACCTAAGAAGAGTTATTGTTTTATGATAACTTCAATAATTGGATACTTATACTATTTAATTTGACTTTAAGTCGTTTATGTCCTCACTAAAGTGGTAAATATCATTAACCTCTTGAGATCCAAGAAAGAGAAAGTTTGTTTTTTTTACATTAACATTATCTTGATTGGAAACTACATACATTTTTAAAATTATTTCTACTATTTATATTATTTTCTTAAGTGAAACTATTAAACGTTTCTCCCATAGAGACGACAGAAACGCATTGTTGGGTCTCAGGGGGTAAGACTTTTATTCTGCTTCAGTTCCTCCCAGTAATTTCCACCATAAAAATCCTCTTACAGTAAAATGTTTTTATTTCATTGTCAATGGAAGTGTTTCAGTGATCTTTGCAACTCAGTGAATTCTTCTGTCCCATTTTGCAAGACTTGACGTATCTTTGTCTGTAGTCCACAAGTGTTTTTCATCAAATTTATTGGCAGTAAATGTTCACCAAGGACTAGAACTCAACTCAAGACTTAAGCCTTTTAGTCTTTTTACAATCCAGAGTTTTATATATAAACAGAATTCAGCTAAGTAATTGGGTTTATTGACTCTAGGACTGGCGGTTAATAACTTAAATCCATCATGAAGTTTGTTTTGTTTTGTTTTGTGACTTTAGCTCATCTTCAATTCCAGTTCGTTGCAAAGAATTGTGTAAGAAAACCACAAAGGACTTTTTCTTGCGCCTTATCTCTCCATCACTGCTCTGGTTTCCCTGACATGTTTTCTCTCAGAGAACAGAGAAAACATGCATCAGTAGTGTAACTGTGGATGACGTTAGTGTCCGGTGAGGGCACTGATAACCTGAGAGGGTCTCCTTCCTGTACAGCTGCGTCTGAGCGGTACAACAAGTCTTATGAATGAATTATTCACCAAAGGCACGTGCACCTACACACACAAACAAAGGGCCGACATAGGTGCTTCACTTCTCTTTTCCTTGATATGCTTAGTGAAGTTTGACGTTCCTATTTCCAAGGAAGGAACCAACAGCGATATCATGAGAGAGAGAAAAACATCCTGAACTTCAGTCCTCTCTTGCTCCTCATCAGCTTTTCTGCAGCCTCCCGCTGGTTTTTAATATCCAACAGCTAAGTGACCTCATGAGAAATTTGTGAATGGACAGTCCAGCCGGTCTTCTTATCTGGCTCTGCAGATTTCAACCCCTCGTAGGACTATGAGACATAATAACAGTGAGGCAGCACATCCTGCTTAGCTCACTACATAATGGATAATTGTGCAATCAATTGTTGTGAATTTATATTGCAGTTGCGTAGGAAATGTTCAGCTCATGTGGTGATACCAGCTGCAGATAGTAACGTTCACTAACAATGTCTGGTTGGAGCTCAGCCAGGTATGTGATCTTTTCACCTCACTACAAGCATCAAGGGAAATCTGAGGCTCTGTGTGAGGCTCTCACTAGCATATGTCGCTCCATGGTTTTCATTTTCACTAAGGCCTAATCCACTGGTTCTCAAATCCGGTCCTCATGTCCCAGTGTCCTACATGTTTTAGATATCTGCTTCTTATTTATTTAATAAAAACTAATACAAAAATAAATAAATAAATAAAATAAAATGAAAAATATATATATTTATTAAAATTTTAAAAAGAAAATAAGAAATTATTATTTTAAAAAACTAAATACAAAAATAAAATAAAATAAAATATTTAAAAATTAAAACAATTTAAAGTAAAAAACAATTTTAAATTTAAATACAAACAATTGAGTTCATTTTAAAAAATAATTTAAAAATATATAAAAAAATATTGAAATATCTCCCTCTTTAAAAAAAAATGTAACAAATTAAAATATTAAATAAAAACGTTTTTTCATTTAAAAAATAAAAGTAACATAAAACAATTTTTAAAAAGTAAAAAAAAAAAATTTAATAATAATAAATTTAAAAAAACCAATATGTCCCTCTTCCATCACACCTGGAACCCATTAAACCGTCAGGCTTCTGAAGAGCTGGTCAATAATTAAACTAGGTCTAATAGAAGAGGGGAATAACTAAAAAATGCTGGACACTGGGCCACGAGGACCAGATTTGAGAAGCACTGGCCTAATCCAATCAAATGTCAATAAAAATGTTAGAATGTGTGCTTTGTACTAGCAGTAACAAATATATCTTTCTGGTTTCTCTTTGCTATGGTGTTTATACCAATATTTTTTCATGTTGCATTCTGTTATTTATCAGATGCAATAGAAATGTCACCAGGTTAATATTTATGCTTTTATGACCTGTATTATATCTGCTTCTGTTTATCTCAGCCCCATTTTCACAAAGGATAAATTATTGCAGTTCCTCTTTTCTAATAAGTGTAGATTCCACCCCCTATTGTTCTGGGACTGTTTCTTACACATAACAAGTGAAGATTGAGCTGCAGGGTAGTTTAATAAATGGCTTCAATAAAATAATACCAGACTGTTTCTGTTTTTGTGACCTCTCCGTGATATCGTGTTAATCATAATATCTATTGTTCATTTAAACTTGTGTTTACATAAATAAGCGTCTCCTTGAGTCCACAGCATTCATAGAGCCGGAGGGTTTCAATAATTTTCAACTGCGGTTAAATGTATGACTTCAGTTAAACCACATGTGGGTTTACATTGCTCTTAGGTGTGTTGTTACAAACCTGCTTTTACATCTTATCAACTCACTTTTTCTCCTTTTTTTTTTTTTTTACTTTAATAACAAAGGAATTTTTGATGAAGAAAAATAAGCATGACGGTCTCTGTTTTTACTTCCTAAATCAGTCTGAAGTGTTAATGATTGCTCTAAGCATTAGACAGGCTGCCGTCAACAGTCTGTCGCCACATGAGACTCACAAAACACAGGCTGATAGATGGGCTGAGCCTCATACTTCCTACCACTGACAGTTACATGGATCACATATATGTTTTTATTTGGTGTCTCTGATGGCATTATGACTGCAGCAGACACTGGGCTGAATAGTTTAGGCCTGAGCTGTTTTGAAACGTTTTATGTAATTTTATTAGAAGAAAACCAGAGATGAGATGATGTTCTGGTTATTTTGTGACATACTGGTCAGTAGTGAAGTGCCCCCTGTGGGTATTTTATTGATCTAACCAATTGTTCATGACCAATTCAGCCCTTACAGGATAGCCCATGTCCTGTTGTTTTTTGATTTTTTCTGGAGTCTTTTTTTTTTTTTTTTTTTTTATAGTTGTTTTTTTTTTTATAGTTGTTTTATATATTTCTTTTTATTAGTATGAAAATCCACAAGAGGCAGAGCCAGATTTAAACACTCAGGGTGTAGCTCAAATCGATCTAACCCAGTCAGCATGTCCATATGGGTCCGTCACATTTGGGCTGCATATAAGGGTTCTGTGTGGGTTTGTCCACTGTTTCCATGGTGACCCCACATGTTTTTACCCTCATCAGAATCAGAGATCTGAATATCTCATATTTATTTTCACACTGTTGCCACATCTTTCATGTTATTTGCTCTACTTCTCATGTTATTTACACTATTTAAATTCTATGTTTTACAAGTATCTTAGTTTTAATGTAAATAACTGATATTTGTTGTTTTTTACTGATATTTGTTGTCTTTATGCAAATTCTTGAGAGCTCTACCTGAACTGCACTGTACTTTGTACAATGACAACAAAGAGATTCTGATTGTAATTTTGATTCTGGTATGGACAAACAAATGTGGGGTCACCATGGAAACAGCAGATAAAACCACACAGGACCCTTATATGCAGCCCAAATGTAACACCCTCTGGGGAACACATGGCTCCACTCCCCTGAGTGGAATTTCCACCACCACCGATTTACTGTTTGTGATAAACTTCTATCAGTTTTGTAAAAATAAATAAATAAATAAATATATATATATATATATATATGTATATATATATATATATATATATATATATATATATATATATATATATATATATTTTTTTTTTTTTTATTTATTTTTTTTTTAAATTTTAATTTATTTATTTTTTTTAAGAACACAGTTGCCTATTTCCTAAAACACCGAAACTCAGCACAAAAATTAGTATTTGTATAGCACCGCAGGCTTTTCCCTTCCTGTTGGACTTTATGACATGGCATATTTTATCCCATTAAAGATATACAATTTCTGTTATTTCAAAAGCAGAAAAAACTTTGAGAACATGTGAGGAAACCCAAAAGCAACATCCCACACCACTATGAATCCATTTGTAAGGGATACAGGACGTGATCATGAATTGTTTAACTAATTATCAAAATATCAAATGATTCACACCACAAGTATAATCATGGGAAACATGGGAATCATGCACAGTCCTACATGTACAACCACAAGACAACTTTACTGGCAGGTCAGCCAGAGGAAATATGCACATGTTAGAAGCTTTACTGTTTTGGGTTTACAGTCAGGAGTTGTCTGCATGTCCTACAGGCAAATGGTCAGTCTGACAGGCTGATGGGAACGTTGCTTGCAGTCTGTGTCTCGAGGCTGCCACACAGTTCCATATCACACCCTGCTCTTGCAGATTTTAGCAACCCTCCCAAACACAGCTCAGAAGGGAACTAAATGAAAGTTAGCCGCAGGCGTCAGTACAGTGTGAGTGTAACATACCACATACCACATATCACATATTATATTTGTTTGTTTATTATTTATTGAACCTTTTAATCATCACTGATTTGTGAAGGTTTCTTTTTCTGTATTCCTGTTTTTACACTGAACAAAAATAGAAATTCTAATGCTAAATCTTTTGTTTTTGCTCCCATTTTTATGAGCTGCAGTCAAAGATCTAAAACTTTTTTTTTATGTTCACAAAAGGCCTATTTCTTTCCATTTTTTCATAAATCTGTCTAAAACCTATGTAAAGTGAGCACATCTATTTGCCAAAAAAATCCATCCATCACTTTAATGTACTGTAATGTCTATGATCTACCTCATAGGTTTGGCATATCAAGATACTGATAAGACAGTATGATTACTGCACAGGTGTGCCTTCAGCTGGCCACAATAAAAGGCCACTCTAAAATGTGCAGTCTTAGGAGGAGGGCACACTAACACAGATCCAGACAAATTTGAGAGGAATAGGCCTTTTGTGAACATAAAAAAGTATTATATTATGAAAAAAGAGAGCAAAAGCAAAAGGATCGCATCCATGTTTTTGCCATGTGTGTTTATGAAGAAAAATAAGCCCAGTGCTTCTTTCCTCTTCCTCCTCCTCTGAATAACCAAAGGCCAGGAGTTGATTTTCTGCTAACTTGTGTATGTATCACCAAAGCCAATCTTGAATGCCAGCAAGTGAGTGACAGGTTAGCATAAGCAGCCTTTAAATGCTTGGGGCATGTGACAGAATATGAGATAAAGCTCTCATGAACCTGTCAGTGAGAAAGGTGTATCTAGTAGATCGATATGTGTGTGTGTGTGTGTGTGTGTGTGTGTGTGTGTGTGTGTGTGTGTGTGTGTGTGTGTGTGTGTGTGTGTGTGTGTGTGTGTGTGTGTGTGTGTGTGTGCGTGTGTGTGTGTGGGGAACTTTGAGTTGTGATGTATCTAAGCTTCTGTGTTGATTGATTGTTTTGCATAGTCAGTTAAAGTACTTATTATTAAACTGGCAGCAGGACAGAAATAAAATATATTAACCCAGACTTGACATATTGATGTTACTCTGACAGTTTAACAAGTTGATTTGTCAGCTCTGTAATTTGTCTTTTTGTGGATGTATGCTGGACCTATGATTATCTCCGATGATGTGATAAGATATATGACTCAGAAGACTAAAGAGGACACTATCACCCTGTTTCATTTTTGTCCATGTCACAAATGTTGCAGCATTCTGGGGTGCAAACTTTAAGCTATGAGGCCCCTATAGAACCCCTATAGACCCTCAATGAAACATTACTGGATCTCAGATGGTAATGTTAGAGCATTACGCCCCTTAGTGGTGGGAGTGTAAATACAATCAGTCCAGTCTCTTCTGATCAAGGCTGTAGACTCTGACAGTGGAGACGATCAGTTACAAGTTACAAGAATTTTACTAGTTGAGCAAAAGCTTGTTTAAAAAGCTTTGCGTTACATTGCATGAATGCATCTGCAAATGTCAGATGGAGAAATTGCAAATGAATGAGGAACATTACAGCCCATCTAGAGTTATTTTCTATGTAAAACTATATGGGGTGTTCTGGGAGTGTCTGAATGTCTGGAACTAATTTGTGTGTCTATATTCAACTGTGAATAGAATTACATTTAATTAACCCATAAAAACCCGAACATACACCATCAACCAAAATCCTCCACTTATCTAAAATGTTAATACCCGTTGATCCACTAATCCTATCAATACATGTAAATAACTGATGTAAAATGCAGTTTGTCATCTTTTCATGTTCATCATATATGACCCATTTAGATGTTCAGAAGCTCCATAGTAAATGTGAAAACACTATCGTATTCTACAACAGTGATTCACCAGTAAAACCCATGGAATTGGATCAATGATAGTGGATGGAGACTCTTAGTTTGTGTACAGTTAATGATATATTTTACAGAAAAAGTTCCTTTTTCTTCCATTTGCTCTGTTTTTGATGCAGTAACCATCAACTTCAATCTGAGCTTTGATGATCTACATAATCACTCCATTGAATTTGGAAAATACCAGATTTTCACTGGAAAACACGAAATATGTAAGATTATATCATTATAAATTATGTTAAAACACTTGTGAGATGTTAAATAAAGAAGAAAAAGTAATTTATTTTAGCACTGGGTCTTTCAGGGTTAAGCACAAAAACATAAACCTATCACTGCCCTGTATGTATCTGTCAGGTTGGATGTGAGGAGTTTTTTTTTACATTCAATCTGGTGATGTCTGACTCTGAATGCCAAGGTATTTCCTGTCAGTGCACAGTAATGCCTCTGGCATGTTTATCCATTCCAGAGGAAATCAGAGTTCCGGCAGCTGAAGATGTGTCAGGTCTTTGTTACAGATAGATTTAGTTTAGCTGTCTTTCCTTGCATGTAGTTCCAGGTTTATCACAATAGAGTGCACTGTTGCCCAGGTCTCTTAAAATGATATAGAATACACAATAGTTTTATCTTTTTTCAACAAGGGTGATCCTGTTTTTCTTTTCTTTCTTTTTTTTTACATTGTTTTCTTGTATATTTTGTGTTTTCTGTGTTTCTCTGTGTCCTAAATGAAAATGACTTTCCTTTATAAAACTAAGCCTTTACTTACCTTTTCCTTTTCTTCATCAATGCTTCAGTATTGTGACACATAAATATCCTTTGACTGTCTCTTTACATACACCTTTTTAAGACATTAAACTATTGTCCACACCATCTCTGCCTGCAATGGCCTTCTAAATTTGGCCTCTTGTTATATGTTTGGAACTGTGGAAACAACTCTTCAGAGACTATGGGTTGTTTCCTCTAGTACTCTTCTATAATTAGCTGGGGTTTTGTTGTCTTTGATTGCAGACATAATACGTTGTGTTCTCATGCACACAATCACCCACTCACACTGACCAACACTTCTTGCTTTTCAGTCAGTCTTTGGTTATCGCTGACTTTGAAGCAGATAACCAATAGCCAATGGACATTTATAAAATAGAAAAGATAACAGCATTTGATAATCACAAACTGGTGAAATTTGTTTCGAGTCAACTATGTCACACCCTGTTTGTACTGATTTTGTTTTCATAAATCAGTGATTGTGTTGTATGGAAAAGATTACTCAATACTTGCCCATAGTTTTTGTAATCTGCCTTTGTTTTCAGTTTTTGGATGTAAAATAAAATTATTATTTTGTCATTTAGAGTAGACGACAGATGCATAATATATGTACAGATGATATACTCGATGACAATGTCTGATATTGATTGTCAATTAAAAAAAAGAATGTATATATATATATATATATATATATATATATATGTATATATATATATATATATATATATATATATATATATATATATATATATATATATATATATATATATATATATATATATATATATATATGTGTGTATATACACATATAAATCAAGCAGGAAATCAGCTGAAGACCATCCAAGAAGAGATGTGTTGATAAACGGCTCAAAAATATATAACACATCACCCAAAAAAAATCATTAAATTCTAAAATGATTTTTTTCTCCAAAGATGCATTTACACTTTTTAGTATTATTACCCTGCTCCACAAAAGGAGGGAGTGGTATTGCTTTTTTTGTTTGTTTGTTTGTTTGTTTATTTGTGTTTTTATTTCTCTGTCTGTCTTTCTGTTTGTCAGCAAGTTCACACAAAAACTACTGGACCCATTTCCATTACATTTTCAGGAAATGTGCAAGGAGGTCAAAATTAAATCCCAGTAAAGTTTGGTGAATATAGGTCAAATGTCAAGGTCAAAGTCACCAAAAATGTGTTTTTGCTAGTGTTTCTGTCTGATATTTAGCAAAACAACTCAAAAAGATATGGGTGGATTTGGAAGGAAATGTATTAAATTATTAAATTTTGGTGGTGATTGGTAGAGGTGGGTGGGGCACACGCATCTTTCATTCAATTGGTTGCATTGCTACTTGCAGAAGTTGTAACCTCTCATGCATGGGGGGGGGGGGGGGGGGGGTGAGATATACCTAGGTGGAGGTCTGCACTCTCAGAAAGCTTTTACAATGAAAATTAAGATAGAGCTTTCAGGTTAAAATATACAGGCAGACAACAGATATCAGTAAAAGGCACAGTTATTTAGATTAAAAATAACAAGTATTTAAACTAACATATTTGTAAGATGTAGAATTTCAGTGGTGCAAATGATATGATAAATAGTGTGGAAAAATAAATGATATGAGATATTCAGATCTGTGACTCTGATTCTGATGTGGGCAAACATGTGGGATCACCATGGAAACTGCAGATAAACCCACATGGACCCTTTACATGCAGTGCAAATGTGACTGTTCTGGGGCCACCATGGACATACTGTACTGACAGGGTATTAGTATTTGTAATAGTAGTAGTAGTAGTTGTATTAATAACTTTTAGTGTAACTTTTCACTATACATGATAATTATAAAAGTAGGACTGCTACCAAAAAGTGTTGTTAAAATGGTAGCTTGGTATATTTATTTATTTGTTGTCTTTAATAATAAATACACTAATAATATCTCATAATTTGAATGTCAATCAATACAATAATTGGTTCCTTATCAACATTTGGTCTTGAGAAATCCAAACTTACACTTGACTTTGTTTCATGTAAAAACAGTGACTGTGGTTTCTGTCCTGTGTGTCACAGGTGTTGGAAAAACTTTTTTCAACTTGCATTTTATGAGTAAAGTATTGTGTGGCTGTTGTTGTACTGGTCCTAACTGGCATTGGCACGACTACTGTAGAGTAGCGGGCATTGTGAGTTGAATACACCTAAGAAAATAACCAAGGCTGTGAGGGTATTGTTTGTGTAGGACACACAGTGTGAGAATGGCCAAGGCTGAGAAAGTATTGTTTTGTCTAAAACAGAAGGAAAGGAAATGAGATGTGTATGACACAAAAAACACACAAAAACACACATAGATCATTATGTTTCAACAATGCACTGAACAGGAGATTAAGAATCTGATTTTATGATAAATGTTGAGAAAATATTATGCAAGGCTACTTTTAACCAGTGAATACTTTTATTTTATAAAACTAGTTACATTTATAGCAGGTTTAGTAAATACACTTTCAATAAAATACTGTCAGCCATATGATTAAAGAAACTGTACAAATGTGATTCTAGAAACATATTGATCTGAGAGAACATCCTCCAAAGAAAGAAAGAATACACTTTTAGATTCATTTATCCAAAAATTCCAGATGCCATTTCCTGTGATAGAGGAAGTGGGTGGATTGTGCTTCAGGAAGTAGGCGTGTCCTTGTGTCTCGGCTCCTCAGACCTTTCACTGGCTGTGTAAACATGATAGCATTCCTCAGGCTGTCCAAAGAGAGCTACACTTACAAACTTATCATTCAACCTTCATTTTTCCTTATCTGACTTATTAAAGTTATCTCTTGTAAAAATATCTCCACACCACAGTGAAAAGAGCCCTATTGCATGTGATGACATAGGTCCTAAAGTGTAGACTAATACCTGTTAAAGGTAAACAAATACTGTACAGTGATAAACTCAGGGTAAATGTTTGGGGAGTTTGGAGTGTCAGACAGGGGGTGTACTGTAGCGGATCTCTGCATTGAACTTGTCAACCGTCTTGGGCAGCGGAGGCTTCTTCAGCATCTTATGCTTCAGGATCACCTCCTCATTAGCATAGATTGGTGTGTCGGTGTCGTCAGAGTGGTATCCAGACTGGTATCCGCTGGTCTGATTGGACGACTCTGAGGCCAAAGACTCTTTACTCTTACAGCGCAACAGCTGGCTGAAGAGACAAAACAGGGTAGGTAGAATTACAGTCACAAAGTATGGACATTTACACACATTTCAACCACTTTTGTTGACATTACCTGAAGTTGGGTGTGATTGGCAGCTGTTGGTCCAAAGCCTTTACTTCCTCTGGTGAGAAGCTCATGCTACTGTCTATATGACCCTCCTGGAAGAGACACATTCATATTTAAATGCATTCGATGTTTAACTGTTTTCAGGCATGAATTGTTAAAAAATACTAGTGGTATTTTGATCACTATCTTTTCCTATAATACCCAGCTATTCATTGTAGTTGGTTTAATATATAGTATTAACAGTTTAAGGTGTGACAGTATTACTTTTTTATACATAAATACATTTATAGAGCTCGAATAGAATAGAATAGAATAGAATAGAATAAAATAGAATAGAATAGAATAGAAAAAGGGCTGTCAAATTATTAGCATTATAATTACATTAATCACAGGGTTCCTATGGATTCATTTTGATTAGTTACAATTAAACACAATTTATTTGTAATATAAAAAAAATCTGATCTAATTTAAAAAATTCTATGTTTTCCTTTTCATTAGCAAACAGTCAAGAAAGAAGGGAATATATATATATATATATATATATATATATATATATATATATATATATATATATATATATATATATATATGCACTTAACATTTTTGTTTCAACCTAGGCAAAGCGTTAGCCAAAGTGCTTGCAGAATCACTTTGCATTAATGTGGTATTTTAAGATGGAAGTATTTCGGTGAAAAGAAAAGTACATTCTGCAGAGTGTCTAACACTTTTTTGCAGATTGACTGTTCCATTTTGTTTACCTTGTTTGTCTATCTCACATGTTGTGCTGTTTAACGTCTTCTACTTTTCCATTTGCACATTTGTTCTGAGCCAACGCTAACTACTGGGATAAACTTGTAAGAATGATGTTTAGAAGAATAGAATAGAATAGAATAGAATAGAATAGAATAGAATAGATCTCTATGTCTTTGTTACGGGAACAATGAAAACCAGTTTACTAGCTCTGTTTTTGTTTTTCAGCAAATACTTTAAGTAGAAAATGGTTGACTGTGAAATGATCACACTGTGTAAAATATAACTGTCCACTGAGGTGAATGTGATTATATTCTGGGAAACTTCAATTACTGAAACCAAATGGTAAAAACCATAAGGATTAAAGTGTGAAAGAAGTATTCCCTAAACTTTAGCTAAATAGAAAAAACAATGGAACAACAATTAAGAGTTGGAGTCATTACTACAAATAATTTAGGTTTAATAAAAGAATGAATAAGTGTCCATTGCAGTAATGTCATGTATGAAAGGCATAAACCATGGACTTATTTAACTAATACTCTATTTAAAGTATAAGCCATTACTCAGTGTAATTTTACCCACATTCTAACTACTCATTCTCTGATTCTGAAAAGAGGAAATAGTAGATGTTCAGCGTGAAACACAAGTAGTTCAGGGACATCTATTCTAATCCTAAAAGTGCATAAGTACTAGCAGCAAAATATAGATAAAATATTTAAGTGTGTGCACTATTTCACTGTGTCTGACTGATAGATTATTTTGTCATTATATAATTATCAATAGTGACGCAGTAGTATTAGAGCAGTAGGAGAGGGAAACATCTAAAGTCATTTGTTCATGATTTTCACCTTTTTTCGGATCTTTTTTTTTATGATTTTTGAAAGTACATAATATATTTACAGGGGAAAAAAATAATTATCAATCATTAGTGCCATTAACTCCAATACCGGTGCCAAAAAACAGAGCCCTTGTTATTTATCTTCATATTTTAAAAGGTTGTTGTAAGATGGATAGTACAAAATCTTCTCCTTAAACGATGCTAAGAATTACAGCTGTCGAATGTAATGGAGTAAAAAGTATTTCATCTGTTAGATGTAGTGACATAGATTTATAATGAAGTACAAACTATTAATATGTGATACACCTAAAAATAACACAACTAAACAAGTTCCACTTATGTACAGTGCTCATAATCGTTACATAAACAGTTTTATTTATGGTGTGTGTGAGTTCAGACTCACCATGACACTGTTACTTTCCACAGGGATGTCCTCAAATGTCTTCACACTGAGGGGTCGACTGCACCTCTCACTCTGCTGAGTCAGTCTGCAGAAGGAACAGAGACAACGTTTAAAAACATTAAAGATCACCACTGAGAATATGCAATTAGTTAAAATCTATAGTTGTAAGTTCCTCACGCTGACCCAAGAGGTGGAGCATTGTCATAATGAAGCTGGGTTTCCAGGATCTGCCCACTCTGGGGCTGGCTGTATGGACTCCTGGGGTCAGGGGTCACTGGTGTTCCTTCTGCCCCACTTGCTGTCAGAGGGATGTAGTCCTTCCCATCCTGGAAACCAGCAGTGTTAGTGTTAGTTATTATCATATAGTGCAAATGAATATGAAGACATGTTCCCTTTTACAGAGATGGAAAATGTTTTGGCTTCCCCATGCATTTGTAATATCTTATCTTATCTTATCTTATCTTATCTTATCTTATCTTATCTTATCTTATCTTATCTTATCTTATCTTATCTTATCTTATCTTATCTTATCTTATCTTATCTTATCTTATCTTATCTTATCTTATCTTATCTTATCTTATCTTATCTTATCTTATCTTATCTTATCTTATCTTATCTTATCTTCAGTCATTGAACTCTACCAAGTATTGTTCCATTCTCCAAACCCACATGCTCTCTTCTGTATCCTGTGTACTGTTCTATCAAGGTCAAAACTGAATATTTCAGTAGATAATGAAAACATCTTAAGGACACGACATGTTCAAAGTGTCAAGAATTTAGTTGTATTGTTTTTTTCTTATTAACAATTTTAAAAATGCATTTGTTAGTGTCTGTCTGATGCAGCCACATATTCTAAAACACAAATATTTTTATTCAAATATTTCATGATAATGTTTGAGATTCTGTAAAATGTTAAGGGTGCTCAAAAAACCTTTTTCTACTACTGTGCCTTCAGTGTGTTCGAGTGGGGAATCATGCAAACACAGCCTCCACTTTGATTTTCAAACACTTCCTTGCAAAGGGACTTGTACATATAGAAAACCTGTTGATATCTTACTGTTTAATATTTTACAGCAGATGTTTATTATTTATTTATTATTTATTGGGGATCCCCATTAGCTTACACTGTAGTGGTTCCTGGGGTCCCTGTTAAAAAGACAATAAGGCTGTTTTTTTTTTTTTTTAATAGAATCAACACACAATGTATTGAATAACAATAGAGAACACAGTAATATTAATGAAATAACCATGGAATGACACTTTTAAAGGATAGTTCGTAGATGTAAACATTTTCATTGTGGACACTAAAAAAAATTACCATAAAATTAACAGCAAAAGGTTGTAAAATTGCACCATAAAAACCTGCATGTGAAAATACAATGCAAATGTGTTAATTTGAGAAGATATTTCTATTGTTTTGAGAAAATAAAGATGAAAATTGAAAAACAATGCCGTGCCATTTAAATTACAAGACCACAATGATAAAATAACAGTCTATTTGTTTTCATAATGAAGTAATAAAGAAGTAAACATAAATAGTTAAGAGTTTATACATGCAAAATAATGGGTGGCTCTGGTTCAGTTGGCAGAGTGGGTTGTCCAGTGATCAAAGGGTTGGCAGTTCAAATCCTAGCACCGACTGTTCATGTGTCCTTGCAAGACACTGAAGCTTAAATGTCTTGCAGTTTAGGTCTGTTGGATACTAAAAAAACTGTAGGAGTCATGCTAGGTGCTGTCCATTTTATTGTTTACATTAAATGTTAAGTCTATATGTTTAAAATGTTAAATCTACATGTTACTCTATAAAAATGTAATGATTTTATGTGGGGTTTTTTTACAGTATTGTTCTGGTAACCACAACTGATAGTTTTTTTTTCTGTAAAAACAGGCTTGTTTTTATAGTGTAATTTTACTTTTTCCACTGGTCCAGTCCACTAGAAATCATATTGAGCTGTATATGGCCCCTGAAATAAAATGAGTTTGACACCCCTCCTCTAGAGATGATGATGAAACTGTTAATCTTCATGGTTGGAACAGGTTTTATGAGTACATACCTGCTGGGCACTGGCCTGTAGCAGGTTACCCAGATGTTCAACCAGTTCTGCAAATGTCGGCCTGTCTGTTGGACGATCCAGCCAGCAGTCCAACATGGTCTGGTATCTATTAGAAATAAATGTTTACCATTAATGTCAAAGTCAAGACATGTTTATATTGTGAATGTCAGGTTTCTACTCACATCTCAGTGGTAGCATATTCTGGAGGTCTCATCCTGGTGCCTTCTTTAAGCCTCCTGCAGAATGACTCATCAATGCAAACACCTGGATAAGGGGAGGCTCCTATAGAAGATGGAACAGAGATGATAATGTAGATGGCACAAATCCAGTATAAAGTCTCTTGAGTTACCTACAATAGTGGGAAAAGTATTTGTACACCCTTAAAATTTTACCGTTTCCAATATTATCAAATAGTTGCAGTAAAATATTATATATATTATAATTTGTGTTTCAAAAGATGTGGCTGCATCAGACAAACAGATGCATATATATATATATATATATATATATATATATATATATATATATATATATATATATATATATATATATATATATATATTTTTTTTTTTTTTTTTTTTTTTTTTCCCCTTGGTGTTTGTTCATTACTTATGAGAAAAGAATAACAAAACTACATTGACAGTTTCTACATGTTATGTCCTGAATGTTAGATGATGACCTGGACAGAACAGAGCACGTGCAGAAAGAGCATGTGGGTTTGAAGAAGGGAACAATACTTTGGAAATTTCAGTGACTTAAGAATAGTTTTTAATGTATCACAAATGCACAGAGGTGAGAAGTAACTGAGTAAAATTACTTCATTACTTTACTTAAGTAGACTTTTTAGGTATTTGTACTTTACTTGAGTATTTCTTTTTCTGGCAACTTTTTACTTTTACTCCCTACATTTTTGTATAAATATCTGTACTTTATACTCTTTGCATTCTCAGAATAGACTCATTACTTGTTCACACGAGACAAATGTGACAGTATGAAAAATAAGCCGTAAATCAGAAATTGTGACTGACTATATCATAATTTTGACTTTTTAACTAATAAATTATCCATTTCTTATTTCATGATTATGACTTTAATTTCATAATGTTGACTTTTTATCTCACGGTTTAGATTTTTCTTTTATCTCATAATTATGCTTTTCTTAAAAAAAAAAAAAAATCTCCTATTTATGACTTGAATTTTTCCTAAATGTCATGTCCATTGCCACTGAACTGAGCACCATGACCAAATAAAACACATCATTTACACAGTAACTCATGTTTAAATGCTTTATTTTGGATATTTTTTGACTTTTTTAGTTTTTTTCCTGCTTAAACAAATAGTACTTTATCCATTGCTAAAAACTTTTGTACTTTATTACAATTTAGAGGTTGTGCTTTTTTACTTTTAATTCAGTAAAGGAGTTGAATCAGTACTTCTACTTTTACTAGAGTATTTTTCCACATAAGTAGCTGTACTTCTACTTAAGTACCGAATGTGAGTACAGTACTTTGACCACCTCTGCAAATGCATGGGATGTCCAAAAACTTTTTTTCCACCCATTTATACTAATGAAAAACAGGAATACCCAAAGAAAAGATCTCCCAGAGAAGGACCCCAAAGGACCAGACATCACTTTGTGTGGTATAAACACGATCAAAGATGGTCTCAGGTGCCATCCACTTCAGAGGAAGACGTGCCTGTAGCAGTGAAGAAGAGCCGCTGTTTATGGCATCACATAGATTAACCATATGATTGATAACATTTTGACTGGTTAAAAGAACTCACATCTCCCTTGCGGACATAGTCAGGGTCTTTGTAGACATCTCTAGCAAGACCAAAGTCACAGATCTTCACCACATTGTTCCCTGAAAGTAGGATGTTCCTGGCTGCTAGATCTCTGTGAATACACTACAGAACAAATAGAGCAAGAATAAAATTAATACAAAATACAAGTTTACCGTTTCTTCAAATTAGGATGTACTGAACAACATATTAAATATAATTAATGTCATAACTGTGAGATGTTAATTTTGAGAAAGCATTTCATAATTATAAAATGAAAAATTCAGCTTTTTATGTCATAAAATACGAGAAGCACTAAAATCCAATCGAGTTAAATGTGTTTTGAGTTGTAATGGAATTCAACTTGATGTCGAAATAGCAAAACGACCATAAAAAGTGTAATTGAAACACTTTTGATAACTTATTATTGCACCACCAGTTATTATTTGTACAATTTTTTTTATTGGATTAGATTACCTGTTCTATTTCATATCAGTGTTTTAATCTCAGCCTGATTCAATATTATGGTTTAAATTAGGATTAAATTGCAAACATTTCTAAACTGATGTATTGTATATCAGTTATGAAAATGAAAGAAGACCATTAATAATATGCATATTGCATTTACAGTACAGTTGAGTGTTATAAAGTGAAGTAAAAGTTTTTTGTTTGTTTTTTAAACACAAATCTATCAGATGACAATCTTGTTATTACAGGATAAGGTATCTAGTGTCTCTGTGGTGTCTAGGCCTTTGTTGGGATACTAACTAACTAACTAACTAACTAACTAACTAACTAACTAACTAACTAACTAACTAACTAACCTGCCTCATAATCAATCAGTCAAATCTTATTTATATAGTGTCAAATCATAAAAGTTATCTAATGACACTTAATAAACAGTGGTGCAGTGGTTAGCACTCGTGCCTCACAGACAGAAGGACCCTGGTTTGATTCCCACACCAGACCTTTCTGTGTGGAGTTTGCACGTTCTCCCCATGTCTGTGTGGGTTTTCTCCAGGCATTCCAGTTTCCTCCCACCATCCAAACACATGCACTGATAAGTTAATTCATCTAAATGTATGTGAGAGTGATTGTTTGTCTATATATGTTCAGCCCTGAGATGAACTGGAGACTCATACAGGGTGTACCCCGCCTTCACCCACTCTAGCTGGATTAGGCCCCCAGTGACCCTAGTGAGGATAAAGCGGGTTCAGAAGATGAGACAAGACTTAAAAAACAACTGGTTGAAACCAGACTCTCAATAATTACAAGGTATACTCTCATAACCCTGGCACTTTCCCACAAATGCCACAAGTGGAGTCAGCTGGTGCAACATTCGTCACTACAGCGCCCCTACGGGTTATGGGATCAGTGACAGTGACAGATACTCTGATACCTTTTTTTTTCTTTTTTTTGTCTGCATAAAATGTAATACATTTATATTGGGAATGGACCACAGGCAGAATAGTTTTTACTTGGGTAGAGACTAACAGAGATCCTTCAATAAGGAAAGAAACACATTACCAGATTTGGATGCTCTTTGCTTTTTTACACAGACACTTACAGAAATACGGTTTCTGATAATAGTCTCACCTTGCGGGATGACAAGAATTCCATGCCTTTGGCCACCTGGAAGCTGTAGCATATCAGGTCCTCCATGGTCAGGTGGTCTTCATCTGAACTCTCTGCAGTCACATGACGACAGTCATTACAATGAGTTCTAACCAACAGCCATAAATAAGTTATACAATCCAAAGGATAAAGTCTGTGTCATCTTCAGCACCTTCTTGACTGTCTACATTGTTGCCTGAAGCTCTGTCTCCTGCACTGGAGCAGACGGCTGTCCCTGTGCAAATGTCCAGCTGGGCCACCTTCCCCAAACCCAGATCTCCTTCATTCAGATCCTCCTCTGCAGATGTCCACCTCTGGCTATCCACCCGCTTCCTCTGTGGACAACACAGAAAAGACACAACTTAAAAGTCAGGCCCATAATACTTAAGATCTAACACAAGACCTTTGTTAGCACGACTCGCAAACTCGTTGATGCTATCAACCTACGGAATAATTCTGGGACAATGTGACATCATATTCACACATTGATTGTTTGCGACAGACTTCCCACCAGGGGTCTCAAGTTTAACTTCCCTGGACGCTGCTGGAAATAGAGTCTAGGTTAGGTTGGACTGCACATAATATTCCACAATAAAAGGTTTTTGTACTTTACTCACAGCTACAGTAGTAACATGTACTTTTTGATGAATTCACCTTCTTCAAATGTACAGTATTTCCATCTCACTCACCACAAACCTGCTTTGACTGCTGCTTTATCCTTTTTAGTTGCTTTATTGAGTGAATGTTATTGCTCAATAGCATTATTTTTAATTAGTGAGCTGGTTCTTTCTCTTTGCATACTCCTCAGTATGTCTACTTGAGCAATGATGTTAGACAGCAGCATGTTTTGACACAGACATGACTGGAAGTGGGTGAGAGCAGATATTTTCCATTCACTTGGTTTCAATATATGACTACGTGACTAACGTTCATACTTCCTTTAGTACTTAGACTTAGACTTAGACTTTATTTGTCATTGTTTCATAAAACAGGTTCAGTGAACAACGAAATTGAATGCAGTCATGTCCGCGGTGCAGTTTTGGCATGCAAATGACACAAGAATAAGATAAGAAATAAGGTAAAAAGAAGTAAGATAAAAATAAGAACATGCGTTAAATATAGTATAAACAATTTGTACATTAAACTATGATAAATAGTTTAATACTTCATGGTTGGCTAGCTTGACAACAGTTGATAACCACTGGAAGCTGCCCCAAAACTATCTATGATAGCCCATAAGTGATAAAAATAAATAAAATGCAGGGAGATTTGTGTACTAATACTAAACTTTCATGGTAAGTAGTGGGCCACAAAATATCATCTCACAGGCTGCCATTGGCCCCTGGGCCATGAGTTTGAAACCCCAGGGGCTGACTCTTCCAACATCAGTGCAAGATCTGAGTCAAAAATGAATGCAATTCTGGATGGAAATCTGTTGTGACACTGAGCTGAAGCTTTAGGCCACATGTGTCAAATCACACTATACTGCACGTTTTAGATATTTCTGTCTTCCTACACACCTGGTTCAGTTAACGATCAGCTCATCATCAAACTCTGCAATTGCCTGGTAATGATGTAATGACATCAAGGTGTGCAGGAAGAGGGAAATATCTAAAACATGCAAGTTACCAGCCTTCGAGGACCAGGGTTTGGCACCCGTGCCTTAGGTGGTCCAATAAAATGTTACGTGTGATACTTTTGGGGGCTAGGTTATTAATGATCTGTATTGAAGTACATGTCTGTGTAATGGGAGAAGTTTAACACTAAGGCTCAACTAGGGCACAGAACATTGGAATCAACACTATATAAATAATACTGAGACACTTCATTCACATTGATGACCTTTGTTCACAGCGACTGATCAGTTTAGCAGGATAATGTTAACTTTATCAATCAAACCTGCAACTTTAAGAAGAAGCAACCAATTTAAACAACCATGGTAATGCAGAACATTTGTCATATTCTGTCAGTTTACTGTATATTCTGGGGAGGGGCTGGGGGGTGTCTGCAAATTTCCTCAGTCAGTTTATGGGGTTTGTTGAATGATTAAAATGTAATTTGTCTTAGTTTAGCCCATAAGCAGTTTTAGTATTATTTTCATTGAGAGGATTTGAGTTTGTGTTTTTATGCAGATTTTCTTTTTTTTTTTACTTTTTCACATATTATTAAGATTCATTTATAGAGGTTGAAAAAAGAAGAACGAATGGCAAGTTTTATGTCACTAATAAGAAAAAAATGAAGTTTAAAATGATGGTGACTGGCTATAGTTTCCAAGGTACAGTATAAGGATAAAATGTATAATTCTGACAATTAATGAAAGAATGGGTTTTACTCAAAAGGAGTGTTTATCTCAGAGCTACAAGATCTACTTCCAAACACTGTCAATACATTCACTTTACAGGTTCTTTCTACCGGAACATTTATATATCTGTTTTATACATTTACACAAACCAATATATAGTATGTATAATGACGCTCTGCCATATATATTGAAAACAATTGCTGTAGAACATTTGTCATTTCCAAAAACATCTATTTTCTTTCTTGTTTTTTAACTTGTATTTTTCCAGCATCCGAACAGCAGAATGTTAGTCTGGCTGCCTTTTGCTGCTGAGCAAATTTGCTTTGCCAAGGAAGACTTCACAACATATGTGAGGCTCTCCTTTATATTCCTTATTATGAGTTTTGATCAATCACATTTCAATACCAAATCTGACATGGAAGGATAGAGGTGAAGGGGTGGAAAAAGGGGGGTACCGATAACCCTTACAAGGTACTATCAGCATTACAAATAATAGCAACCATGGTAGCAACAACAACCAAAATGAGACCTGAGTAAAATAAATAAATAAATGAGGAACATAAAAAAACATAATCAGAACCGAACGTCACACATTTAATTTCTGAAGATAATTTCTCAAAATATGTGCATCAATATTATGACAGGCTCCACATTTGGGATACGCAAATTCTAAATTCAATTTTGTATTAGTTCATGCAACACTGTCCATTTAGTCTTCATGTCTTTGAAATCATTGCCTGTTTACATTTATTTATTTGTATTAATTCATTCATTATCATATTCTTAGAATTTGGTTCATAAAGGGTGTGTTGAACATTTATCCTGTCTCTTTGTGTCGTTGACAGGGTTAGATCGCCTGTGACTGCAGGGAAATTGCAGTGTAATGGGCCGTGGTCAGAGGTCTGAGCTCACTGTGATCAGATCAGAGGCACACTTCAGCTCATGGGCTGCATGGGGTTACACATCATTTACCTTGTAGGGACTGTACTCTCCACGCTTACTCTTCAGATAGCTGGAGAGGTTTCCATGTTTACAGTACTCTACAATCACCATCAGTGGTCCTGGAGAGAGAAGGAAGAGCAAAAAGGATGAAAAAAAAAAAAAAGAAATATGGATAAGTGCAATATTAACAAAACTATGCCTGAATTTATTGTTTATACATGCAAATCACAACAATACACTGTTCTTAAATTGCCCTTCAGGATAAATAGTCTTTTGAATTGAAATACACAAAACATTAAATAACAGGGAGAATATTATAAACATTCCACATACTTAAGACATTTCAGGTTACTTGCATTTTTTGTAAAAGGCTAGTCTCTAA
Source organism: Siphamia tubifer (assembly GCA_020466265.1). Taxonomy (NCBI): domain Eukaryota; kingdom Metazoa; phylum Chordata; class Actinopteri; order Kurtiformes; family Apogonidae; genus Siphamia; species Siphamia tubifer. The sequence goes on from CM035786.1 coordinate 31,460,095, forward strand.
AGGTAATTATTTTTGTGTAATTTTCCTTTTTCATTATTTATAGGTTAGTGTGACAGTATATTACTGCTCTGACCCACTTTAGATTGAAAGGACCTAAAATTATTTTAATATCTTTGACTGTTCCTTTCTTCAGTGTCATTTTTGTATTTCACTAATTCATCCCATAAGCCAGACTCAACCATTTGATGGGTTGAATTTGGTCCCTGGGCCGAATGTTTGAAACCTGTGTCCCATAGATTAGCGAGAACAGAAAGTAATAATAAAACTTTTCTAAATAAATCAGATAACTTTGTATTTTATATTACTCTCCTCAAGACCACATTTTTCAGTGTGTTTGTAAAATAACTCACCCCCCGGCTTCGTACAGGCCCCCAGCAAGTTGACCACATTGAGATGATGTCCAATATGAATGAGAATTTTCAGCTCTGACATCAAAGCACGATACTCACTTGCCGTGGCTCCCTCTGCAACACAAAAGTCAGGTTAACAGTGTCTGGGTTTGACAGTTTCCCAGCATCAAGTGTCTGTTAGTGAATGTATATGTTCACATCTGTGGAGATATGAAGCCAGAGAGGACACGGCACTTACCCTTGAGCATTTTCACTGCAACAGTAGTGCATGTGGTGGCTTTCTCGATCCCAAAGGCCGCTGCTTCTACCACCTGACCAAACGCTCCACGTCCCAATGGCTCACCTGTAACACACATTAGTCATTTGCCATATTTGACAACTTATTCACAAGAATTACAGTCACACTTGTCGAACTGCATCAAACAAATCATCAAATATGTGTATGATATTTGGGAAAATAAAACCAAATATTTACAGGTTATACTTGCATATTTGCTCATTTTCTTTCATTTATAGACTAGTCAATAAGGGGCATGTTTTCAATGTCTACAGATATTTTTGAGACTATGTATAGGAATACATTCATATCACTTTATACTGTATTATTATGATATAAGATTGATACTTTTGTTTGATCCACAGCCGAGAAAAATAAGTTGACAAAAGTCAGCTTGTAATCAATTAATTTATTTTCTATAATCCTAATATACCATGTCCTCTTGTGAGCCTTCGGGATCACTTAAACAATCACCATGAGTGTACAAGAACACAAGGAAACTATGATTAAATATGACAATAAAACATACCAACAACCTGCTTCAATTTCACCCAACTCCCAGTTTTGTCCACATTAAAACCAAACAGTATGCACATAATTTACACTACTACTGTTTGGGCGCATCATAACTAACCAGCATTGGCATATAGTTAGTAACTGACATGACTCCACCAGCATATGGTCAGAAATCTTATTCCTATTCTTATTAAAGAAACAAATCTCACACAATGTTGCTTAAATCGTGTCCAACTTTGAACACTGAAGCAAAGAACTTAGATTACCAAGAACTAAAATGCAATATATTGCTCTATTACAACAGAACTGCCCTGCAGCGACGCCATTTTTACATCGTTATGCACATTCTCAAGAAGCACAAAGCTGGAAAAGTTAAGACACAAGAGGCTGTGATCACTGATGGCTCATGTGCTCATGTGTGCTCAGATGGCTCTGTGCACACACTGCCTAAGGTGGACCTGGAGGTACCACAGGTGCATAGGGAGACACACAAGTGGATTCTTAAGAAGTACACAACCGCAAAAAATCTCTCCTGATAAACCACAGTATGGGGTGACAGCTTTAACTGACTAGATATAATCATGTAACACACTGGAGTGAACTAAGGCTGAATCACAATTAACCCCTACCCCATCTGTTTTGTGCGTACACGCAAAAGGGTAGTGTTCTCCATAATTCTCAATTAGAAGGGAGGGGCTAAGCTGTATAGCCCTTGAAATGGAGATTTTGAAGACCCCCGCACAGAACATCAGCCCCTCTCAGCCTGTGTAGAAGGCCCGATGTAGATGATCTCCCAGAACCACTCCCTGGCCTCCAAAAAGCTAACCTGACTTATGTCATCTGGCTGCGTTACGCTACGCTCACACAACCATCTGAGAAGAATGAGGATCAAATCTACTTCAAAACGAAGAAGCCAATCAGTATGGCAGGGTGGGACTACCCAGCAGCGTTGTGGCTGGTGTGATGTAAAGCAGAAGTGACGGCAGTGTAGTCTTTTCAGATACACAACAATGCATTAAGTATCTGAGGGTCCATATAGACTCGGCCATTTCCACTGTTTTGTCTACTCTACCGCATGTTCATTCCTTAAGCCTCCTCTGGCCCCCTGAAAAATACCAGAGACCATTTAGATTTTTTTATATGTGTGTATTTCTATTTGATAATAAAGTTGGACTTTTGCAATAAAATGTTCCTTAGTTATGAACTATTTTCATTATTAATGAAGCGGAGAGCGTGGGGTTGTCTCCAGGTGTGGGTTGTGGTTCTGATTAAAGAACACAGATATAGATGTTCTCATTGAAGGTTTATTCACTGCGGTCTGTAATAATACACAGTAACACTCAGTATAACAATATATACATACAATAATAAATTAACTAAGACCGACTATATGAGTCACTCAGATGTATTACATGGGTCATGGAACACACAAATCACCTCACGGAAATCACAGATGACCGCTAGCATATTATCGTATTAGCCTCAATATTAACTTATACAGTACACCATGCTAACATCTACCCGAACTGTACTATGTTGTTTATCTCACCTTGTAACAATTACACTAAGTAATAAACCAGGAATAGATGAATAAAAAAGAGAAAAAGAAGCCGAGATGGCGAACTTGGCACTGTTACACAGCGGTTAATAAAACACGTTCAAAACCGTAATAACACCAGTGGTGCGTTCAACAGCGTGGGACATTTGAAAACTTACAGAAAAGGAGTTATTCCTGAACAAATATAACCAAAAAATCAAATGAACATTTAAACTGTATGGGCTTTCTAACAATTAACTATTATTAACTACTTTAACACAATAATTTTAGGAGACTGCTCATATGAGTCATTTAAGTCAGAGATTCTGCTCTAACAACTAAGATGAACTTGGACCTGTTAAGATGAAGACGTTTATGTTCTATGGACCTTTTTTCTGTGAAGAACCCAAAGGGGGTTATTTATTTCATAAATAGTGTTATTATTTATTTTCTGACTTCTGTTCTGTGAAGAATCCAGAAAGGGTTAGGTTATTGTGGCTTTCTGGAAAAGAATACATTTTTACATTTAGGTACTCCTGCATTCGTCACACTTTTTCTATTACAAACTGACCCCGGCCCCTCATCTGAGGAGGGAAACGTTATGTGGCCCTCAGAGGAAATAGTTTGGGGACCCCTGCCTTAAACGATGAACAGAGTACGGCTTTGGAAGTGTTTGTTAATGGAAATGATGTTTTCGCTCTTCTTCCGACCGAGTTTGGCAAGAATTTGAAAGAAATAGTACCAGTACAGAAGTCCATGGTTATTGTGGTACCCCCCTGATTGTGTTGGCAGAGGACCAAGTCAAAGAGGCTGGTAAACTAGGGCTGACAGTAATGGAACTGGGAGGAAGAAATGACAACCACATCTGCAACAGATGTTGTTAGCTAGTGTTCTGTAGCCCCAAATCATGGCTGAAGGATAAATGTAGAACCAAGCTTTCCTACGACGTTTACCAGAAGAACTTGGTGGGCATCATAGTAGACAAGGTTATAAATAAATGTCACATATAAATGGTAAGTTTAAACCCCTTCTGTTGACGTGTATATACCTGATGAAACTATTTTGGCTGATTAAGCTGCTTGACTTCAACATGAGTGGCTGAAGCGGTGCGTCAGTCTAGATGACGGATAGATTTGTCATCCAATCACATGCAAGGATTTTAGATAAGGCCCCTCCTTTGAAAACGTATCAGTCGTGGATGGGTCCCAGATACTATTGTGAAATACCATCTAGCGACAGTCAGGTTACCAAAAAGCTACAGTCGGAGACAAAGAACACAAGTCTCCTGTATGCCTCCTGTAGCAGGAGGCATTCTGGGAAAATCAGATTATGTCCTGACAGATCTTCAGTAGACAGTCCCTTTATGTCAGGAAGAAAGTAAAGGTAATACAAAAAAACACATGAATTTCAGCATAACCTTTGAGAGACCTTTTCAAAACCATGGTCTTGAGATTATTTTCCTCATCGTCATCATGGTTATCAGGGTTGTCCCCATTCTTTTGTAACTGTTGCAAATAAAAGCTAATTCCACTTATTTGAAGATACCATCCACGCTCTTGAAAAGAAAAAAAAAAGTCTATGTGTCTCTCACCTAACTTCAGCCTGTCCCGAGGGAACTCCCATTTGTTGGCATCATATGTGAGCCTTTCACACTGCTCATCCATGGGCATGTCCTCTGAGTCCAGGATCATGGACAGATAGCCTGTCTTCAGATCCCCACCGCTTGGCTAAAACAGACAGAGACAAAGATTAATAAAGACAACCCAGAATACATATTAATAGCTAAATCTTAAACCAATAAAACATCCACTGGCAACCGAAACTATCTATTAATGTACAATGTATAATATCTGTTGATCCATTTATCCTTGGATTACATGTAAGGAATTGGTGTAAAATGCAGTTTGCCGTCTTTTCATGGTCATCAGATTTGGACGTTCAGATACTTTGTAGTGACTGTGGACACACAGTCATCTTCTACAATATTCATTCACCAGTAAAACCCTTGGAATTCGATCAATGGCAAAGGATGGACACACTTGTTTTATGTTCAGTTAATTATATTTTACACAGAAAAGGTAACGTTTTCGTAAATTTTGTTTGTTTCTGATATAGGCTAATAACTTTCCAATTGAATCTGACGTTTGATAAACATTTGGATGACCAGTAAATCCAACATAGGGAAAACCAACTTGATTTTTACTGGGGAAAAAAGTAAATATAAATGATAATATTACAATAGGTGATGATAAATCACTTAAGAAAGGCTCAATACTGAGAAAAAATCATTTGGGCATGGCCACAAAAGTTACATTGATTCTTTATGGGTTAAATGAACTTGCACTTTCAACACCTTTTCACTTTTATGGTATTCAAAATACTTTATACTGTGTCACATTAACCCACTCACACACCAGTAAAACAATCCCTTTAAGCAACTCAGGGTTCTGTCTCTTGCTCATGGACAGGCCCACATGCAGACAGGATTGGGGATTGAACCATCAACCTGCTCTACCAACTGCGCCACAGATAATGAATACAAACTGCAGCAGTTTTCCACTGACTCTGGAGACCTTCCAGTAAGAGGGCCTCCGTCCACATGGTGAGTGTACGTGATTTATGGGAGCAGAAAGTGGCCCTGTTGTTCTTGGACACAAAAGAAGAGCCAGACCAGTCACTTCTAATCTGTCATACACCGTCACTGGTGCATGTATGTTTTAGCTGTTATTTTTTCATCCATTATGAACTCTCGTGTGTAACTGGAGGGAAAATCCAAGGAAGGAAAAGTGTGGCAAAGAGAGGATGAGGATGAGGATGAGGAAGTTCTTACCCTTTTTCTCCCACGGATGACAAAGACGATCAGTAACCAGAAAAACATGGCAATGGCCACTGACCCGATAGGAACAATCAGCTCCACATTTGTTTTTTCTTCAACACCTACAACGTGCACAACAGTGTGATTTAAATAAGTAATTAAAAGGTAGGTTCATGGGATTGATCATACAAGTAATTGGAAAAAAATTGGTGCAATTTCAGAGGAAAGCGTGGGATAGACTGTGGAATGTCAAGTACAATTCCAGTGACATGCTTTGGCAGTGTTACATAAAGCTCAGACAGGTTTGTCATTGTCTTTGGCTTCTATAAGTGTGTGTGTGTATGTGTGTGTGTGTGCGTGTGTGTGTGTGTGTGTGTGTGTGTGTGTTGGAGAAAGCAGACTGTTAAAATTAGGACTGTAACCAAACTGATTGTTTATCAAGTCACAACAAATAGTCATAACAACTCTAGCCAAAGACAATTTGGAAAAAATCCTAGAAAAGTTTAAGTACATGCACTAATGGACAGTCTTCAGTTTTAGTTTAGTTTTAATCCTTTGCTCTACTTGTCTGGGATTTTGTTTTTGTTAGAGGTATCATCCTCCATGCTGTCATGTTTGCAGTGCTGGCGTCTGGTCTCTGGGTCTGGGTCTTGGTCTGGGTCTGGGTCTGCATTCTGCTGGCGCGGACCACGTCACGTAGGCCCTGGTTCTCGTTTGGGGCATTTGTTTGTGTGGATGTGTTCAGGACAGGAGAGCTGAGACTAGAGCTGGGGCAGGGCCGGCCTCTCCCTTTGTCCTGCAGCCTCTTCATTGTTTTACATTTAGAAACTCAAATGAGGATGTGCGTTAACTGGGGAAACTTCCTGTCATGTGGAAGCAAAGTTATTCTTACTCTATATTTTGATATGAAAAAGGGTGCGTGCGTAATGTGGAACTGGGAAACCTTGAGGTGGGATATAAATATGGTCTTTGTCAGTATTTTGAGTATTGTGTAGTCATTAACTAAAGTGTAGTCATTTGGATGTAGATTATACATTAATTAGCATTAGTGGACCGGAAATATTAAATCATGCCACATATAATTTGTGATTTGGCAGTGGTTGAGGCCCACACTGACCTTCGGTTGTCAAAAGTGCCTGTGAGGCATCACATCCACGGCGGTTACAGGCGGTGCAGGTGTATTGGCCACTGTCCTCCTTCTTTACACGCAGGATTGTCAAAACATAGTTGCTCTGACTCAGAATAACACCTGGAAGCAGTTGACACAGTTTAGAACAGCTGCGGTGATGTACGGACACAAATTGACTGTGATTTAAGAGCAGTATTTCACCTGAACCTTCCTCTACAGTTTGGTTATTTTTGGTCCAAACCACGGTGGGGTTCGGGGTCCCAGCAGCGTCACAGATGAGCTTTACTGTCGAACTCACATTCACTTTTTGATCGGTCAGATTAGTAAGGATCCTGGCTGCCTCCAGACCTGGAAGTGGATTTTATAATAGAACATAGTTCAATTTGATTCAGTTCTGTTTGATTCAGTTCAATTCAGTTCAATTTTTTTTCTATGAATTTCATTTTAATTCAATTCAGAACAATTCAATTCAATGCCATTCAGTTCAATTCAGTTCAGGTGAGTTCAGTTAAATTAATTTCAATTTAGTTAAATTAAATCCAGTTCAGTTCAATCCAGTTCATATCAAGTCAGTTCAGCTAAATACAATTAATTTTAGTTAAGTTAACATGATTCTGAGAAAAAACTGAGGTAATTTGAGTCAAATGCTCAAAATAATCATCTAAATTAAATCAAAACCAGAGAGGAAGACTAAATAAAATTTAATAATTAAAAAAAACAAAACTGCTGCAAGTGATGTTTTTTCTTACCATTTAATCAACTGTCAGCAGGACTATGAAAAAACTACTATGTACAGTAATTGTACTAGAATGTGGTGGACAGAGGACGTAGGCAAAAGAGGAACATATTAAACTTTAGAAAATATATAGGATATGAAAAAAAAAAAAAATAAATGTGCTAAACATGATTTGCGTTCACAGTCAGTGTTTGTCACCAGTGATTTATACTTATGACTTCTTTCTTTCTTTCTTTCTTTCTTTCTTTCTTTCTTTCTTTCTTTCTTTCTTTCTTTCTTTCTTTCTTTCTTTCTTTCTTTCTTTCTTTCTTTCTACATTCATGTGCAAAGAAAACAAAGTAAAATTAGCAAAAATACAATAGCTTCTGCAAGAAAGAAAGAAATCCGTTTTTGTTAAGCGCTCTTAGAATAAGTCTGGTTGTTGATGTAAGATTTGATGATAAATGGAAACATAAACATTAACAAAGTAAAACTCAAAACAAATCCCCATCTACTGTGAAAACAACAAAACAACAAATCATGGTGGGATCAAAGAAAACCAAAAATGTCATCATTTGTTATTGAACACAGGAAGAGGGGGAACAATACAATCTAAACACTGTCAGCTTTATTTATCTATTTATATTTGTTGAAAAGTAATTAATTCTGACTAAAATCTTAAAAGTTCAACTATGTTAATGACATAACTTGACTAATGCATTTTAATTCATGCATTTCCAAAGTGAACTTGTTGACACCTTTTCCACAGTGTGGTGACATTCATGTATGAGTTCTGACTGACAGAACACTACACTGGAAATATCCAAATACTACTGAGTGGATTTTTGTCATTTCTAGCCAACATATCACTCCACACCAGACCTTTCTGTGTGGAGTTTGCATGTTCTCCCCTTGTCTGTGTGGGTTTTCTCCAGGTACTTTCCTCCCACCATCCAAACACATGCACTGATAGGTTAATTGGTTAATCTAAATTACCCATAGGTGTGAATGTGAGAGTGATTGTTTGTCTATATATGTTCAACCCTGCGATGAACTGGAGACTCATACAGGGTCACTCATTTTAGCTGGATTAGACCCCCAGTGACCCCCATGACCCTAGTGAGTATAAAGCAGGTTCACATGACGACACAAGACACTTAAAATAAGACTTATTTGCTTAAAGTGTGACTTTTCACTAAGATATAAAAAACTTATTTTTAGACAATAGGTCTGGAAAATCTTATTTCAAGAAATCTTACCAAGATCATTTTACTTGTTCAGTTTTTTTGCTTAATTCAAACAAAAATATCTTGTATTAAAAATGTTTTAACTTGTTTTGAGAAGAACATTTTTTCCAGTGTGTAAATATGAACGTTCTACCTTTGAGGGACAGACGGCGTAGCAGGCAGGTCCTCTCCTTAGTCTTGATGTTTTCCACCTGACAGGCGTAGAGTCCCTCATCCTGGGACGACACGCTGGGCAGCGGCAGCGCCAGTGTCATGTTGGCCTCCTTGGTGTCGGATAGCACCGCCTGTGACAGGGGGGTGGGTTGCAGCTCCAGGGAGCGACAGGGCTGTACCGCTGCCACCTGCTCTGACTCCGACACATTGGTCACACGGTACCAGGCCAGGTTACCGTAAATCAACCTGTCTGCCTTACACCGCAGCGTCACATCCTCCTCCTCCAAGGGTTCATCAGACGGAGACACCGTCAGCCCAAGACCACCTATCAGCAGCAGAAGGACCATCATTCTGTAAATGTAATAATTATCAGAACAAGGAGTCTCATGCCAGAAACTGAACAGATGAAAATGCTCACGTGTCACATGGAAGAAGATGATGCGTGAATCTTCTCCAGCTTTGTTGGCAGCAGTACATCTGTAGAGGGCATGGTTCTCAGCTTTCTGAATCTTCAAAGAGCTGACGATTTTCTAGTGAACGCACATTTACTTTGTTAAAGATCCACTGCATTCATTCTATAAATACTTCATGTACTTAATACTTAACTTAAATAATGATATGTATTCTCCTGAGACCCAGTAAGTAAACATTTTCACCATTTTACATTAAATAATTGCTTTAATTGAAAACAACATGATGCTACTTTTTTCTTTCAGATACATTTTTATATTTACCCTGACCCCCTGAAGGGGAGAGGGGTATTGTGTTTGTGTTTGTTCATCTGTTTGTTTGATGGTAAACAGATTCACACAAAAACTATTGGATGGATTTCCATGAAATTTTCAGCAAGGGTGTAAAGTGGTCCAGAATAGATTCCATTACATTTTGGTAAATGTAGGTCAAAGGTTAAGGTCACAGTCAACAAAAATGTTTTAGCACTTATAAGAGATAGGACAAATTAGGCAAAATGTGTGCAAGGGGGGCGGGGTTTGCTGTGCTGGGCATCACTAATATAGTGTCCTTTTCAGTGGATATTTTTATTTATGTATTTTTAAATAAAGCTTTTAAACTCTTGTCCAGAGGGAAAATGCATTGCTGGGTCTCAGGAGGATATTACCACTGCCAAATGATTAACATTTTTAACCAGATTAATCACAGGCTTCTTAAGGATTAACTTTGACTAATCACAATTAAAAATCATTCCTTGTTAATCTAAAAAAAAAAATCAAATATAATAATAATTTAAAAAATTATTAAAAATAAATAAAAATGTAAGAGGGATTTAACAAAATTAAATCCTGTTTGCTTTTTATTTTTCACAAGGAAACAAACTCAAGAAAGAAAGGAATATATCACTTAACGTTTTTGGTGGAAGGTGGGCAAACTGCTGGCAGATACCCTGACTAATGTACACTTTACATTAATGTATTATTTTATTTTTTGGTGAGTGTGTGTCTAATACTTTTTTGCCAGTCCACTTCCATTTTGGGGGGGTTTGTAGTCCAGTGTCATCTTTCTTTCTATCTGGACATTTGCATATGAACAACACTGGGACAAACTGCCAGAAAAGCATTAGCGGAGTCATTCATAGTCATTCTGCTGCAGATTGGTTAAATGCATAAACATTTTTAATCAGATTAGTCAGATCAATCTGCATTAATGTATATATTTTGACAGCCCTAATTGATATCTGTTAAAATTAGGGTTGTCAAAATGAAGGCATTAATGTAGATTAATCCATTATCATGATTAATCTGATTAAAAAAGTTAACGAAATGAACTCATCTGCAACACAGAATGACTATGAATGACTCTGCTAATGCATTTGGGTCAGTTTGTCCAAACAGAGTTAGCGTCACATATGAACAAATGGTCAGTTGTTCCAGTCGGGACAGGCAGTAGAACCAACCCACAAACACAGAAGACAGACACTAAACAGCACGTTGGTCCTCTGAGTGGAAATATAACGACAAAGAAACCAAGACAGAACAGTCGAATGGCATAAAATATGATACACACTCTGCAGAAAGGAGTTTTCTATTCACCAAAACTCTTCCAGCTTCAAATACCACATTAGAACAAAGCATATGTTAGATTAGGATCCTGCTGCAGTTTGGTCAACGCTTTGCCTAACTTTGCATTGTAAGTGCATGTACTTTCCCTTCTTTCTTGAGTCTATTTTTTCATGCAGAATGAATTGCAGTTAGTATAGATTAAAAATGTGATCTGATTGTGATTAATCAAAAGTAATCCACAGTAACCCTGCACTTAATCTGATTAAAATGTTAATTGTTTGACAACGCTACTTAAAATACACCTCCAGCTCCACTAAAAGTTATCATTTAAATATAAGATGATTCCTAATCTTTTAAAAAATATTTTTTGTGTGCACACAGTGATGGTATGTAGTGAAGAAGGACTTTAATACTTCTTCACATTCAAAGCCTAGTAATAAGAAATATTTACCTTTTGGGTGTGATCAATGTGAGTGGAAATTCGTTCCACAGGGTTGTGACCAGTGCTATTATTGATATCTTTCCAACTTGTACAATCCTCCAACTGGACCTCAGACTTAATCAGCCCTGACCTATTGGACAGAAAAGAAAGGAAAAACACACATTATGAGACTGAATAATATGAACATTAAATCAATATGAAACTACCACCAAGCACAAGACCTTCATTAAGTTTTTTACAGCAAGACACAATATATTTACAAAAAATATATAAACCCCCTTCAAATAGATGTACAGACACATATATACAGGGGTATATTGGATACCCCATGCATTTGTGATATATTGCAGTAAGAAACACTGTTAAGTCATTGAACTCTGCCAAGCATTGTACACTTCTCCAAACCTACACAGTATACGTACATACATACGTACATACGTACATACGTACATACATACATATGTACATACGTACATACATACACACATACATACATACATACATACATACATACGTACATACGTACATACATACACACATACATACGTACATACGTACATACGTACATACGTACATACGTACATACGTACATACATACATACGTACATACATACATACATACGTACATACATACATACATACATACATACGTACACACATACACACATACATACATACATACATACATACATACGTACATACATACATACATACATACATACATACATACATACATACATACGTACATACGTACATACATACACACATACATACGTACATACGTACATACGTACATACATACATACGTACATACGCACATACATACACACATACGTACATACGTACACACGTACACACATACATACATACGTACATACGTACATACGTACATACGTACATACATACATACATACATACATACATACATACATACATACGTACATACATACATACACACATACATACATACGTACATACATACATACACACATACACATACACACATACACACATACACACATACACACATACATACATACATACGTACATACGTACATACGTACATACGTACATACGTACATACGTACATACATACATACACACATACATACATACGTACATACGTACATACGTACATACGTACATACGTACATACATACATACGTACATACGTACATACGTACATACATACATACACACATACATACATACGTACATACGTACATACGTACATACATACATACGTACATACGTACATACGTACATACATACACACATACATACATACGTACATACGTACATACGTACATACGTACATACGTACATACGTACATACGTACATACATACATACGTACATACGTACATACGTACATACATACATACATACATACATACATACATACATACATACGTACATACGTACATACGTACATACATACATACGTACATACGTACATACGTACATACATACATACATACATACATACGTACATACGTACATACGTACATACATACATACATACATACATACGCACATACGTACATACGTACATACACACATACATACATACATACGTACATACGTACATACGTACATACATACATACGTACGTACGTACGTACATACATACATACATACATACATACGTACATACATACATACATACATACATACACACATACATACATACATACGTACATACATACATACATACATACATACATACATACGTACGTACGTACGTACATACATACGCCTCCACTCATGCTTATTTGTAAGTTGACATAAATAAATAAGCAGGTAAGTAAATAAATTAAAAAAAAGGGGGGGGGGGGGGGGGGGGGGTTAAAAGTAAATTAATATAAAAAATAAATACACACAGGTATTGGAGTTGCATAAATATATTCACTCTTCCATTTAAACAAAATAAGAGGTTATATTCTTCATACAACCTTGTTTCAAATTCTTCATATCAGTACTAGTTACTTTATTCTTCTGCTCCAAACTCTTTCAGATGTCATCATGAGATGTGAATGTATACAAGAGGAGGCATAACTTTAGCAGGAAAAATCCCTTTTTTTGATAGAGAGCACAAAAAGAAACAACAGGAAATGTATTGTGGGTCTGAGGAAGTGCTCTGATGTGTACACAGAAGATAAGGAACCTGCTGATGGTCCTGTCTGGTCAAAGCAGCTACACTCGCCTCCTTCTTTCTATCAACAGTTGTCAAATTGCTGCATACCTGAGTGCATTGTTGTGTAATCAGAGTTAACAGTAAAGTCCTGCGGCACAGACAGACCTACTGGGTTGAGCCACTGATTCTGGAGGGCAAAAGGCCTGTAGTAAAAATACTTTATTGAGTTAAATTTGGAAATAAAGCCAAGAATAATTCATGTCCTTCTGAAAATGGACATTGTGAAGGACATGAATCACTTCCGCTGATCCACATCGGGTCAGGGTGTACTCACATTGTCTCCTCTCTTGTTTTTGTCAACATCACGAAAGCTACTATTTATCCCCTAAAATCAACAACCTGTTGACAATAACTGAGTGAGCATCGTGCGAACACTGTATCCAGGCACAAATGGAAACAAACTGCAACTTTTTCTTTGTGTCACACACAGTTCCAGGGCTGATGGAGCGACTTACATGAAAGCCTCTGGACAGTCGTCTTTGGACATCCACTGCCAATGGATTTGTGCAGGGGTGGGGATGCCTGAGGTGGTGCACCTCAGGGTGGGGCTGCTGCCATGAGGGTATATGTCGGTGTCTACGGCCACCTCCTTCTCAATGATATGAGGCGGTACTATAGAGCAAAACAATGACAAATGAAATGTCAAGCAACTCAATGAGAAACATACAGTGGAATTTTAGGGATTACTTACCATTGACCAGCAACTGGAAGGAGCGTCTCTGTTCTTCTTTGGACTTCTTATGTGTCAGGATTATTGTGTAATTCCCTGCGTCCATTTCTGAGACTCCACGAATTATAAGAGCATCACTTCTCTGTTTTATTTTGTAGTCATGCTTCAGCGGTAATCCATTTTTTAACCTGCCGGAACAGTATAAAACATGACATACATGCCATAACATACATTTAAGGATAAACATTTTCAACATGAATATGAGGTGAGGATGTATTTGTTTTGTGTGAATACACTGGAGGGAAAAATCTAACTCTTATCAAGCAGATTTTTCTCATTTCTAGTCATAATCTCTCATTAACATTAAAATAAGACATATTTTCAGTACAATTTAAAGAGCTGCTTTTTACACAATAGATCTTGAAAGTTGTATTTCATAAAATCTCACCAACATAGATTTTACTTGTTCCATTTGCAGATTTGTTGCTCAATTCAAGAATTTTTTTTTTTTTTTGCTTAATTCAAGATAGAAGAAAATTTGCCAATTTCTTATTACCTCCACCAGCAGAGGTTATGTTTGTTAGCTTGTCTGTCCATCTGTCTGTCTGTCTGTCAGCAACATAACTCAAAAAGTTATCAATGGATTTGAACAAAATTGTCTCAGAATGTCTAGAATGACAAAAGCAACAAGTGCTTAGATTTTTGGGGTGATCTGGATCTAGGATTTTTTTTAATGATTCTTTACTATTGGAAATGGTGCCAGTTTTGACAGAAATGGTTCGAACTCAATATATAATCTGGTGAAGGTCTGCGCTCTCTGAGTGCTTTCAGATATTTTGACAAGAAATAAGAAAAATAAACCTGGTCAGATTTAGATTTTTGCAGTGTAGTTGTGCTCCTTCTGCTCGGAACGTACCATTTGAAACTGGGTTCGGGGTAGGCTAAGTACTTGACAGGGATCTGGATCGATGACTGATCACCCACATTAACCTCCCAAACCTTTGTCCAGGGCTCCTTCATGTCAATGAACACTTTTTCTGGAAACACATCAAATTGTGAAATATATGGATACTATTAAAAATGAACTATGTCAGTCTTTACTACAAGTGGCCATTTTTAATGGCAGCAACAATGGAGGGAAGCCAAAAAGGAGCTCAGCATGAGCCTGTATAATTTATCAGACACACCCGTGGAAAAATTACAGTGTAAAACAAATCTGAATAATGTTCTAGGTAAAGACAGTGGGAGTTCTTCATATTTATGGCTCATGGAAAAACTGGTTTTAAAGAGGACAGCATATGCACCTCATAGTGGGTCTGTGGTTTAATTCATGCTCTGCTGTACCATCCAGTTTGGATCAGTTCTGCATCATTTTTCAGTTTAATCAGAGGAATGGAAGTTCCAAAAAAGGAGATTTACAAAGAACGATGGCCAGATGATGATGTCACTATAAAAATACAGAACTGTTATATTATGATACAGCAGATAATGTATTCTTAATTATCCTTTCAAAAGAAAATTGGATGTAATCACTGAAATTGAACTATTTCCCCTATGGCATAGACCCAAAATTATAATAATAATAATAATAATAAAGTAATTATTGTCAGCTGTCTGTGACCTTCTACATAAGATGAGGCTTTTGTGTTTGGATTCTTCAGTATTCATTAGTTGTAGTTCACTTACCATAAACTATTAGGGAAACTGTGGCACTTTTCTCCATCTGTCCACTTGATGCAGTGCAGGTGTATTCCCCAGTGTGAGCAACTGTCACATTGTCCACTATGAGGGTCTCCGACAGCTCCTGAGAGTTCCACAACTTCATCTTGTGACGTGATGTGTGGATTGTCCTTGAGCCATTCACTGAGGTCTAACATATGAAAGTCACATCACAATTCCAACTAGTATTACTTTGGTCATTTGTACAGATGCATGACAGCATTTCAGAGTAATTGTGAAATTGATGGATCATGAAAGACACTTCAAAAGAAAAGTTGTCCACACATCTGGTAACCTTTACACTTTGACTTGTTATGAAGATAGACTAAAGAATTCCTAAAAGCAGGAAGTAAGGATGTGCAAGGATAGCAGAAAGTGAGATACGGAACCTGTGGTATCTGTGTCAGTCAGGATGATTTCAGTGAATAATTCTCGTCAGTATGAAGACATACTCTTGTCTTTGTTCATAAGCAACACAAGAACTCTGAATATCACACTGTGTAATTCTGTGGTGTAATGTTGTTTTATTCTTTATTACAGTGTGCAATGTTTGGTTTTTTAGTGTTGGCAATTTAGTTCTCTCAACACTGATTGTATAATTATTATGATTATGATAATGTTTTTTATTATTTTTATTACCTTCATATTTATGTAGCTTGTGTATTGTTGCTATGACTATTACTATTAGAACTTCATTAAAAGTTTTAATAATATATTATAATATCATAACATAATAACAAGCTCCTTATTATATCTCTAAATAGACTTTGGGGGATATTACTGTATGTTTCTGGTTTGACCACCGCCACTGGATATCCTTCCATATTAATGCAATAACTTTAAAGATATTTAGTTTAGAAATTCCATAATTTCCATATCAATGAATATCATGGAGAGGAGGAACTGATTCTATTTTAGATGATTTAACATTTCTAGATTGCCCACAAGTTTAACAAAATGTTTAAAATCATGAAACACACTTTTGTTCATGTCTCTGGAATTGTCTTTAAATCAAGTGTAAATAAATTGTCATGGCCAGGGGATGCCTCACATCATGACATGATAGCAGATTGAGGGTGTTTGGGAATATACCACGAGCCACCACTAGGGTTATCTAGTTTCATCATCTGAACCCACTTTATCCTCACTAGGGTCACAGGGGTCTCTGGGGGCCTAATCCAGCTACAATGGGTGAAGGCGGGGTACACCCTGTATGAGTCTCCAGTTCATCTCAGGGCTGAACATATATAGACAAACAATCACTGTCACATTCACACCAATGGGTAATTTAGATTAACCAATTAACCAATCAGTGCATGTGTTTGGATCGTGGGTTTTCTCTGGAATACCTGGAAAAAACCCACGCAGACACGGGGAGAACATGGAAACACGCACCACGATGCCCCCACTAGGGTTATATCATTATTAAAATGATTACGACTATTTTGCCACATGTTTCCATTAGTACTTTCCAATTTTTCATTGTTTTTTATAGTTATTATTTTGCTTATGTGATATTTCTTCTACTATTCTTTCTTATATTAATCTTATATAGTTCAATATTCAGTGTTGTACTGCTTTTGGAACTCCATTTCCCAAGAACTCAAAGGATCTCCCCAAAGGATCAATAAAGTACTATCTAATCTAATCTAATCTAATCTAATCTAATCTAATCTAATCTAATCTAATCTAATCTAATCTAATCTAATCTAATCTAATCTAATCTAATCTAATCTAATCTAATCTAATCTCATCTCATCTCATCTAATCTTATTTTATCTCATCTCATCTCATCTAAGGTCATCTAATGTAATGTAATCTAATCTAATCTAACCTCATCTAATCTAATCTAATCTAATCTAATCTAATCTAATCTAATCTAATCTAATTGTATCTCATCTCATCTAACCTAATCTAACATCATCTAATGTAATGTAATGTAATGTAATGTAATCTAACCTCATCTAATCTAAAATAATCTCATCTCATCTAAGTTTATCTAATGTAATGTAATGTAATGTAATGTAATCTAGTCTAACCTCATCTAATCTAAACTAATCTAATCTAACCTCATCTAATCTAATCTAATCTAATATAATCTCATCTCATCTAATTTTATTTTATCTCATCTCATCTCATCTAAGGTCATCTAATGTAATGTAATGTAATCTAATCTAATCTAATCTAATCTAATCTAATTTTATCTCATCTCATCTAAACTCATCTAATGTAATGTAATGTAATGTAATCTAATCTCATCTCATCTAATTTAATCTAGAAGACAGAAGCAGACAGAACCTTGGACACTGACCAGTGCCTGACCAGAGTGTGTCCAGTTAAATTCAATGCCCACGTTGAGCTCGGTGTTGGCGGTGCAGCTCAGCACCAGCCGCTCCCCCACAGCCAGCTTCTCTTGTGCGGGGGTCAGGGTGAGGTCATAGATTTTGTATCCTGCGGAAAAGGGAGGGAGGACACAGCAGTGAGTCGTTGGCCTATTGTTCTCCTGAGACCACAGACTCTTTCCCTAACTCACCAGTCCTTACCTCTCTTTTTTCCTACTGACATTAATAATACATCATCATTATTAACCAACACATCACTAAGAGATCTTACCCACGACCGCAACAATGTAGAGAGGAGACCTGACTGTCTCGTTGCCTATTCGTGTTTGGCAGAACACGACGCCGGCGTAGCTGATCAGATGGCTGGGAACAGTGAAGCCCGTCTTGGCGTCCCACACAGAGTCCTTCCCATCAGAACGAAGCTCCTTCTCTGGATACTTCTAACAGACACAGAAATTAACTGATTTTGAACATAGAAATAAACCCCATCACCTTTTACAAATGAGCAGCCTTGTGTGTGTATGTTAACAGAGGGTTCATTATTCAAGTGCTCGATAAACCGGCGACAACAGCTGATAACAACAGGGGAATTGACGTCACCTCCCAGAATATATTTGTTGAGCATTATGTTTAATTTCCACAGCCTGTTAAAACAAATTTCTGCTTCTCTAGAGGAGCTATAGTCTGAGAAAATGAACCCACTGATGTCATTAGGGTTATCTGAGCCTGGATTCAGGAACTTAGGATCCAGTGTTTTGAAGCACAACCTACACATGGGACAGAAAATCTCAGCATATTAAAGTCTATTTTTGAAAAGCTATAAGGAACAACAATAGAAACTGCTCCAAAAAAATCAGAGGAATTAACTTTACATACGTATAATCTGTATGTGTCTACTTATACAATTATGTATGTAGACATATGTATATAAACATAAGTAAATGTATTACTTCTATCCAACTTGTTGCATAGCACATATAGTATTTATGCTGCAAAAATCCACATCTTACCAAGTGTATTTTTCCTGATTTCTAGTCTGAATATCTCATCACACTTAAAATAAGACACAATCACCAAAAAAGTTACTTTTCACTGACATACTTACTTTTAGAATCTTATTTTAAGAAATCTTACAAAGATCAGTTTCAGATTTTCCGTTGGCAGATATTTTTGTATCTTAAATTAATTTAAAAAAAATGTGCCACTGGAACAAGTGAAAATGTTCTTGGTAAGATTTCTTGAAATAAGATTTTCAAAATCTGTTGTCGAACACTATGTTGTTATATCTCACTGAAAAGTTACTCTTTAGGTGATCATGCCTTATTGTAAGTGTGATGAGATAAACTAGAAATAAGAAAAATACACTTGGTAAGATTTAGATTTTTTTCCCCAGTGCATAGCTTTTTAAAATGTGTTGATTATATTTCCATATGTTCTATTGTGTATCTGTTCATTGTGCTGACTAAATGTTCTTTTTACTCTTGTGAGCTTTGTTGTATTCTACTCTTGCTGCTGGAAATCTTATCTCAACCCATAAAGACCCAAACAGCCACTGAAAACCAGAATAATCTATTGATTTAAACTGTTTAATATGATTGATCTTTGAATCCTGTCAATACATGTAAATAATTGATATAAATGTTCATGATCATCAGATATGACACATTTAGATGTTCACAAGCTCCACAGTTACTGTGGAAACACCATCATTTTCCACAACATTGACTCACCAGTAAAACCCATGGAGTTGGCACAATGACAGTGGATGGACACACTTGTTTTATGTTCACCTAATGATATATTTGTTGACAAAGTTAAATTTTTCTTGGATTTTCCCTGTTTTTTCATATAACCTTCACATATAATATTATCATGATGATTAAAGTACATGATCAGTAAATCAAATATAGGCAAATGTCAGATTTTCACAGAAAAAAATGCTAAATATAGAAGATAATATTATGATATATGATTATAAATCACTGAAGAATTGTTAAAAATGGAGAAAAATTCAGTTGGAAAGTCAATAAAGTCATACTGTGTCTTTATGGGTTAAAAACACCTAAGTTGCAAAATCACTGCTCCAGCTTTTCAAAGAACACAATGAGCTCAAATAAATTAGTGCAAACGTTTCAACACTTTAAGTAAAAAAACAAACAAACAGAAACAACTCTTCCATACAGTGTGGAGTGTAACGTTGAGATTCTCGACTGAGCCTCTGCAGGGGATGACCACACGCTCTCCTTCTCGGATAAACACCACCTCATATTCTTTCTCCGATGGCACGAACGGAACCTTGTAATCTAAAATAAGATCACATACACATTATGTCAGAGGAAAGTCAGAGTAAAACCAAAACAACAAACAAGGAAGAACAATCATTATAATACTTACCTCAACCCATATGGTATTTTTGTAATTAAATGTTATAAAGTTTTAAGTCATAGGAAAAAGTATTAGACCATCAAAAGTCATCAGAAACAATGGTTATGCAATCAAGTACTAACTCCTGTGTGTATCATGAGGCTAAAACATGGAATGAATAAAAGCACTGTTTTTGTCAGTACAATGACATAAATATTGATATAAGAACTGAAGCGATTTTGGTTATTATCAAGAAAACATGAAAAACAAGGCAGTCAAATACAGCAGACCTCCACCAAGGCTTGATATGGCGTCATATGACACTAAAACGTAACGTGATGGAACCATAGGTGTTGACCCATCTGATGTCTGATGGTGAGATGATGTGAACGTAAAAAAAAATACCACATTCTATCTTGTCTGAATCCTGAGATTATTACCACTGATGTGTTTTAGATGTTGACCTTTACTGTGACCTTGACCTTTGACCTTCATTGCTCAAAAATCTAATGGATTCTTCCTTGACTCATTATCTATCATTCCTGAAAGTTTCATCAAAATCTGTTCAGAACTTTTTGCCTAATCCTGCTGAAAGACAGACAGACAGGCCTGAACTTACCTCCTTGGTGGAGGTAATAAATGGATAGATAGACATCAGCTCTGAAATTAAACTACTATAAGGTATCATTATATTTGTCCAAATAAATGTACCTTCAGTTGAACCAGGCATTAAAATGAACAAGAAATTAAAGAAAACAAGGATGGTCTAATAATTACCTCCGCCAAGGAGGTTATGTTTTCAGTGGACTTTGTCTGTCTGTCTGTCTGTCTAACTGTCTGTCTGACTGACTTTCAGCAACATTATTCAAAAATTTATGGATGGATTTTGATCAACTTTTCAGGGTGTGTTAGGAGTGTCACAAGGAACAAATTATTCCATTTTGGTGGTGATCTGGAAGAGATCCTGGATTCTGGATCACTTTGAAGTGTATTCTCCATTTACCTCAATGTAACATTTCAAAGTGATCCAGAATCCAGGATCTCTTCCAAATCACCACCAAAATGGAATCATTTTGTGACACTCCCAACACATCCTGAAATTTTTTATTTTTTTTTAATCAAAATCCATCTATAAGTTTTTGACGAATGTTGCTGGCATCAGTAACCTCTCTTCATTTGGAGGGGGAGGTCTGCCTTGGCGGAGGTTTTGCACTCTTAGAGTGCTTTTCTAGTTACCTCCACCATAGAGATTATGTTTTTGCCTGTGTTTATCTGTTTGTCTGTCTGTATGTTTGTTTGTGTTCAAGATAACTCAAAAACGTATGGACGGATTTTGATGAAATTTTCAGGATATGTTGGAAATGCGCTCTCCTCTGCGCTCTCAGAGTGCTTTTCTAGTTATTTCTGGGACTGTTATGTTATGGTGAGTGGCTGTTTCACAAAAGACTTACAAGTCATGAATGTGAAAGATTACATAATCTTATATAATATAATAGAACGCTTAATATAAACAACACAACACAGGATTTAATGAAACACGATACTAAAGAAAGTAATATGACAATGTAAAAGGATGCATTTACTAGTGCTACAGTTGAGAGGATAGACATAATGGTGCTTTTGTGTCACATACCTGTTTCAAACAGGTAAATGTCTGTGTCTTAATTTTCTGACACTGTTGAAAAGATACTGAGCTGTAGCAGTAGTTGTTCTTAAATAGTTCAGACATAACAAAAACAGTCCCATTTTCCCCACATACTGTAATGGAAAAAAGTGTTCAGACAACTTGAAAATTTCACACAATGTCAAATATTACCATGAAATAAATATCTGAATACATGAGGGTCTTTTTTGTATTTCAAAAGGTGTAACTGCATTAGACGGAGACAAAAGGATTTCTCTGTTTTTTGTTAGCATGAAAAAAAAACCCACAAGTAAATTCTTGACAGTTTCAACATGTCATGCCCTGAATGTGTTTCATTATTTCACTGAAATATTCCCTTTTAACCAGAGCATATGTAGACATGAGTGTGACATTGACTTAGAAGTGATTTTCAATGTAATACACTGCCCAGCCAAAAAAAATAGTCACATGTAAGATCTCACTGCATCACATTTGGGTTTTATTTCAGGAGGCATTTATTTTGACATCTTTTGGCCACGTCATATTTATGTAGTGTCACAATAAGGTTAATTGTATTTTTTCCATCCAGAGTTGCATTAATTCTTTAATATTGATGATGATAGGACCACTGCATCAACTCTTCACCATTAGAAGAGTCAGGACTATGTACTTGGACACTACTTCATGAGTGAAAATGATGCCTCATTCTCTCACAAGTCTGATGACCCTGATCAATCCTGGTGATGTCCAATTTTTTAGACATTATAGACATGAGGGGACATCAGTTATATTAAATAACATATCACAGTTGAAGCATTATTAGCCACTACACTATTTACCCAGAGAAACATCTGAACCATTATCTTATTTAAATCCAGTGTAAATCTTCTGAAATCCAAACCAAAGGTGATGCAGTACTTTGTATATTACAGATGCAATGAGTATCAAAAAACTTTTTTCCACCACTGTATGTCAGTCCATCTGTGTCTGTTGCAACAAAACAAGTTTAATGACAGTTTTACCAGGGATGAAGACATAGGCAGCTGCAGCTGTTTTGCCATCTTCAACTTTCAGGTCTTTGTAGAAGCACTGATACTGCCCAGTTTCATTCACAGTAGCGTTGAAGATCCGAAGTGTTGTGCAGAACAGTCCTGATCCACTGCAGTCACTGGTGGAGAACCGGGTGCTTGTGGGAGGAGTGTTCCACCTCAGGTATAAGTGACCTCTGCCAGATAAACACATTATGAATTTACTGTTGTAAATGTAGGATCCAAAGCATAAATGGAACTTTGCATCATGTACTTACCTGCAGGTGAGTTCCAGGCTGTCAGATTTATTCATCCTGTGGACGCCATTGGGGTTCAGTGTTGGAGGATCAGGGATAAACCGAAGTTCAAGCCCTGAAACAAAAGTAAAGATCACTGCAAAAGCTAGACACATATATTCTCAGGTTTGTTTGTGTGGAACTAAAATATATGTGGTTGGAAGTTCACATAGGTCCTCTTTAAAATCATTTAATGCAAAGGCAATCTATTGAGAGATAAGGGAAGCAAAGTGAAAGGCCAATGAAGATGTCGGATATGGGAATCACTGGACATGCTTTGAAACTAACTCTCTGGGTACTCAGGGCCATTTTTCCAGTCCTGTAGAAAATGGCGGAGCTGTGTCAAAACAGGAAGCTGGGAAAGATAGGCTGGGTCAGGCTCAATAGTCCAGCACAGTGTGGCCTAGGTGGGGTTCCTGTTTCTGAGGATACGCACTGCCCACCACCTCCCTGTGAGGCCCTAAAGCACACAATGAATTGTATGGAAACATGTCAGGCTGACCCATCAACTGTTATATAAATGAAGCTCATTTGCAATTAAATGTACAACTAAAAAGTCCATTTGATTTAGGGTTAAAGAGCTGCTATAAGTTTTTTTTTTCTTTCCTTTTCCTTTCATTTTTTATTTCTTTTTTTTTATATATATATATAAATAAACAGGCACATATTTCCCTCCATTTACTGTCACAATGTAATATAGTACCAATAGATTTAAGCTGAATACACACTGTCTCACACAATTTAAGCAATGTCATATGTTAACCTATTGGAACAATGTGATTTATAAAGTGTAACTGGGACTCAGTTGGAAATCATTGCACCAAGTCAAAGGTGATTATTGATATGTATTAATAGGAATACATAGATGAATGTGTTTGAAAACAAAATGAATCCACTGTATGCATAATAGTGTACATAGAACACAAAAGTATACAAAATATTCCTGTATTACCATCATATTTAGGCCTTAGGAGATAGATTCACTTCACAAAGAAATTATTATAACGTGTTTTGCCAATGAAAACGTTCTCTCTTACCTGCAACACAACTTATTCCCAGAACAATGCTAAGGAGAGAGGAAACGGAGACTGTCCGAGCCATCATCCCACAGAGATCACACAAACACTCAATACAAAGTTAGTTGTGATCCCGCTATTGAAATCCTTGAAGCGCGTCACCAATCCATTGACCTCCGCTGCATTTTATTCCACTCAAGAGCCAACAGGTACAGACATGGAAACACAGTGTAGCCCAGTGCGCAGTGGTCAGTGATGTGTGCCTCATGGAGCAAGAGCAGGAGCTGAGGATGGAGCAGGCTGCAGGGGAGGAGCGTCTACATACAACCTACCACATGACAGCTGCTATGGACCTGCTGCTGCTGTTTGTTACAGGGACAAGGTAGTGAAAATGAACATTCGATTGTTTAAAAATCAACCTCGACACATTATTACGGTAGCATCATTATCGGGTCTATTTGAGTGCATGCAAGTCGTTTATAAAATATGATGTAAATTATCCTCTGTCCTGAGACCCTGCAAGACATCTGTGGTGGGACAAGAGTTTGACAAGTTTACTTAAAAACAAACAAACATGTCCATTGCAAAGAATATTCCATTAATAATACATAAATGAATAAGAGTAGTCCTTTAGATAAACTAGAAAAGCACACTGAGAGCGCAGACCTCCGCCAAGGCAGATATCCACCTACCGAATAAAGGGAGGTGGGCCAAGGAGGTTATGTTTTTGACGGTTTGTTTGTGTACAACATGACTAATGGAAGGATCATGAGAACTAATGGATGGATTTTGATGATATTTTCATGGTAGTAAAGACAAACCGCCAATTACCACCGAAATCTAATCATTTGTTAATCTGCCCATCACCATCACACACTGAAGATTTCATCAAAATCCATCCATTAGTTTTCGAGTTATGTTGTACACAATCAAACAAACAAACAAATAAACAAAACATACACTGACTTTGTTTTACCCTTTTTTTCATATGTGCATGAGGATATGAAAGTGTTCATTTTTGCTGTTTCAGAGACTTCAGCTACTGTACAGTCTGTCTACTTCTTGTCTTCATGATGTCTGTACATTTTCAATAGGAGACAGATGTGGACTGCAGACAGGACAGTCCAGGACTCTAAGCCACACAGTTGGAAGTGGTACAAACAGGGACCTGGCATCATACTGCTCAAATAACAATGAACTTCAGAGAAAAGGTGCATTTTAATCTATGTCTTCACTTTGATACAGCTCAGCCTTGTGGCAGATGCTGATGGTAATTTGTCTTTTCATGTTTGAAAAGTGGAACTCAGTACCATTTTTTTTTTTCTGAAGCCATCCACAATCCACTAACTTCTCCCTCATTTCTCAACAGATTTTAATTCTGATTGATTCATTAGATAGATCTAAGCACTGGGCTCTAAACGTATCACGTTGTTTGTCAAAATTTGCTATTGTAAACAATTTCTTTACAACTTTCTTTATTTTTCAGTTGCTCACTAAAATCACAACTCTTCCTTCAGTTCTCAACAGATTTAATTTCCAATTGATTCGCTGAGTTCAGTTTCAATCAAGGCCAAAGAAAGTAATTGCCCCAATGTTAGTTTCCACCAACAACGTCCTGCGTATCATTTACCATCTTTAACCACAGTAATATGTCATTACCCAGTTACCTACTGTTGTTCAGTCAGATGTGACCCCAGAAGAACTTTGGGGGCTTCCTATACCATTCACACTGTTTTTGGCTTTTGTTGATAAAAACACACAGACACACAGAGGGCTTGATTTTATGATCTATTGAATGACTCCCTTTTGTTGATAACAAGACACCACAGCTGTGAGGTCCGAATGAAAACAGGGACATTGGCCCTATTTTTTGTATATGGACTTAAAACTTTAGTCTACTCTGAGTACGTTTCCTGAACAGCTTAGCTGTTAATCTTGTGCTGTTTTTATATTACTTCCCTGAGTAGTGCACAATTAAAGAGCTTTTACACTTCATCTGTGTCTGCATGTGGGCCCCTCACACTATAACCATGACATATGTCAGGGTCTGTCCTCTATGCTCATCATGGGAATTAGAAGTGAGTACGTATACCCAATGCAGACTTAAAATAAGTAGGTATACTCCATATACCCTGGGCTACACCACTGATTTTCTCAGATTTTACAGTACCAATTATAAATATGTGTTTAGGTAAAATAGAATTTTTTATGTATATTTTTTGGGTTTTCTCTAAACTACAGATATTTAACCCAAGTTCCAAATACAAATATTATGTTGACCGTATCTTTGCAGAACATGACACATGATCAAAATAACTAAAAGATGCAGTGTTTTCAGACTTCAAATAATGCAAAGAAAACAAGTTCATATTAATTTGTAAATGACACAAAACTGATGTTGGAACTTGGGAAAAGTTCAGACATCAGTATTTGGTGGAATAATCCTGATTTTCAGTGACAGCTTTCACATCTCTTGGCTCTCCACCATTGTTGTCACAGGACTTTATGCAGCTCCTGGCAGAGAAATTCAAGAAGCCCTGCGAGGTTCCATGGCTTGTGACCAACCATCTTCCTCTTGATTATATTCCAGAAGTTTTCAAAGTGGGTTCAGGTCTGATGATTAGTCTGGCCATGACAGGGTCTTCATCTGGAGTTCTATCAACCACACTTTTATTGACATAACTGAGGCCAGGAGCATTGTCCTGACAGAAAAAAACGTCCTCAGAATTTGGGAACATTGTCATAGCAGATGTTCAGTCATTTTCAATAGTTACATTTGGATTCACATTACTTTAGTGAAACTAATAGCACTGTTTTTACCTGTTGACAGAAGATACTGAAGGCTACAGTACTGGTGTTTTATACTTCTCCATCTTAAATAAAACATGCATCAGGTGTTTATTCAGGAGCATAAAGTGTGCTTGCATTGGAATTCAACGGATACAGGAATGGAATGGTTGTCATACAAACAGACATAATGATTTCAGAGGAAACTTCTTGTTTTCTACTTTCTTCAGTTTTCTATTAATTGTTTGTCCTCACATTTTTAAATTGGTTACACTGCAAATGAAGTGTCTAACTTAATATATTTCATAATAATAATAATATAAAGGCAGAATAAAACTACAGTTAGCTTCAGTTAGCCTACTTTAATGTAAAAAAAAATGCCTGTCTGATATTCTAGTTGCCTTTTGAGCTATCAGAATTATTTTTTTATGGAAAATGTCACCCAGTAAGACAGAGGGTTTGTGTTTTGGTGCTGATGTGGATGCAGGAGGCTTTAGAGAGATGAGGGGGTTAGAAGTTATGTGCTTTATCCACATGTTTCCTGACCTGGTCACTTCTACAGGGATTCTCTGCTCTACCATCCTAGACCAGAGCTTCCTGGAGGGCACTCTGCGCCACATGCACCTAAAACCTACAAAGATTTTCCACTTTTTTTGTTAAATATATATTTGCTTAAGTTTTCCACATTCAGCATGATGTGATTACTTTAAACTCAATGACAAAGGCAAATAACTTTAGATGCATAAACATATAAACATACTATAGTATACATAATATTCAGAGTATACATATATTTATGTCAATTCTAGCATTAAAAAAATTATTTCTAAATTACTCTTGTTTTAATTGTGCAGAATGCTTTCTGTAGTAGTACAAATAACTCTCAATGAAATGGCTGCACTAGTTAAATCTTGTGAATTGTTTTGAAACTGTTTGTGTTTATGCCCGAGTATCTCAAGAGGGATTTCAAAGGTCAGTGTCCCACAATTCAGCTCATAAAGAATGGGCTCAAAGCTTTTGTGCACTGAAAGAGAGTGAGCGACAGGAGGGGGAGAGTGTTTGTGTGTTCACTCTGTGTTTTTGTGGCTGAAGCAGCAAAGAAGGCCCTTTATGAGTAGGTCATCTTAAGCATGGAGACAAGTAAGTAAAACTGCCTTTTATGTGACATTTAAAAACATTGGTAGGTATTAAAGAGATGTTATGCTTAAATTTGGAGCTTTCATGTGGATTTTCTGCTGTTGTATGGGTGGGTGTACTACAGGTTAACTGTTTCCTGTAGTTGAATTATCACGAACACCCGCTTAACCCATACAGACACAGTGTTTCTTTTGTGTCAGTTCCCAAATGAATTTAATATATCCTTAATGAATATTATATATCCTTCACTGAATGTAAAAAAAAAAGTATCTCCATTAACATTTATCAAACTCCATGGTGTTACTGGTCAATGTTATGGAAGACAATGATGTTTCCATGTTCACTATGGAACCGCATTACATACAAACTTGGTCATATCTGATGACCACAAAACAATGACAAACTATATTTTACACCAATTATTTTTGATATAATTAGTGGGTCAACAGGTATTACACAGTTTACATCAGGATATGGCTTTGGTTGCAAATGTCTGTTTGGGTCTTTATGGGTAAAATGTGACTTTTCACCAGTTCCACTTTTTAATTAAAAGTACAGTGAATACATGATGAACACAGAATACAAGTCTTTAGTTTTATTTTTCAAGTCATTTACATTTTTATGCATTTAATGCTGTTTTGCTTCATAAAAATACACGCTGAATCACAATTTGATGTTATCTTAACTTGATATTATCAAAAATTAGTAGTCTGTAAGAGGTTTATGTAGTGACACTGATGGTGTTTGATTTTCAGCTCTAAATAGCTTTTAGTTCTGTAGCTGAACACACTTTTGACATGACACTTTCACCTATGCTTTCTGCTTTTATGCAACAGTAGACGTTCTGCAACTGAGAACTCTCATGAAAACACTAGTGATGATGTGAGCTCTGATCACATTGCATAGAGGCTTTTAAATGTAATTAGTCCCTCGCTCATGTGTGATTTGTATAATATTAATTAATTGGTCTCTTTTTCCCCTGACAATGTCTGAATGTGTATACAAATATGAGGGTGTTACCCAGTGCACATGGAGCACCAGTTGAAGCTGTTGGTTTGAACAGGCTCGTGGGTCAGGGGCCTAGTGAGGGTCCAGTTCTTGGCACAGTAAAAAAGAGGAGGACACTGAGGACAGGGAAGGGAGGGAAACAGGAAACAGTACACACTTCCTCAGACAGGATACCATGCTCCTCTAAGAGGCATCCTGGAATCTAATGCCTCAAAGACCTGACCAAGTCTTTCACACAAACACACTTATTTTCCTTTGACACATTAGTGTATCGTAGAAACAAAGAACACACAATTGATTTGTGAACTTGAGAGTCAAAAGCTCAGCAAAAACTGACATGATTTAAGTTCAGCAGCTGTGTGGTCACGTTAGCATCATGTTTGGTGACTGAGTTTTGAACAAGGATCAACTGATGATCATTTTTCTACACAGCTAACACTACTGAAGGTTTGTGTTCTATTAAATATTTACACAGTGGCACACAGGAGACGTATTTTGTCTGTCATAATAATAAAAAGACACCATACTCTATTGGTTGATGAAAGTAATAAAACTATGTTTATCATTAGAAATTGATAAACTAATGAAGTCAACTCCCAAATTTACAAGATAAATATTATTTTTTATAACAGACTATGTTGGAAGGGCACTAAATAGATGATGATAATAATAATAATGGTAATGGTAATGGTAAGAAAATGTTATATTGCAAACAATATAATTATTGCAATTCTGTTTTTTGTCTTTAGCCTTTGGGTTTGTTTTGTTTATTGTCAGTTAAAACATAGAACTGAGAAGTGAAAACTTATACACAGGCACACTGTGTGTGTGTGTGTGTGTGTGTGTGTGTGTGTGTGTGTGTGTGTGTGTGTGTGTGTGTGTGTGTGTGTGTGTGTGTGTGTGTGTGTGTGTGTGTGTGTGTGTGTGTGTGCGTGCGCGCACGTGTGCGTGTGTGCACTGTCGTCTCAAAGAGCAAGACGTTTATGGGTTAAGTTCCAATCAGGGACTTTTCTGTGTGAATACGATGTTCATATAATAGATGCCAATTCTGTTTCAGAGGATGACAAATGCACAAGTGCAGCATTGATCTGCAGACTGATCAGTCCATGTGTCTGGAGCAGATACACGCTCATCTGCCACGCGCTGTAAATCAGCTACTGCCACCTGCTGCACAAATGTGATCACCGTGTAAAACAAGTTACCAGACACACTGAAATACTAGTCACTGTTTTTCTCTTCAAATCGTTACGATAAAATTTGAGTTACTTTGAGTGTTGTAACTGAGCGGATTTGTCTATTTATTATGAAGGAAAATTGTCGCTTTCGATACCCAACCGGAACTCTTGAGATTGTTTCCAGACGGTCCTGTTTCAGTGTTGCACAAAACAATGTCCACGACGTGCAGAGCCGAAAAATGATTTGGAGCTCAGTTGGATTTCAATTAATAGATGCATTATGGGGTTTTCTGTCTTGTTGTTTCCTCGTAGCTTTTGGAGCTTACAAAATCTCTTCACGTCTCCCAAGAAGATACGAACAGTCTCGTGTTTATGTTTTATTTCAGGATCTGATTCGGTATGGAAAAACAAAACAAAACCTCAAACGAGATGACTGGCTTCATGTATTTGATGTCCCAAAAAGGTACAGTAGAGCAAACACAACAAGAATAATATAAATGTATATAGGATTGGTATGTTCATGTGTGTCCCAAGCAGACACGAAATTAAACACGTGACGCCTGTGCTACATTTGTCTTTACAGGTGCTTCTGGCACTTCTATGCCATCTCTGTTTGTTGGAACGGGTTTCTTCTAGTTTTATATCTGAATGTGATATTTCAGCATCAGTTACACATATTATGGCTCACTGGGGTTTTAGACATTTTGACTGGTGCTGCAAGCTCTGAAATTCAAGGTAGGTTCAAATCCTTCTGTTCTGTTTTTCTTGTCATGTGTAAATGTCACATACTGACTCCACTTCCGTTTGCAGTTCCGCATCTGTCCACTCTGCTGGTATTACTGCTGCTGTGGGTCCACTCCTTCAGGAGGCTGCTGGAGTGCCTGTTTGTCAGTGTTTTCTCTGATGGAGCCATACATCTGGCCCAGTATGTTTTTGGTGTTGGGTATTACATTCTACTGGGTCTGACTATTCTTTGCACTGATCGCATGAACAAAGGTGAGACTAAAGTGAAGTGTCTCTACATCCACCATTCAATATTAACACTGTGTGGTAATTATCTCTGTGCTGTTGTTTGTAGATACTGGTCCTCTCCTTTACCAGCTGGACTGGTATCACGTAGTTGGAAGTGTACTTTTTCTTTTGGCTTCACTGCTTCAGCATCAATCCATGGTTCTGTTGGCCAAACTTCGTATTGGAAAATCAGGTACGGCCTTACGTCATCACAGAACACACACTGACATACTTGATGTGATGAAAATGGATGACACAATTACTGAATGTTATGTTATTACTTTGTGAAGACTAAAGATACATCAATTAAAGGTTAGTGTTTAAGAGGATTCAGGAGAATCTGTTGTATATGAGAATCTTTGTGTTTCTGTCACCTTAGAAACAGAGGGGGTAGTTTCTTTTCATTGAGTCTGACTCAGTCTGAGATTGTGAAGTTATGTTGCTTTAATGGTTTGTTTGTGTGCGCATGCGCATTTCCTCTGTTCGCACTCCAGCGTCACCAATTCTTGACAAATTGTTCTGAAAGAAGAGATGGATACAATGATGAAATAGACTGAATTTCAGCCAAATCGACCCACTACTTCCGGCCTGACAAAGTATTGAATTTTTGTGACTTTCGCACTCCAGCGTTGCCAATTCTTGATGGATTGTTCTTAAATTTGTGTGTACAAGGTTACGGAAACAAGGATGAAACAGACCAAACGTCAGCCTATAACTGTAAACTCATTGATTTTACCCTGGTATCTTTATATGATTGATGCTGGTTCAAAGAAAACGTAGAACCTCTAAACTTACATGTAGAAATATCAAAACTATCAATAGGTACACGGACCCTGGCTGTACATTGTCATAACAAAGGCGGTGGAGATTCCTCAAGTGTATTCAAAAATGTACCTAATGTTCAAGTACATAACATGCATTTCACTGATTTCACATTGATTTAAAATGGATTCACCAGGGCTTTACCAGCTTCGTCCATAGACTATTGACCAATGTGTTCACTCTGGTGGGGATTTAGTGCGCACCCCGCCCCAGTATGATGACTTCCTTTTCAACTATACTTGCTTCCGTTTCCACTATTCTCACTCTCACATACATACATTCTCACTCTCACATAGATATATTCTCCTGTGTCATAGCCTACATGTGCTAATTATGGAATTTAAATTACAGAATTATTTCGAAGATGATTATTTCACTGATTCGTGAAGTTACCACGCACCGTGTGGCCTTCTAGTTTATTTTGTTTTCTGTTTTGTGTTGGGTGACATTCAATGTTAGTGTGTATTACTCTTTCCTACTATGTTTGAGTGTGAACAAACATAATATCCACATAACGAAAATACACAGAACAGATGAAAGAAGCACAGGCTGTAATAAGGGATTTCCACTTTTTGCAATCAGTTATATGGGCTTATTTTATTGGGTTGCAATATGCATTGTAGCAATCACCACTAGATGTCACTAAATATGAAACATGGAGTCTTTAATCAGTTTAAATATCATGGGACATGGGACAGACTTTTCAAGTGAAGTTACTTACTTATAGGGAACCTGATAGCTACAGAATTGTATAGATTATTTCATGGTTAGTTTAACACTCAGTGCCAGAGTTACTGACTGCTTAATTTAGATTTGTAATATTTAGATTTTGATGTTCAGTTCAAGAACTATTCTGTTTCTAAGAAAGTCATAGTAGTCAATTCCCCAACTAAAAATATATTAACTGATTAACTTTTTATGTTATAAACTATCATTAATATATTGTCATTTAATGTATGTCACCTGTCAAGCTATAGTGAAGTGTAGCAGAAACATCTAGTCTGTTGCAGTGAACTGATATGAAGCTTGGTGTGTGTTATCTTTTGTGGTGTCTTGCAGGAACGGTTGAGACGTTGGCTCACAGAATACCAAAGGGAGGATTGTTTGAGCTAGTATCCTGTCCACATTACTTTGCTGAACTCCTGATCTACATATCACTGAGTTTGGTTTTTGGAGGTCTTTGTCTTACCTGGTGGCTTGTAGCTCTTTATGTGCTTTTCAACCAGGCGCTAGCAGCTCAACTTTGTCATGACCTTTACCTGAGCAAATATGAGTCCTACCCAAGACACAGAAGAGCATTCTTACCATTTGTGCTGTAAATATTTGTCATTGGTGAGCCTTCTATTGTTTTACTTATTTAAATGTGAAACTGTAATGTAGAAAATGTCAAAACAAAAAATTTAGAGATAAACCCAAAGTATTTTTTTATATATTGTAAGTTGTTGTACAACTGATTATCGAATCTTACATACACATTTTGCTGAATATAAAACTATGTTGATGTCATTTTTTGAGTGTGTACGGTTGTGTAAGGTCATTTGTCAACCCTTCATTTCTAGAAATATTTCATTATTGTTTTCAATGTCGTAATGCACGTATTGAACATGTACATCTAAAATAAATGTTTACTCAATTTTTTTGGTTTTATTTCTAATCCTATTTAGTTTAACTAAATCAAGACTTTTGTGTTTTAAAATCAACAGCTGTTGGTTGTTCAGGATGTCGTGAACAAACAACCTATTGGAATAACTTTTTGGGATTCTTCCATGTGAGTGGTTCAACCATTTAACTGACTCTCCATACTACATTACATGTGCGTAAAATTGTGACTGGCAGTGGAATCATCCAATCGCTGAGCTGTCCGGTGTACATGTGACCTCAATTTATGACGTCAGTCATTGTGATCCAATCAACGCGCTCGGCCGGTCCTCTCTGCGGCAGCACGGCCAACTTCCCCCGAGTTTGGTTCTGTTGGTGTGCTAGTGACGTGTACGACCTATGAGTTCCTCAATTTTTACAGGTTGTTGATATAAAGTTACTGTGTTTATGTGTCGACTATATTATGTAATTCACGAGAGACAGGTCAACGCGGAAATTGTGCAGCGGTTAGCGTTTTGGAGCAATAATGCCTGTCGTGGTCGGTGGAGGAGATGGACGGGCTAATAGAAATGGGATGTGCGTCTTGCTTCCGCTCGCTGTCGTGTTGTTGTTATCGCTCGGAGTTGCAGCTATTCCAGAGGAGCAGAAACCTGCCCAAGACCAGCCGCCACAAGAGGTACAACCTTTAATCAACCTATTAGAAATTTAACCTTTCGTCGCTATCCATAGGAAACTGTTTTTGACCGTACTCGTCTCAGTTCCTAGTAGCGCCTCCAAGCTAGCTCGGCAATGCTAACTGAGACGTATCACATTGTTCCGTGTTTGGAACTGACTATTAATAGTATTCACATCTCACATACACTAAATTGGTAAATAATTGTATTAAACCACAGATAAACCATTCCGGTCACACTGTCCTCTTATGTGTTTACATTCCCCCTCATGGTTTTTATGTCTGTGGCTAAATTAGCTTCTGTTGTAGTGGCAGATCATGTCGTTTTATTGGCTAAATGTAACCCAGTTAAGTAATTATGTGTGTGTTTACTGGTTTTCTTTGCAGAAAGTCTCCACTCCTCATCCAATAGGCCCTGTAGTTTCTGAAGATGGCATACCTAAAGGAAACCTGGGATTCATTCATGCCTTTGTGGCCGCCCTCTCCGTCATCATCGTGTCTGAGTTGGGAGACAAGACGTTTTTCATCGCAGCTATTATGGCTATGCGTTATAACCGCCTCACTGTGCTGGCGGGGGCAATGCTAGCACTAGGAGTCATGACTTGTCTTTCAGGTTATACGATGTTTATACTATTTGGTGCCGCCTCTACCCGACTTGGCGTCTCTGCGTTTCCATTATGAAAAATGACCGGGAATATGATACCCGGTGTTGTGCTAAAGTACGTTTCCCGGCTAAGAATTATTTCACCTGGCCACAGGAGTATACTTTCTCACACATCTGGGCCTTCTATACATAGTAAGTCCGCATCTGCCACTGAAAAAAAAACCCTCACAGTAAGTCATAATTATGAGATAAAAAGCCAAAATGATGAGAGGAAATTATGAGATTGTCGAAATTGAGATAAAACTCAGAATTATAGCATACAAAAGAAGTACAAGAAGTCACAGTTAGCATATAAAAAGTCTTAATTATAATATTAAAAAATCACAATTATGAGATAAAAAGTTGAAATTATGGTCCTGGGGTCAGGGAAAACTTAATTTTGGGGGGATGTGTAACTTGGCACAACACCAGTACTAGTTTTTTAACCACCTCTGCCAAGGTTCAAAGTGATACTAAAACGTGATTTATAAACCCTGCAGACCCTGACTGGTCACAGTTGTCACTGTGACCTGCCGTTTTAAAAGAAACGTGGGAGTTGATAATATATATAATTAATATTTATTTTTATGAATATTGCTTGGTTGATCCACATAACAGCCCAGAACTCCACCACAGTTACAAGCTTGACTAAAGAACAGGGAATGAGCGCATTTATCAGCAACTCTGAGCACACCGCAGAGAAGTAACGTGCCGTAGCTTTATGATGTGCCGGTATTTTAAAGTCGGTAGTAACCTGTAATGGAAACAGTCTCCAGGAGTATCTCCTGGTACCTGAGTCGAGTTGAGACGGTACCACATAATAGAAACAAGGCATTAGTAAATATGCATACATCCAAGTTATTCACCTATCTCCTTCTAAGTAATAACATTCACTGTTGCTCCAAATCACCAGTGCTTTTTGGCTATGCCACCACCATCATCCCAAGAATCTACACATACTATGTGTCTACTGCTCTGTTTGCCATCTTTGGAGTGCGGATGCTGAGAGAGGGTCTGAAAATGAGTCCAGATGAAGGCCAGGAGGAATTGGAGGAGGTGCAAGCAGAGATCAAGAAGAAGGATGAAGAGGTACAGTTGGGCACTCAGAAAAAAATGTTTAAAAGGAAATTGACTAGTGTAATTGTGACATAACATAAGGTATTTACAGATATAAGTTCCCTTACATTACACACCAACCACTAGATCCATTTCCCTCACAGCTGCTCAGTCGATTCACAAGTACTTTGTATTATTTAAGCACTGGGAAATCTTTGTAACAGTGTTGGAATGAACTGGAGAAATGTGACATGGAGTATTTATATGGGTCTGATTGGCTAATTTATCAAATTTACATATAACTGAGCTTTATTGACAGCCACTGCTTTAACATAGTGTTAAATATCAGCCAAACAACATAAAGCAATAAGAGCGGAGTCTCATGCTAGGTCAAAAGTGAAGAAGTACAAATAGTTTGAAGATATATTAAAAAAATATAATCCAATATTGGAATTGTGTTAAAGCCATGCTATGCTCTATGTTTGCACATAGAAGATTCTTAAAATTCAATTGGTTGATTACAAGGCATCATTAGATAATGAGTGTCATTAAAAAAAAGTCAAGAATTTGTTTGGATAAATACCCCCTATAATCTTGTTTATCATGAGCTAATCTGAGATGATCCTCTTTCTACACGTAACAAAAGGAGAACTGTCAAGGGAAATATTGTACTGTAGATTGTGGAGTGGCTAACTTACACAAACAATAAAACTTAATTTCAAAGGCCACTAAAAGGCACCAGGTAAGCAGATCTTACGCAGAGATCAGGGAAAAAAGGCCAATGTCCTGTCGGGCAGCTTCATTTTAATGATTCAGATCTTAATATCACAAAAAAAAAGTCATTTTCCTATCTCCCTGACCTACTGGTGAAAAACCATATGCCCTGCCTGGTGCTCCTCCACCTGAGTGTGCTCATCAGGTAAGTAAACTCAGCTGTGCACTCAGAGTGCCTGTCGCCTTTCAAAATAAAAGCACATAGCTGCAACTTAACTAAAGGAAAACAAAGACAAATAATAAATGTATTAAATTGATTAGAAAGAAAAATACTGAAATACTAAATAGCTCCTACAGATTGTATCATAAGTACCCCAGATATGAAATGTATCGTTATTTTCCATGTTACCTGGTTTTAGTAGTACCATAAACAGCTGAGGGAAATTTAACACCATTATAAAATTTTCAAACCTGCCTACGGCCACTCCTAGTGATACAAGGGATCAGATTACCACTTCCTCTTTCTGGGTCAACAAACTGATATTTATCATTTCTTTCCATTTCTATGTACACCTTTCTGTAATATATTTTTTTTAAGTATTAAAGTGATGGTCTTTGTTCTGTGTGCAGCTCCAGCGCTCTAAACTGGTTAATGGTACCCCTGATGTTGAAGCTGGATCAGGGCCCACCACGCCTCAGGGAAAGTGGCACGGCTTCATCTCACCCATCTTCCTCCAAGCCTTCACCCTCACCTTCCTAGCAGAGTGGGGTGACCGTTCCCAGCTCACCACTATTATTCTAGCCGCTCGGGAGGTTTGTTAATACGTCAGATTGGTGCTTAAAAGTGAAATATACCACTGAGTGTTAAGTAAATGTGAGGTGACTTTGCATCATTGCTAAACACTCCTCACATGAGGCAGGACAGTATGAAATGTGTATAAGTTTTTTAATCTATCATGCAGGATCCTTTTGGAGTTGCTGTGGGTGGTACACTTGGACACTGTCTCTGTACAGGATTGGCTGTAATAGGAGGGAGAATGATTGCACAGAAAATATCTGTTCGAACAGGTAAGATGGTGATTTTTCTAAGAAACTTCACTGCTCACACAATAGTATTTTTGGAGGAAAACAAGACATGTAAATAGACAGGAGCAGTGTAAAAACAGAAAGATGTTATTCAGTTTTTGTGCATGTTGGGTTATGTTTAAAATTACAAATATTTAGCAATATATTGTATTGTAACATTTGGATTATGATAATATACAACTCTGGTGTGCAGTTCAGATGTACCAAGGATGTCAAGATTCACAGTTTTGTATTAATGCATTGTCTTGAGTGGAAAAAGCAAAGTATTAGATAAGGGTACAATTTGGGATTAAAAAGAGAGGTACTCTTATTTCCTCACTCTAAACACCTGTCACTCAACAGGAAGTCTTTAGGGCTTCGCACTGAAACTAAGGCGAAGGTGTATTAGCAATATGTAACTAAAGACAGAAAATAAGTATTTAAGCTGACGTTTAGGTCTGGTATTATTTGATATTTTCAGGAACCCTTTTTGTGGAAAAAGTTTTGGGAAAGGACCAGTGCCTTTTTTTTAGTGTCCAAAAAATAGCTGAGCTACAAATCTATAGAAATAAATGTGTGAACTAGACTTTTTTGTTTATAGTTTCTCTGCTGTTGAATTGCACTGCTTTACAATATTTGTGTGTCACAGATGTTGATCATGTTGTTTAATCATATTGTATAAGTAGTTTAAGTAGTAGTGTCTTTAGTGTGTTGCATTGAAATAAAAAAATCAAAGAAGCAGGGTTCCCACAGGGTCTAAAAAGTCTGTAAAACTTTAAAATTCAGAAACTTAAATTTTAGGCCTCAAAATGTCTTAAAACACCTATATTTTCATCCCAGGTGTAAAATTTAATTTTTTTCTTTTTTTTGAAGTTGTTTTTCCAGATATGTGGCCATTGCTGCATGTGTTTTTATTAACTGCATTATTTCAATGTCATCTTTTTTATTTCTTACATTCCCATAAATATAAGAATAAAAATTTCCAATACAAAGTGACATGGTTTTGAGAATCAAATGTGATCATCTTTTTATTTGAAGTGGTCTCGATGTTGGTCTAAAATGTTTCTCATAATGGTCTTAAAAAAGGTATAAAACTTAACTTGGTGATTCTTGCAAGAACCCTGAAAGAAGGCTATTGCTATTATTACTAATAATAATAACAAATTAAAGTCACAATCCCTAAGACGTTGTTTTCTCTCATATTTTCTCTTTCCCACATAATGACACTATTTTTTTCTTGTTTTGTTTCCATAGTCACAATCATTGGAGGGATTGTTTTCCTGGCATTTGCCTTTTCTGCCCTGTTCATCAAACCAGACGCTGGACTTTAAATGGATGAAAGACTTTCAGGTTCACTCTGTACAAAAATGTAAAATCTGGATACGCTGTTGTAGAGAGACTAGTTTTGACTATATATGTGTCCAACAGGACATGCCACTCACGATATGGAGACATTCCTACAATTGGTAACTCAGTGGGTTTTGTCGTAGACG
Organism: Siphamia tubifer; assembly: GCA_020466265.1. Taxonomy (NCBI): domain Eukaryota; kingdom Metazoa; phylum Chordata; class Actinopteri; order Kurtiformes; family Apogonidae; genus Siphamia; species Siphamia tubifer. The sequence continues at coordinate 31,499,729 of CM035786.1, forward strand.
CCAAACTGGCATATTGTAACATCAGTTTTTTTTTTTTGTTGGGATTCAGCAAAAGTCTGAAGTCTTTCTACTTGTCATTATTTCCTGCATGACAGGGTTGATGATGAATGCTAACAAATGTGTCTGTGTTCATCAAGTAATATAGGCAGGTGATTAGATCAATTTCAGCCCATTAGTTCGTAGACAAGTAGGAAATGTTTAAATTCTTCAAATGCTCTGATGAGGGGAAAAACCCCATTGAGTTACAGAAATTAAAGGAACACAGTGACAACAGTCATGACAATTGTGGAGTCCATTCAGATCTCAACACAGAGAAAACAGATTGGATTGTTATGGATTTCTGCCTCATCGTCCATTTTTAAGTTTTTTGTTGGTTTTTTTTTTTTTTTTTGGCTTAAAAACATGAGTCTGACATGCAGTATTTTAATGGGACTCTGAATGATTAAGCTGACTCCTCATTTGTTTTTTGTTTTTTTGGGGAGGAGTTTTAATGTTTGATCTACATTATTTAAAATGAACCTATGTGCTATCAGAAGACTGCAGATACAATACTGTTCTCAGATTGACCTTTGAACCCACCACCCCATAAGGTCTGAAACAATTGGGTTGGATTAAACTCTGAAGGCCTTTCGATTAGTTTGGTAGTATTTAACATATATTATTCCTATTGGTTGTTCTTCTCAATAAGAAGCTGTACATTACCTTTACATGCTGGGATGCCTCTACACTAGGTTAGTAGTAACCATTTAGGTTTTTCCTCGCCTTTAGTGCACCTCCTCAAATTGCAGATATGAGACCATCACTGCCAAAAGTATCACTTAGTATTTGCCCTGTCTAGTTACTGTTATGAATACTGAATCTGTTTGTACAAAGACCAGTAAGCTCCAAGATTCTTATACAAATGCATCAAAGACAGCAACCATATATATTCATCATGAAAGTAGAGGTCACTCCCTTTGCCATGATCAACCCTGGTGTACCTATAGATACAAGCCTAAGTTTCATCTGTATTTAAAAATATTTCTATTTATTTAGTTTTGTTTTCTTTTCAGGCATAAGTACTCTAAACTGAAAAAGGCACGAGAGTTCTTTGAAAACAAGCATTAGTATTTTTGTAAGTGAACGGGCTAAAACTGCATTGTCAATATTTGACAGGCTTTGTCCAGCAGTGAAATAAGACATAATTCTGTTTGTTACACAGGTTGGTTGAAAAGATAAAACCATGAAATGCTCAATAAAAATGTTTCATGTGGTGTCTGGATTTCTATCTTAAGTCTTTTGTTCTTATATTAAATGAAAGGAAATTATGCAACTGTGAAACATACATGAGCATAGAAGAAAACAACATTCTTTTTTTAAATACAGTTTTATTTTCAAGTTGAGGGGAAGCAAATGATTGATACATCTGCCATAAAAGATTGCTCTTAAAAATGTATGAATAGTTTGGCTCATAAAATAAATGCAAGGCAGCACACAGTACTTACATACTGGTAGATATCACATACTTTTTTTCATTAGTGGTAGTTTTCTGATTAAAGTGCAACAACAAAGACCAGTAGATCTAGTTTATGAGAACAGAACTTCCATGTGATAGAAATAATGCCTCAAGTTTTATTTTCCATAGAGAAATCAAAATGATTGAAACTAAACAGCAGGTGGCAGTAGTGGATATGAGGACTTGCTAATTCATGTTCCATTAGTCTCAGATGGGAGACAAAACATTTTTACCTTCCATTGGTTAGGTTTAGAATCACATTCATTTGGCAGAAAATTACTGGTGTACAGCTTTATTAACACTGAATATTTAATGTATCCTAGAAGATTGAATTGGTGCTGTAGAACAGGAATGTTTGTAGTAAACTCCAGTTGCAGTTGTGAAAGAACAGAAATTTCAGCCTGTCAGCTTCTTTTTGTTGAGCCGATACATTTAAGCACCGTCTTAACCAGTGACGCCAAAGCAGATGTGATTTATCCTGCATGAGGAAGCACCACCTGCTCCAACATCACAGATTGGGATGTGACCACAATCTTTAAATTCATGTACCGAGGCAGTAAATTTCATGAGCCAAACAAGAACGCCACACGAAAACTGAAAGCGGAGAAAGAGAACACTGATAGACATTCAGTTTCTAATGTGTACATCAGAACTACACAACATTTAACATAATGCACTGTGTCCTATTTCAGGCTCACCTGCACTTTCCCTCTTTGGATACAAAACGTTCTTCCTTAGGCTTTATGACTTGGAAATTACTCACTTTTACAACATTAAACGTTGTGCATTTAGGATCATCAGTGAAATTAAACCTTGTACTGTCAACGTTTAAGACCATGTGTCAAACTATTTCCAGGCTTAAGTCAAAACAGCTTCACTGGCAGGAACGGATTTAATATTAAAACTGAATCAAAGCTTGTGAAAAGAGAAAACAACCTTTGCATTTGTTGCAGTCAGTTCATCTTTGCATAACCATAAATCCACAAGTGACCAAACTCCACCTGGGGGAATAAGTTCAACAGTCTTTGTGTGCATGTCACAGTTAGTTTAGATCCTTTGCGTATAGCTTCATGATTGCACATTTAAAAAATAGTGCCATTGTCATTGCTTAATGGGGTCTACTTCTAGAATAGAAAAATATTTTCTGTATGTCATATTTATGTGCAAAAACTCCCATAGCCTTACACCTCTCCATGCAAAGTATTTATGTTAAACTCCATTACATTCGTCTGTTTATTGCACTAGTTACAGTATTTCACACTGAGAAACTTGCTTTCACAAGGTCCATTCTCCAGGGCTGTAAAAACAGCTAATAGTTTTAGAATGATTACTGGGTTTTATTCATAGGTGAGTAATGTAGTAGTATCATAAAATAAAAAATAAAGTTAAACTGGAATGGAGAGCAGTGTGAAATGTGGATATGAGGTCTGGTAGATGCAGAAAGAAAGCAGAGAAAGCATGAATGAGATGTTTTAACTGAGTTTACATGAGATAAATGAGTGGGTGAAAGAAATAGGTTTCCTGTACTTCAGTATAATAAAACAATGATTATATATGGCCGATCAAGTGTAACTAAATCAAGTTTTTAGGACAATGACCTCAATAACTGAAAATGCACCACAATGGTAAGTACTAATGGTAGAAAAATCTCATCAGAGCCAATTTTCTGCATATTTAAGCCCACTGATTTGTCCTCAGGAAACAGAAGTGAAAAAGCAGCTGCTTCATGCGATTGATAATATCTTCTTGGAGACACTGTAAGGCCACTTATGCTTATGGTTGGATATCTTGAGGCTGTATACAGAAATTTGAGGTTAGAGGTCACTGATTCTAACACTACAACAACTCATGGCTCGGCTTTGAACAAGCATGATTCCTTGCAGTGCACCATTAGTCTTATCAGTGGGGAAATCAGCTTTTATGAGTATATTAGGAGTTGATTGTACAAACAGAGCAACAGGTGCGTTACAACCAGCAGGCTGGCAAGCATCTGTTGGCTCGATCATGTGCACAATGTGTAAATAGAACTACATTTGAGCAAACACACTTAAACAGCTCTTGAAGATATAGCTGAGGTGGATATTTGCAAATATCACCTGACACAACCACATATGCCTGCATATGCTTAACACACCGTGTGCCATAGTTTACTGTCACTTCATACAAATGAGTGATGGTCAGGGGAACAGGTACATCAAAAGCTAAATATACAACAAGTGATTGGATGTTTCTCTTTAGATAATTAAGCTTTTAATATATGGTGGATTTGTACAACTTTATTGATAATATTGTTCAAAATTATGCCTGATAGATATCCTCTCTATCATCGCACTTGTTGACTGGAGGCTGTTTTTAAAATACTATGATATCTGCATTTGAGAATAGGATTCAGTCAGAATTGGGTGTGTGAACAATTAAGTGTAAAAATTAAGATGATTGAAGAGACAAGAAAGGCCAAATAAAATGTGTGCAGGTTGAATGTGCAGAGGCACAGCTCAGAGATAGAAGCCACAGCTTATCAAAAATAAATAAATAAAACTACTTTAAGAGCTTTAGGTTTGATCTGGAATGACTGGGGCCCCCGGAAAGAAAGAGACAAGGATGTCTGAACTGACCTAATCAGACTGATGATCCACAAAGTGACAGGGTGGATTATGAGCAATAGAAATACTTGCTCTCTCTCTGAAAATCATCATCCACATGTTAACAAGTAAGATTTTAAATAGATTTGTCAAATGTTAAGAGATGGGGTGAGATCCCAGCAGAAGAGGTGTGTATTTAAAAAAATGCAAACGTTGAATGCAATCTTACTGCAGTGTACGGTACCTTTAGTTTAACTTTGGTACCTTCATATAATTCACAAATTATAGCTGAAATTGAAACTACTGTGTGTGCAAATTTCAGAGCATCTTATAAAGCTTTAAAATATGACATATTTTGACATTTTCATGAAAATATGTGAAAATATGGGTCAAGGATTAAACAAACTGTGACACAAGCAGGAGTTTTGTCTGCTATGCAGACACACAAGCAAACACATCCCCAAGGAGAAAGGAAGTCTGTGAAAATATCAGCCGCTGAGCATTTTAAGATCTTTTTTTCTTTGAGTACTAGAAAAAACAGAATATTCAAAGCTGCAAATAACAGACTACGCATTTCATGCATCATATAAAATATTAGTTCTTTCTTTTTCAATATATGTACACAATATATTACACGTGAAGTTCTGTACAATAAAAGTTCAATCTACACCACATTCTTAAAAATATTTTCTGACCCATAATTATTTTTACATGAAAAACAATAACAGGAGAAAACATCCAAAACAAACAAGCCACTGGCTGTTGTGCAGGATGTCCTTGAAGCTCAGATACAAGCTCCAATGCATTAACAGAGGGGCTCTGCATATAATAATCCTGTGAGTGACACACAGACAGACACACACACGCACGCACGCACGCACACACACACACACACACACACACACACACACACACACACACACACACACACACACACACTATACACACAAGGATACAGGGGTGTGAGGGGGTCTGTTATGGGGACTGAGAGTCCCTGTTTTCTTGGAGAGAAGGTTTCAGGTTTGAGCCAAAACCTGCTGCCAGAGCCACAGTGAGCCCAGTCTTGGGTTCTTTGTAGCACTGTCGTCAGGAGTTAAGTGCAAACAGCAAAAGATCCTTGTGAGGGGAGGGAAGCAACAGCCCACCCCATCAATCATTCCCTGGCCTCTGAGGCCGAGTCTCAGTACTGCTTCTTCAGCAGAACCCCCTCATTAGCCCCCAGCCAGACACCCGCGCCTGGGTTTGGCTCACTCCACTCCAGGCTGCCTTTTGTCAGTTACTGTGGCTGTGTAACAGAGCGCTCAGATAAACTATCTGCTCTGTGAGAGCCCAGTTGTTGCTGCTGTTGCTGAAGTTGTTGCTGTTTCTGATGTTGCAACTGCTTTTGTTGTTGATGTTGTTGCAACTGTTGCTGTTGTTGGTTTGCAGCAGTGAAGGTGCTCTGCTGCTGCAAAGGGAACGCTGCCTGCAGGATCAGCTGGGTGGACTGGTTTCCATGAAGCAATCGAGGAGCCTTAAGTGAAAATGAAGCCAAGTGAGCCCCAAAAACAAAAAACACAACAGAACATAGACCAAGATGTTTTTTAAAGCTACAACAGACAACTTTTTAATTCAGACCTTCCATTATTACCTTGTTATTTAGCTTCATAAACTCAAAAGATAAGCATAGACAAATAATAAAGGACTTTATTACTTAGAGACAATGTATGATGTAGCTTTGTAAATGACCTTTCTACTGAATGTCTGTCAATGTATCAGGACATGACAGAGCTGCAGCAGATTCATGACTGCTTCATATGGAAATTTAACCTGCAAAGACCTAGAATTATTTATGTGGAAACTTTCAGATTAATCTATCTATGCATTTACCTTTTACTAGTTTTTTATTAACATGTTTTATTAGCATTTATTATTTATTATATCACCTGCTATGTTTTGTAGTTTTGGGTGCCAACCCATTTTCCCTGTATTTAATTTAGAGATTATGTTCATTTAAAAAAAATGTAATTAAAGCTCATCATTAAAAGTTATTCAAAGGTTATTCCACCAAAGAATACTGAATAAAAAGATTTTCTTCAATAAAATATATTACTAAGTAAATGTTAAAATGAGCATCTGCATCCACTCATTTGTCAGCTTCATGGCTTTCATTGGTGCAACACTGATGCAAAAGATTCTTTCCATGTTTAATACAGAGCCTCTAAGCATCCAAAAAACACATCTGATGCTTCTAAAAAGCTGCTAAAATGTATTTGAAATGATTAAATGTATTGATATAATTAGTGATTCAAAAGTTATTAAATATTTAAAGGTGATCTGAAGTGAACGACACTGAACTAAACTAGGTGATAGTACATGCAATTAAAAAAATAATTTATCATTGGCACACCCTGATGAGTCGGTGTCGGACTACCCTGACAACTCTGCCTGGAGTCTGTATGGTTCAATGCCTCCCTCGCTCTCCTTCTTGTTCACCTGACACTCCTGCTTGTCTTGTCACAGATCCTAAATATCTCTTGACTCTCAAAACCCTGGCTTTGTTGATCGCTGGAACTGCAATGGCTATCGTCTGCCATCATAGTTTTTGCTAAGGCTCACACTTGTGACGTCACGCAGCGTCGTCTGCATTACTTCTGGTTTGTTTGGCACTGCCAGCCAGAGGCGAAACTTTTTCAGCTTATAGCTTGGCCATTACATGGCCTAAACATTTCTTTTGTGTGTTGAAAAATAGAATAGGTAATAAGGGATCAATTTACTTTTCTACATTTGTGCAAAAAAAGTGGGTTCAGTTCAGCTTTAAGAAAAGTTCAGATTGCCATCAATAAAATGTTTTAGTTCCACCCTTTGCTCAATCAGCTTTTTCTGTGAAAAAAAGCTAAACTGAAAATCAATTCCTATTTCACTACTTTAAAAAAAAGCCAAAATCCTAGTTAATTCAGTCACATATCTATACTTTTTAAAACTTTTTTTTTTAAATATCCTGCTGTATGTTTAGGTTTTGCACTAAATAAACTATACAATATTTAGTAAGTCTTAGGTTTCTTAAAAGCCCTTCTAAGAACAGGCGTAACTGCAAACACTGGTGAATGTTTTCAGTTTGTCTATCTAAACTGTTCCCTCTGCAACATAACTAAGTGAGAAAATACTGGAAAATTCAGTCAGGTGTTGTGCATACTCTCCATTTCATAAACTTAATATTTTAGCCCGCCATCATCTATTTGGAGGTAATTTTTTTTAATAGTTGCCTGTATTGTTTCCTATGATTGGAGACTAAAGGGAAACATTACCATGAACAGTAGATGTTTAATAAAATCTGACTTTTACCTGGAGGAACTGTGTTTGCTGCTGACCGAGCTGCGCCTGCCCAGGCTGCATGGCTGACACCTGGGACTGTGGCTGTACCTGCTGCTCCTGCTGTTGCTGTTGCTGTTGCTGCTGCTGTTGCTGCGGCTGCTGGGAAATGCTGATGGTTTGAGTCTGGCCCTGCTGAGGTGCGAAGGCCGTCACGACTTGGCCCATGAACATGGTTGTAGGAACCATGACTGCTCCACATGCCATCTGTCCTGTCACCAGCTTGGTAAGCAGCTGAGGGGCAGCAGGGAACCTGCGAGTGGTAACAGGAGAAGGTCAGGCACATGCATGAATCACAGGTTTTTTATGTTTAACTTTTTTACTTTTGCACTTAAGTCCAACTGAACTTAAGTGGATTGTGGAAACATTAAACCAAATAACATGAAAAAGCAGACCCCATCCTGACACTGATCTTCTTCTGATGTATTTACCAATGGTAATTCTTGATTTAAGAGTTTTACAAAACACCAACCTTATCTGAGTTGTGCGGTCCTGTGCAAATGTTGCCACAGCAGAAGCGTTAGGACCAGTGTTCTGGGCCAGGCTTGTAGCAATCTGGACCACATTAGCAGGGCTTTGCTGAGGAATCATCATTGTGTTGTAGAGAGATGCAGGCAGTGAATTTTGTTGAGGCTGCAGAGTGAGAGATGATCGCTGAGTCTGAAATACACAAAACCAGGATATGTGACCGTAGGAGACACTATGAATAAAACATATCAGCAAATGAGATAGAGTAAACCTGGGCAATATCGCTGAAAACGTTATCATGCATGCACCTTTATTTTTAACCCAATGGTACTATGTTTATTATATTTATTAGCTTATATTATGCTAGTTACTCATATTGTTTGCATGCACACTACTATAGTTAGTGGGATGAGCTATAACTCACAAGGTCTCGCTGATATTTTCCAGTGGGGATTAAATATACCATAAAAACATATGACTTATGAACAATTTGTCACTCATGCCATTTCTAGCATGTGTCCCGTTACAGAATTTTACATTTTTGTTGTCGTTACTTATTGTTGTTCAATTGTCTATCGAAAAATTGTGTTTGTCTGACCTGTGAAAGTGTCTGTTGTTGCGACTGTGGCTGGACAGTGTGGTGCTGCTGCTGCTGCTGCTGCTGCTGCTGCTGCTGCTGCATGTTGCTCTGTAGAGGTCCAGCAGAGCCCACCTGGCCCTGCATGCTCAGCGCCCCCCCTTGCTGCACAGAATTTGTTGGGGCCATCGGAACAGAACTCAGATTTATTCCTCCAGTCCCTTTCTGCAAGAACATCTGGAATAAATAACACCACCGTCCACACCAAATATAAAAATCTACACTAAAACATATTATATACTGAATGGCCTCTATTAAGGATTCCTTCATACTCTTAAGCCTACATGCAACACTTTAACTGTCACAGTTGCTGTACATTGTATAATTTTATACATATTCAGAAATGTATTTTATTATTTTGTGTGTGTCTTTAATGGTAGTTTTTATTCTATTCTCTCGTATATTTTTCTTTTTATAAATATTTTCTTTTCATGCTACACATACCAAGACCTGAGTGACTATATTTCATTCCATCATGTACTATTGACTGTTGACACTAAAGCCGATTCTGAGTCTTACCTGTATGCTCTGGCCCTGAACCCTCTGTAGCTCTTCCTGAATTTGACGCAGCTCGTCTTGTTGCCGCTGTATGTTCACCTCGATCATCCTGGTTCTCTGCTCCAACTGCTCTTTCAAGTGTTGCATGGCTTCTAACTGGTTGGAGAACTGTGCAATTGGCTGTAAAGGAATATTGTAAAGTTAGTATGTGGATGTATAATTTATTTATCCTGGAGAGTAGATCAGTGTTTTCCAAGCTTGAATACAGAATGATAATATATACTAGAAGTTTCAGAACACCATGATCTGTTAAATATTGTGTAGTTCAATGTAATATTCTCCAACTATAGTTTAAAAGGCTATAGTAATAGTTATTTCTATTTCTAATACTGCTTTAGAACAATGTTTATGCAGACAAGGCAACAAAAGTCAGCACTTCTATTACACATTTTTTCCAGTTTAAATCTAGTTAATACCATGGGAAAAAAAAAATGTATTGCAGTGAAAAAAACAATTCCTACTTCTCTGTTTTGTCTTGTTCTCTGTTCATTACAAACCCTGTGTCTGCATAAAAACAGTGACCAAGTAAGACTTTAGTACAATAACATCTGACATCTTTAGAAAAAAACTGCACTATAATATGTTTATTATTATCACAATGAGAAAAAAGCTAGAATTAAAATAATAAAAAGAGACAAACTATTATAACCTTTAAAAAGGTACTCTACAACATTAGCATTATTTATTTAGGAAAAGATATTAATTGTAATGTTTGGAAAAACATACAATGCACTGGAAAAAGTTAAAATGTTACCAAGTGTATTTTTCAAATTTCTTGTTAAATATCTCATCACACTTAAAACTAGAAAAGCACCTTCGCAAAGGCAGATCATATTATCTTGGTGAGATTTAATGAAATACGATTTACTGTCTAAAAATAAGTTCTTATATTTCAATGAAAAGTTACTTAAAGTTAGTTTAGGTGACTGTATGACTGAGATATTAGATACTAGGAATGAGAAAAATAACACTTGGTAAGATTTAGATTTTTCAAAATTGAATTCAAATTGATATAAAGAATAAATAAAAATAAACATTTACATTTAGATATTAACAAAAAAATTGTATAAATGGAACAAGACACTACTAAATATAAGAATATAAAACATAAAAACTGAGAGCATAAAAGTCTTACCTGACCACTGGTCTGGACTTGTTGCTGTTGCTGCTGTGGAACCATGGAGGGTGCCATAGTCTGCCCCGTGTTTTGGGAACTCATTGACTGCTGAAGGGAACATGAGACACCAAACATTGAAATCAGAATGGAAGACATTTGGGGGGAAAAAAGAAAGCTAAGACCACTCTGAATCCCTCATGATCTTGCACATAGTAATTGTGAAATTCAATATCAGACTCTGTTGTTGCAGTTTGACTGACCTGACTGCTGATAGATGACCTACGTTGTGATGTCATCTCGACGGCAGAGACTGACTGGCGACCTGGTGTGGTCCGGTCTCCCTGAATCTTCATCTGTGATGCTGAGGGGAGAAACACAAACATGACGTTCACATAAAAACCAGGACCATGGCACTTATGGAGACACACTGCTGTGTGACAATAACCGAGTGATTGAAGGCACTTACAGGTGGGGTCAGACACCGCCGTGTGTGAGGATTTGCGTGAGCTTCGAGACGAGGCCGACGGGGTCCGGCTGTGGTCGAAGCGTTCTAAAGCCTCCTTCAGACTTGAGGTGTTGAGCTGGGACTCAGACCCAGAGTCCTGAGACTGCTGTGGGGTGAGAGGAGGAGTGTCTCTCAAACTGGAGCTTTGCATTAATATATGATAAAACCTAAAGATGACCTTAAAACTATGGAGTCTCACCTTGTCTGCTGTAATCTCAGGTGGTGATTCATCTATTCCCAGCTCTCTCCGCTGTTCTGCTCTTACTTCAGCGTAACTGTAGAATAACGGTAGTACATGAAATACACACATATACAATAAATGACATCCAATTTAAAACACACACACACACACACCTAACAATGATACAAACCAAAAACTGTGAAAAATTATTCTCAGTATATGAAATAGAAATGAAAAATGTACAAAAATAAAAGGCTTCACAACATTGATAATTTAGTTCAAAAGTGTACTGTGCATTTACTAATTAAACTAAAATTATACATAATCATAGAAAGTATATTTTTATTTTTTTATGTATTTATTTCATACAAAAGCCTTGTAACAGTCCAAAAGACAATGGCTGACACATCTATTACTGCAGTCTTTTTGTGGGTGATTGTTAATGTGAATAAAGTTTTTTTTAATGGTATATTTTGTTAATCACATAATATCCTACATGTATATATTTGTTAGATGTAAAAAAAATTCTAAAAATTGATTATTAACTGACAAGTTGTCTCGTGTACCTTACAACCGTGTGTGTGCAAACAATAAACTCTGGTCTGGAGTTCCACTGGTGGTAGGTGATGTAGTAGTGAGTCTGAAGCCAAATCCACTGTTGCCCTTTAGTGAGGAATCTGTAGTAGCAGGACTTTCCTTTGCCATACTGCATTACTGAGACACACGATCAAACAATATGAGTTAACATTAATAACCAGAAAGCTCAAACAGGCACTGACAATATTAGCAGTAATAATAAAAATAATAATGCATTTTATTAACATAGTGATTTTAAAGATGATAAGGAGATGCATCCTTGGTCTCCTCAGAAGATCAGCATGTACAGGATCACACCCTGCCCATATTTATAACAGGTGAAGTGTGATGTATGTGAAGGTAGGAAACGGGCCAACAAAAGTTCAGTGAATGAGGCCTGTGAATGCTGTTTAAATAATGAATAAAAACATCAAATCATTTCTAAATGCCACAAATGATCAGTGTAGGAACACTAGGGTCAAAGTAAAGTATTCAGTCAAAGTCCTCAAAGCAGTCTAGGATGAACTGGAGGCAGGAGGCTGATGTATTGTTTTTAGTGATAAGGAAAGAAGGGATGTAAAATCTTCTATTTAGCCAACAGAACTGTACTCACAATGCTCATGGCATTTTGCAAGGGTCTCCAAGTCATCTACATGGTAGTAGTCATATCCCGATGTACCCAGGACCTCAAACGGAAGATAACCTATAATAGGAGGAGCTCTGAACAAACACACAACACCTGTCATTTAGACAAATTATCTGAAGAGCTCTGTAAACCAGATACTTCAGCTGATGAGACATACTGTTTATACAACACCATGTGGTGGAGTAAATAGGGAAAAAAGTGTTCTATAGCTGTCTGTAAATTACACTGTGGCACCATTTCTTTTATGCACTGTTTTAATAAAAAGGGATAGGCAAATGCAAACTTTTTTGACACAATCAACACACATTAGAGTGAAACTACTGATAAATATAGAACAAAAAAATATACCTGTGGTCCAAGAAGAGAAATTTCCATTCCAAACTATGTCTGGAGGTGAACTCTTCATTTGGCTCTTCGACAGTGCACATCTCCTGTGTAGGTCAAAGTTATTAACATTTACTAGAAAATTTAAATGGAATAGCACATTTTAAAGAAAAGGAAGTAGTTCATCTGAACATCCAGGAAAGAAGAACTACAACAATTAATTGATTAGTTATTGAACATCTGAATTCTTATTGATTCATTAGATAGATCTAAGCATTAGGCACAAAACTTAGCACTTTGTCCAAATTTGCCTTTGTCAACAATTTGTTTACTACTGTGTTTATTTTTCCAGTCTGACACTAAAATCACTTCTCCTCCCTGAATTCTCAATGGATTTCAATTCTGATTTCATGATCTATTGAATGACTCCCTTTTGTCGATAGTAAGACATCACAGCTGTGAGGCCCGGATGAGCACAGGGGCATGGCACTATCTTTCTACTATAGAGCCATGTGGCTTTGGTTTTATTTAGGGATAGTTGTTTGGCTGTTCTATGATACTTATGGTTCATCATTTGATTTGTAATTTAATATATTTCTTGTGCTACAGTTTCCAACAGATTGCATGAAATCAAAAGTGACATATTCATTTGTCCTTAGGAAAGATTTTACACCGTACCAAGCGTGCTTTTGTTTTTAAACAAAGGAGAAGCGTTTGCCAGCAGGGAACTGCACATAACGGGGCACAGGAGCCCAAAATGTGTTCGCCTGAGGTGACTGAGCAACCGTTACCTTTGAGCCCTGTCCTAATTAAAGCTACTTTTTTCTGGGCCTAGACAGTTAAATACCGAATCTGTGTCGACCAGATAAAAGGAAAAGCAGGAGGTGAGAAGTGGGAGAACCATTAATGATTCTTACCTTGATAAACTGTGGTTTGGCTAGCCTCACAGTTGCTATGAGACACACTCTGTCTTCAAATGCAGAGTGAAGCGATCGCTGGATCATTCCTTCAAAACTGTTGCGGGTACAGTTAGGCACTGGTGAAAAAAGAAGCAAAAGGAAAACAAACTTTAGAAAATAAACCTTTGGACCAAATGAACCCACTGCACTCTAGTTTTGGAGAGGTATAAAAGGCTACTCACCATTATTTAGGGACTTAAAGTTTCCAATGAATTTGACATATTCGTACACAGGGGGCTCTTTGGGGTCAATCGTCCCTCGGAGCATATGGCAACAGAACTCTAACTGGTTTTTTGCTGGAAAAAAAAAAGTATTACTTGACTTTTTGGCCCTTTAAACCTTCTTAAGGCACTGTTCTATCTGAGGTGCCATAGTAATAAAGCACAATACTTGTAGAAATACATGCATACTATACATCCACATAGCCATAAGAATGTGAGCTAAAAGCTCAATAAAACCAATTTGTGGAAAACAGAGCACAACTCAAACAACAAGCACTTAAATGGACAAATATTCTAAACTAAGCTAATAGTCAGAGACCAACATCCAACAGAAAGTATTATTACTTTACCACAAAAACTCACTGAACAAACTGAAGAGGCGCACATATAAAGGGGGCGAATCTGACGTGAGGATTACAAAATTTGTCTTACTTTTGCGGTTTTGTGATCATAACTTGGCTTTACATGTTTCTGCTGTCAGCTAATCCACACTTTTGGATTGCATTGAAATGATTCGGAACAAAAATAAGCAACCCAGGACTTAAAGGTTTAAGTAAATAAAAGGCGTGCATTTCTATAACCAGTCTGCCCCTAGCTTTATGCTTCATTTTCTGCATTGTTTATATTTTTGAGACATTTGTCACTGGTTGTTGGCCATCAATCAATAACTAATCAGTCTCATTACAATATATGGTTATTTGGGCTGATGAAGTTTTAACTGCACACCACGATTTGATGATATTCCAAAAAATAAAGCATTCAATGGCAAAAAAAAAAAAAAAAAAAAAAGTTGCTGAACTTACTTTTAAAATACTCTGGCGTGAGCGTCTCCCCCTCCATAACAGAGGACAGATGAGAGGACAGGGCCTTGTACACATCTGAATGTTCTCCAGCAGGAAGGAAGTTCAACAGATTCTGATCCACGAGATCTGACTGAAAAACAGACAATAAACTACTAATTTCCCAGATATGCGTATCTTTCACATTAAGATCATTATAGAGTGCCAAATAAATGATTAATCCGATGTGGGCATTGATAGATAGAAACAGATACATTTTCCCTATAATTCAAATGTCTTACTCACAGGTAAGTGTTCTAGTAGGGACGTCACACTTTCGGAGACATAGATTATATTTCCATCCGTCATAATTGCCAGGAAAAAGCCATCTAATGCCTAAACATAAACAAATACATTCAGAACTCAGCCACACACTGGAAAACTCAGTGCACTCTATTTAGTTGTCTCACCACCTCACCTCCAACATCAGCTGAGTAAACTCTTCATTACTAAGAAAAGGAGGCTTCCAGTCTTGTCTGATCTCAGTTGATTCTGACTGAGCGGCAATTTCTAATAAAGGAAAGACAAACAGAGTGACAAACTGCGTCAACTGAAGAGTGCACGATACCGCATTCAACAAATATCTAAGGCAAACACATTTATGCCACTTGTAAGAGGTCTTCACCCTTGTGTTTGTGCAGAAAGTCAATACTCTTCTGCAAAATTGTGGACTTGTCCATCTTCCGGGTGTTGCCGGGCAACATGGTACCCAGTTCCTTGATAAGGACATTAAACTGGTCTCTGCGTTTCTTCTCAGACTTGTTTCGGGACTCACTGAAGGTTAAGACACACAGTTAATTACATTTAGTAGTTTAAACAATGGTTAAAGTGACATTAGCATAAAGGACTCCTTTCCTCCTCCATTAAGGTTTACAGCTACAGCATGTTAAAAGGAGATACACATCAATCCAGTGCATGATCTAAAAGATAAAGAAGAGCACATTTTGCTTAAAAATATTGAGTTAAATAAATGTTAATTCCAGATTAACTAACTTCCATCATTTATTACATTTCCATGAAAACACGTGAAAATTGATTAATTCCAGGACCATCTGAAATCCTTAAATCCTGCTCTAAATACTTTAAATGTCTGAATTACTTAAACCTAACCCTTTACTATGTATATTCACAGCTTTGTGTTTCACTGAATAGGATTAAACTTCATCCTGAACATTCAAGAAAGCCTGTGGAATTTTAAACAGGCTTTCATGTACATACCTGTTGAAATAAAATTAAGAAATAAAATATATTTGATACCTGAATAAAAAAAATCTCTAATACAGTACATAGAAATAAAATCGTTAGTTTTTTAAAAAAAAAGGATTATGCATCATAGTTTTGCCATGTCTAGATTATTTTGGAATAAAATCTGATTGTCAGATCCTGTTAAAATCAGCTTCAGCTTCGGTTAAAAGGCTGCATTTATATTGTAGATTTTTTATATGGATTTTTTTTTTTTATATTATTAATTCATTGCATTCATTAAAAATATTTTACATTATTTAATAAAAGACATGATAAGGGATGCGATGGCTTGAAGAGGTGGTATAGAATGACCCAGGTACTAAATTACATCTCATGACATTTTAAAAAGCCAATTTAATCTAAATTATTTTTCTTTTACAATATAAAAGCACAAGACTCTTACCGTTTTGCTTTGTCCTTTTCATCTTCCATTGACCCATCAAAGATACTGCTGTCATCTCTGCAGAGAAAACAGTTGGACAGTTGGGCCCATTCCTCCAAAACAATGTTTTTAACACATTTATTATAAGAAGGGTGGCAGCTCTTGTGTTATGCTAGTGTGTGTTTGTGTGTGTGTCTGTACATGCTTATTGTCTTGCAAGTCCTAGTGAGCAGAGCTTGTCAACACCCTGAGGTGCACCTGGCCAATCACTTCTTCCTCCATAGCACCTTGTGTTTTGTTTGGTTGGCTTCAGTCATGTTAGCAAACACACTGACGTACACGTCAACTCTAATTCTGAGTTATGTTTCACTAGTCACTTTTCCATTGACCCTAAAACTGCACAAATATAACTAATGCAAAAGAAGATGTACCTGATGGAAAAAGTCTTTGCACTGGCAAGAGGTGACTGTTTGAATGGAGTGCAAATGGTATATAATGTAAAACTGCAAAGTAAAGACTTCTTTTCCAAAATTTGAGTCACATGAATGAAATATTAAAATGACATTGATAGATGTTACAACAAGCAAAGAAGAGTTTGAAAAGAATTTTAAGAATTAAAGAAAATGTAGTACAGTATGGAAGAGTAATATTAAATGTACATATACATATATATATATATATATATATATATATATATATATATATATATATATATATATATATATATATATATA
The DNA here is from genome assembly GCA_020466265.1 of Siphamia tubifer. Lineage (NCBI taxonomy): Eukaryota > Metazoa > Chordata > Actinopteri > Kurtiformes > Apogonidae > Siphamia > Siphamia tubifer. The sequence continues at coordinate 31,516,549 of CM035786.1, forward strand.
CATATGTGTGTGTGTAAATTATGGAATGTCATCTTGTCATCGTTTGCAATTGTGTCATCTTGCAATAATAAATAAACAAATACTCACCTTTGCTATTTAATGGAAACACTGACATTACACAGTTCATTTTTTCAACACTCGGTAAGTACTGGTAAAGTTTTGCACAGATGTCCAATGGAAAATCAACTATTGAAAAATGTGTACACTTTTCAGTCTTGTCTCCTGTTTTTTGTCATAGATTACAGTGGCGGGTCATAAAACAAAGTGTTCATATGAGGATTTGATAACTTTCTCTCTTCTATATTACAGCACATAAATAGTTCATAAATTTTGTTAGAGTACTCGACTAACAGAATTCAAGGATAAAGTGCATTTAAAGCCCAGTTACAACTCACCGGTCAATGCTTGAGTTCATTTTGTATCCTGTTCAGGGTCCAAGAGCTGGAGAGAGGTCTTTTAATCGTGACGTCGACATTTGTGATTGAAGCTGTAAGAAAAAAATCTCATATGATGATGCATTCAGTCAGGGATTCCAATCAGCTGCCAAATAAAACAATAAAAACAAACTGGTGTTACCTTACTGACAGTACAGCCAGTCCAGTGAGAGGATGAGGAAAGCACTGCTGGATAAAGGCAGGGTCTGTGTGGTGTAGATCTGCAAGTCTGGGAGGAGAATCACCAAACGTGTCTCCGATCAAAGGGCGTAAATTTTCCAAAAGGTCCTTAAAGATGTGAGTTTTTCGTCTGTTTTGTGTGTGAATGTGGCACATGGCAGCAACATCTGAGTCTGTGAGAAGCAAGAAAAACATGGGAGTGAATGATTAGTAAGTGAAATCAGTTTGCTAAGACAAGAACATCAGAAAGAAACATCAAAAAAATCGAATGTGGCACTTTGAAACACCCACATAAAATATACATTATGGGTTTGAGCAAGCAACGGTTGTTTAACTCATATTTGCTTAACTTCATCTTTAACAGACACATCCCACGCTCATCCACAGAAATGCTACATGGCAGTTACAATACATAGAGAGCCTTGCAAAAGTATGTCCTGATAGTCCTTCTAATATGTCTAAAGTCTAGAAACCATTACATGGTCATTTGACTTGGACATTTTTTTTTTTTAAATCTTGTGATTCTGCAGTCAATTCCAGCTGATTTTGGTGTTCGGTCTCGGAAAAGCATATTTCAAGTATTAATATTAACAACAAAAGCCAGCATTTAAATCTACTCATCATGGTATGATTAGTGACAAAGACAGGCTCATTAGCGACACATATGATGGGTCGAATGGTCTAATATGAGAGGAAGAGAGGAATATTTGACATCCATACATCCTCTCCAGATGGCCGGCAAACCCCCTGCGCTGCACTTTGGCCGAGTTTAGTTTTTCTCAGCTCAACTCAAAGAGATACAGCAGTCAGGCTGCATCTGAACATCCATGAAAACCAAAAATGACACTCATTTTTATCAGTCCAATTATACAATTTTAGCTAATGACAGTCTTGATAAAAGCTGAGGGGCCTGAGAGTGGGAGGTCAGAGTGAGTTGTTACAGTAGTTGGAAGAAAGACAAGAGAGGTAGAGGAAACCAGTCCCCAAATGTTTTCAGGATTAAATAATCCTAAAAAGGGAAGGACACTAAAATCTTCCATAGGATGTTATTCAGTGAGTAGCAAAGTTTCAGATTAATCAAATCAACTGAAATGTAGGAAATGGTTTAAAGTGGCTGCATCAAATACCGCTATATGGATGAATGCATTTCACTCATTGACTGTACACAGATAAAAAATTGAAAAAGGTTAACTACTGTGTCATGATTGATCCACCGAATGCTTGTGGAAAAAGTGATAAAGCACTTATTTTGAATCAGCCCAAACACATTACCTTTTAAAGATGTAGTCCATTATGTCAAGGCCTGCTATGGTCTTTCCACAGGTAGGTCTGCAATAGGCCGTCAGATTAACACTTAAAGGCCCAACGGCTATCTTGCCATATGTGACCCATTTATTTAGTGAAGCAATTACAGTCAGAAACTCTATGGGAAGGTTTTCTCATCACAATGTCCTATTTGTGTTTTTGAGGAAATCATTCAATGTTAACCTCCATGCATGCTGACATACAGTACATATATGCAGGTCACCTGATATTTGTATTCCATATAAATGTTTCTATATTTTGACATACATTTCTTTAAATGACTGATAGAAAAGTCACAATAATTTCTGCAATTATAAAACGTGCAAATACATGTTGGTGCTCATTAATAGACCTGGTTAGGAAATCCCAGGTTGCACTACAACTACAACCTCAACTTGTTGTGACACTAAAAACAGGAGTGGAAAGAAGTCAGCGCTGTCAATGTTTACACATAATTTTCATGTTTAGACATGAAAATGAGAAATGGAAACACAAAGTTGAGCAGGTTTTGTCATGGTCAGCTGAGTTTCAGCTATGTGTTGCCATTTACTGTTCACTAAATGTAACTCCTTTGACATAAATGAGATGCAAAGACCCACAGGATCCTTATCTGGGATCGCAGTTTTGTCAACACAAGTGATCTATTGCATTAGTGAAAGCTACCAAGAAAGCAGTGAGGTGTGGAAACTAAGAGTTCCCTGTGGACCAAGTACAAGTCACTAAAAACAAAAGAGGCAGAGAACATGTGCATTTCTACTTGGCTCCATCTGGAGAACAGACATACCAAGACTGGCAAAAAAAAACAAAAAACAGAAAGGAACACTGGAAGTTTGAGAAAGATGGGAGAAAACTAAGAAAATAATGAAAATGTCACTATATAAATGAGCTTTGAAGGTGGATGAAGCAGTCGCTACGGTGCTGAGCAGTGGTTGTGTAACTGGGGAGAGCAGAGGTTGTATAACTGTGATGTCATCTGTGCTTCACTGACCTGCTGGCCCAATGACCTACTTTCCTCCTCCGATCTAACTTAATCACAGCTCGTCAGGCAACACCTCCTTGTTCTTACCAGTAACAGCAAACTCCCTATCAGCGTGAATTGTTTCAAAATCAAAAACTTACCAAAGCAGTTTTCTCACAAAAGGTGTCAGCTGCACATTAAACTGATCAGCTATCACATTCCTTCATTTAATCGTCTGGCACTATAAGGTTTCTGGTGTTCATCAAACCAAGAAAGAATACATACAAGTGATAAACATGTGAACAGGAGCCAAAATTGACACCGTTTTGAATAGAGCCAAATGTGTAAAACCCACAAATTAATTCAGATTACCACACTTCTCACCTACAGAAGTATTTTTCCATCCCATAACACAGTAAAATAGAGGGTGAAAACATTATTTTCTAACATTCTATCATCTTTTTTCTATCACATTGTTGAATGTCTGTCTGACTGTGTGCATGTGTGTGGGTGTGCGCATGAATAGTCAGATGTAGGGCAGCAGAGCTCTGAGGATATGAGTCACTCTGAAGTGGATACATGGCGCCGCTCGTCACGCACCCCGCCACACCCCATAGTGAGATGCCAGCACAGCAACAGTGCCAATGGGCAGCACCATAGCAACCGGCCTCACCGCACGAAATAAAAATAGATGTGCTGAATTCCTCTTCAGCTCATTCTGCCTCATACATGCTGAACCGTACTATACAGAGTTACTCCACTTAGCAATTTAAGTTTTGTACCTTATATAAATGGGTAACACAGCAGTTATGCATGCTAATGTTACTATGCTGCCTGCAGTGGCCATCATTCTATATTGTTAAGAAGAAGCCAATCACGCGCAGCCCTTTGCATCCTTACTCTAGCATGAAGCAGATTCCCTGCATCATAGAGAGCTTTGCCTGCTCAAGGAAAGAGCACAGGAGCGCTAAGGAGCTTATTATTATGAATCAGCAAACACAAAATAACTGTTCTGTTCTGTTCTACTCTATTCTATTCTATTCTGTTCTGTTCTGTTCTGTGCAGAAAATTCCACCTGCAACAGGAGCAGAAAGTACATGTTTGAATGCTTAGTGTCATACCCTGAACCAGCCGGTCTTACCACAATCCTTTATATTTTAAAGTCGGCATGCCTCTTTTTCAGCCGCAATGCTCCAGGAACAAGGGTTTGTATTCCCTGACAACAATCACATCACTGTATGAATGACAAATTGCGCTCGTCATGGACATCCGTGTTCAGAACATTCATGTAACCATCTCATTACCATACTGTACTCACATTTACTGTTACACCTTTAGTTTTATGTTAAACACAGGGGATCAAAATATCAAATTGGTGACAAGGTAGCAGAAAGGCCTTCAGTGAAGCCCTTTTTAAGTGCCTCAAATTAAGTGAATGTATCCAAAAATAGAGCAAAAAAAACCAAAAACTAAAGAGGCTATTCAATCTACTTTAGTAGCACACCTACACACATACCCATGACAAAGGTCTGATTTATTTATTTACACTATAGCTAAAAATAAATGATCAGTCCTGAATTTCTAAGAAATAACACAATTTTAATTTGCAATGAACAATGAACATAAAATAAAAACGCGAATACTCAATGCAAGAGAGGAATGACATTTGCATCTTGACGTGTCATAATGTGGATCTACATTGTAAAATATGACTTTAAATACAGTGCACATTGTCTACAGATGTATTGTGTGTTTGGGTACTACTTCTCTCCCACTTGAGTGTGATACCTTGATTAGACATGGTCAACTACTAAAGGGCCTGGCCAAGCAAGTAACAAGAGTGTGAAAGCACTGTGCAACATTCCATATACGTAGGTTTTGTTTTTGTTTTTTTTAATTGATCAGCAACCATAGTAGGTCAAATTGTAGGTCTGAGTACTTTAAAGTTATTTCAGTAATATTGCTGTGTTCACCATTGTTATTGAATGCATTGTGCATTGGTTCCATTTAAAAAAAAAACATCCAGATCGCTTTGTTTCAAGCTGTTTTTGGAGGGTTGCTCTGCCATTTTTTCACATTTGTGCAGCAACTGTGGCGCCGTCTTCCCTTGTAGATGCTAATGCTACTTCAGATTCGCTGCAATGGGGGACGGGCTGGAGGGATTTTACCTGCAGTCTGTGGGCGGGCTTATCCCCACGTGGGTGACGCCAATGTCCACATGACATAATGTGGACAGGCTTTTTCTGAGTCACTAGTTTCTCTGTTGTTTTCTATGAATGGGAAACACAGCCAGTGGAGGTGACACACCACTTTCAAACGCAGCATGTGTTGGTAACTCGGGGTGACACCAGTGCTGGGAAGAACGGCGTTAGAGTATAATGGTGTTACTAACGCAGCTACATTTTGACTAACGGAGTAATTTTTCAAATTCAAACAACCTAGAACAACTTTTAAACAACAAAAGGAAGAGAAGACAGAGTCATAAATTTGTTACCCGCAAGGAGAAACGGACAGAGACATAATCTCCGTAACCGCTCTGAATATTTTGGCGTTTCCTCGCCTTTTATTTAGTTTGAGGTTCCCTAGGTTACACAATAGGAGGCAGTCCCTAAGGGGAGGGGATAAGCAAAGTGCGAACTGTCTCCTTTCAATTTCTTATCTTTTACACATATACTGTCACATGTGGTATGTTGCTAAACAAGATTTACTGAAACTGATACTGAAACAACCTGTTCAGAGATGAGTCATCAAAATTCAGGTTAAGACACATAGCTTCTTATGCAATAGCACATTCCTTAAACCAAAGTAAGTAATGCATGATAATTAAAGAATCACAATAATTGTATATGCTATATACAATTATTCCAACATAATTACTTAATTATTTCATCCATAACTGTATCGCCGTTACAGTTACTCTGGAAATAATGTGACGCGTTACAATTTGATGAATTGGGGTGCAAGTGTGTGTGCCCTGGGTACAGACAACCACTTGGAGTTTTGGCAACACAGTCGGTGCCACATACGTCTGCACCAAGCTCACATTCAGCTCAGTGTAGAACTCCACTTGCATGTATGACAACAAAATTGATCATGATTTGCTAAGAAGTTGGATAGGCGGGGTCTCAACTGTGTTGCCCCCCCCCCCCCCCCCCCCACACACACACACACACACACACACACACACAAGTCAAATACACACACATATGATGGCAGCACCAAGGCGCAAGGTCGCAATTGAGCTCAGTTTGTTAAAAACAGCAATTGCACTGTTAATACTTGCTTTTCTCTTTGCTAATTTCTTTTTCAAGTGCTTTCTGTGCCTTAATATAAAGGGTGTATACACTTTAAATGAGTGTAACATAAGTTGTTGTTCATGAGAATTCAGTCGATAAATGTGTAATAGGAGAAGAATATACAGGCATCATTGTATTGCTTTTTTCCACTAATAATAATTTACAGACATTATTTCATCACTACCTGTTCACCTGTATACTTCAATTCAAAGTTAAATAATATTAACAATTTGAACAAATTCAAGTAACTTTCAATAAATATTAAATTTTCAGTATTTAAAATGTATTTCCTGTATTTCCTATAATCTATTGCAGGTTGAAATCTGTTCGTTTTGAATAAATAAATGTTTGGCAAGTCAGAATCGGTGCTGTAGTTTGTGGAGATTTGAACTGGATTGACATGCAACATATTAAACCTATCACTAACCTAAACTCAGGAAGCTTTAGTTCTATTATAAACTTATATGTGTCTGCACACACTGCACAGTAGAGCACATAGTTTACAGCATTGTCATAACATGCTTTATTTCTGTTAGCTTAACTTTTACCATTAATAATAGGTCATAAAGATCTGTGATAGTGTTTTTAAGGAAGCATCTTAAATCACATCTGAACTAACATCACAGACCAAGGATGAATATCCTGTGACAGTTTTTTTCATTTCTTTGATATTTTTAAGCCAAAAAAAAAAAAAAAGTAACGTAAAAATACTTTTCCTGGTAAATAGTTACTTTGCTAGTGGAGTAATGCAGTTAGTAACGCAATTACTTTTTTGGGGAAGTAACTAGTAATTGTAATTAATTACTTTTTCAAATTAACTTACTCAGCACTGGGGGTGACCCATCAGATTCCAAAAGGAGCATGTCAAAGTGGTTTTCAGCAGAATGACGCCTTTAGCATTACTTTAAGGAATAATAACCAAATATTTGATTTAAAAAAACATGAATTTCTCATCATTGACAAAGTAACGGAGTGAGGAAAAATATACAGTAGTTATTGGAGTTTTTTTGGGGGGGGGGGTGGGGGGTGGGGTGATGTTCCTCAAGGAAAGTGCAAATATTTAGCATATTGCACTTTTCTTAATATAAGAGTGCATTGTATTAAAAAAATTAATATTTTTTTTACCTTAGTTTTGAAATTAATTAATTCATGGTAACAGAGTGAGAATCTAAAAAAGGATTGGTGTGAGGTGTTTGTTCAGTGTGATGCAGCATAATAAAATATTTTATTAAGATACTGATAAAATTATCAGTCTTTAGTGACATATGTTTCATTACAATATTTAATGCAAATCTCTACTGCTGTTTTTTTATTTTCTAAATTCCTATTTACATTCTGAATGTATGCTGTATACATAAATTTACTATCTTTACTGTTAGTTTACACTGTATTCCAATGTATTTTCTTATATAGCCAGTTGGAATTCAGGTAAAAATTAAATAAACAGATACACGTCTTTCATGTTGAGTAATCAAAAACATTATTTTAGAGAAAAAAGAAATTGACCCTGATGTTCACTTCCGCTCGGCCAGGCCCTCAATTGTCTCTCAGGGTCAGCTATTTTATAAGCAAGTCTTGTATAGAATACTGCCACTACTATATGTTGCAACTCAAATTGCATTGCTCACATTTATTGTATGTTACAAAGGAAATTAAAACACAGGCCAAGTAAGTCCAATCAGTAGAGTCATAGCATGGCTCTATCCTAAAGAGTTAAAGTCATAGGGGAAACCACAGAATTCCTTTTGTAGCTCTCTCTGCGCTCAAATCAAAAGACTAAACATAGTGATAAATGATCAGACACTATTTCCCACCATTGTGTAAAGATGAGGCCAAGGTTCCATATTGAGCCCAAGTAGAGCAATAGTCACCTCTGACAAAGCCTGAACAACAAACACTGATTAAAGCTGTCGTTATATTGAACCAGGCTACCTTTCTGAAAAATTTATTTTAGAGCTGAAGCTCTGCAGTCTGTAGGTCTGTATCAGGTCTGTACCACAAGATTAGGTAAATTCCTGTTCCATGGCAACCCTTGTGCTTTTTTAATCATCCACGTCACACCTTGACATCTGAGAGCAAGGGATTTATGAACCCTCAAAGACCCAAGGTGTCACAACATAGAGAACAGCTTTTATAGCATTTCGGAAAAAAAACAAAAATTCCAATAATTATCCTTAACTTTGTAAACGATGCATTGTGAGTAGAGTGCTGAATACAATTTAGAACAGGTTTTGTATGTCGATAAAGGGAGAGGTTCTAATCTAAAGTGAGGGTAAATATCTAGGATAACGTTTTTTTTAAAACATAAAGTAGGCAGCATATTCACTGCCAAGGAGGTCGTACGACAAAAACACATCATATGAATAAGTTACTCAGTCACACATCCTGTCTGAGGCAGCATTGACATCCACAGAACAATCAAAGTGATTCCCTCAGCTTCCTGATGACTAGAGCAAAAGATGCAACAATGGCTGTTTTTAATAATTCTGTGGTCATTTACCCTTTAAGGAATAAAACCCACAACACAAGCTTGTCAACATGGACTGCCATTCCACTCAGTTGTACCCAAAAGTGGGCAGCCAGCTGTGTTTTCACTCAATACACACACACACACACACACACACATCCACAGGCACAGCAGCACAAAAGGACTCTTTGTTTTGCTTTTTCACTCTGCAGCCCACAGACAGGAATGTTTGAGAGGCAAGTAGTGGTGATTGGCTGGGGCCCCTCCACTGCTGTTGGCCTCCTGTCCCAGCAGAGCAGGACCTCAGCCAGGGGCCTCATACTGATGCCAAGTGGGTCACTGGGGTTCAGAAAGATGACTGGCAGCACGAGAGGAGCAACCAAGAATAACTACGGCCCACTAAACTAAATATGAATACATATGCTGCTCATGCTAAATAGCTAACCACTCATTAAAGGAGACCTATTACACTCAGTTTTAACTATCATCATGTGAGTTTTAAACACCTACAGCGTAGCTTTGCATGATTTCAATCTCAAGAAAACTCCATAGTTATCTCATACTGGCATTCACAAAATTCCCGATCCAAGCCGATTTCTGCCTCTGCCTAAAATACTCTGTTTTGGCTTTTGGTCAATCTCGCTGTTCTCTGATTGGCCAGCTCAGTGGAGGCTCTCGGGGGGGTGCAGAGTGAGAGGCAGACCGAGGCTTTCGGGTCCGCCCCCACATGTGTATTTGTTTACTGTGTGATACCAGTAGGCTAACATAGGCTACTGTAAACAGAGCTATCATGTCACATGCTTTTCAGTCTTCATATAAATTTCTCTGGCGCACCGCTCTCATAATTGAACCGGGACAAATCAAGCACGTTGACATTTTGGACCACTCGCATGTTACAGCACTATAAACATGTCCAACTTTGATGTGCATTTGTACATGTTGGACCCCGAGTCTGACCCGGACAATGAAGGATGAATATACTTTGTTGTGGCTGTTGGCTGGCAAAAATAAAAGCTTTCCACATTTTTATGGTTGGGACATCTTTTGGAAATGAAAACAGTTATTTTCCTTCACAGTTGAAAAAATTATGATGGACTGTTTTAGGAGGCGTCTTCTCTCTTCTTCTTCAGGTTGGAAACGTAACTCCTGGGAAAGTTTGAATTATATGCTGGGTGGGCGTGTTTTGGGGCCAAGTCCATGCTGTTGGAGCATTCGTACCAATTGGACACTTCAACCTGACGTCAGGTTTTGTACACATCTCATGAACATCTCGCAATGAGCTGTTTAGAATGGCAGGAAACCATGTTGCAGGACTATGGCACAAATACTCTAGCTCATGTTATGTAACGTTGCTGAGGTTTGCAGTCGACATCCGATATTATAATATTATATGTATGTATGTATAAAAACATAATAGGTCTCCTTTAACTAATGATGGAAGAGGTTTTTTTTTTTTTTCATGTATCTTCCTCTTTGTGAAGCGCTGCCTTTTTGTCGTCTCAATGTCCTGCCCACAGAACTGAATACATGTCACAAGTATATCAACTCTGATATGACAAAAGCACATCTATGTATTAACTTAATTATAATCCCTTCATTTCAGAGTGAAGAGTTACAATAGACAGAGTTTAATTACATGTCCTTAGTTCTTATTCATTTATCAAGTCTGAAAAAAAAAAATCAAACCCATTGTTCACCGATGCACTCTCCAAAGTCATGCTCTGGTCATGTCAAACATTTTCACAGAAATCCCAGCTGATACTAGATCTGATCACGTGAAAAAGACCACTGAAGCATGTAGGTTATTTCTTTATGGTTGGAATTGATTATAAAAACAATATTTGATAGTAAATCATTATTATCAATATTACTTTTTAAAACTCCGCAGACATCCTATATTAAAAAAATGCATCATTCAACAAAACAAATAATGAGCAGTCTCATGAGTGGACATGATCCGCACTGTTTGTAATGACCAGAACCTCACTCTTAACACTAACCCAGCACATAGTGTTTGTAATTAACAACATGGTCCAACCAGTCCATTTTCTGTCATGTTCTATGTTTTATATTGTATAAGAACTGAAGCCTATCCCATCTTAGAGTTTCCTGAAGAAGAAGCTCTCATCATCTGAACCTGCTTTATTCTCACGAGGGTCACTGGGGGCCTAATCCAGCTACAATGGGTGAAGGTGGGGTACACCCTGTATGAGTCTCCAGTTCATCTCAGGACTGAACATATATAGACAAACAATCACTCTCACATTCACACCTATGGGCAATTTAACCAATTAACCTATCAGTGCATGTCTTTGGATGGTGGGAGGAAACCGGAGTACCTGGTGAAACCCACACAGACACGGGGAGAACATGCAAACTCCACACAGAAAGGTCTGGTGTGGGAATCAAACCAGTGTCCTTGCTGTGAGGCACGAGTGCTAACCACTGCACCACCATGCCGCCCCGTGACTGATTGTTGTTACACTTAAAACCTAATGCTAACCATTCACTAACTCAACACTGACTGCTAAGTTAGCCTCCACAATGGTTACTGCTAACTTCTTGTCCATCCAGTGAGTGATCATGTAGGGGTCACAAAATGTCAATCAGCTACAGTCAACCTTTTAAAATAACCTTTCGGGTTTTACAATGTGCATGTTTTCACATATCCACTAAAATGTTTGTTTTCCTCGTTCATCTCAGCAAGACCACTTTGTTAAATCATGCTAATCTACACTGACAAACTAGCACCTTTGAGATATTTTGCCTCCAGTTAAGATCCGCCCCTGAAAAGATATCACTTTGTATACAAACTGTGAAAGGGTCTATAATGTATAAATTGCACAACTTTGCCTGAAATGCTCCAAAACAGTTGCATGATGCAGCATGCCATGTCTAAACATGGATAATACAATTAAACAGCTGAATAATTTTTGAAGAATTGCCAATGAATCGGGCTTTAAATGGTTTAAATGGACAAACATTCCATATGTTAATTTGAAGGACACTGAACAGCCCACTGCTACATCCAAGAGCACAAATGAGAGGGTTGATGAAATCCAAAGGGACCTACCTTCTTACGTCTTTTAGTGATGCTTATCTGGAAACCACTTCACCTCATGACCAATGTTTCTGTGGTCGAGGCTTGTCTGGAGTTTTTTTTTTACCTGTTGAAGATAAAGAGAAACTCTAAATTTACACAAGTAGCTTTGAGCAAAGTAACTTACATTACTGAATCCAAAGTAGAACATCTGGGTCACCGTGCCTCGCACAGCACTGCAGAAATAAGAGAACAGCTCTTAACTCTCACTCACACATACAACTTGGTTTCACTATCCACGTGAGGACACTCATTTATATGATGCTTTCTGTAGCTCCTTACCCTAACGTTAAGGGTCAAATCTGACAGTCACGTTCATTCACTACTAAGCCCCTGGCCATCAGCTGAGAAAGGGTTCTTTTTTTTTCAGACAATATAAACCTATGCAACTACTCATGGAAGACCATTTATATCAAAGTGCTACTTTGTATGGTCATAGTAAAAAAAAAATGTTGCTGAAAGAGTGCACAGGTCTGAGTGTATGTCGTCATAAAACAGTGCCAATAAGTGAATAATGTTCAGAAATTGTCGAAACCAACACAAAAAGCAAAAAAACAAATCACAATAATATTGTCATCATCTGTGATATAAAATTGAAACGGCTTAATAAACGCTCAGAGACCAAAAAACATGTTTATGGTATCTGACCTCTGGTTGTTTATTTAGTTTTTGTAAAGTACTTAATCAAAATCAGAAGTATTATCAGAATCAACAAAATTAGTAATTATATTTCATTCATTTCATTGAAAGTCACAAATTTCCATAAAATTATATATATATATATATATATATATATATATATATATATATATATATATATATATATATATACACATATTATGTCCATCATATATTAAATTAATTAAAATAGCTAGTTATCAGCTGTAACATCTAAAATGGGGGATTGTTTTCTGATCCCTAAAGTGCCTGATGATTCCTAACCCAACATTTATGACCCAGTGAAATAACAGCATATTAGACTAAATGTGTGTTATCTAATGTGTACAATACTGATCAGTCATGTTTCAAAGCCTATGGATCCATTTGAAAATGAATGAAGAGCTTAGGAAAAGAGTTTTTGATACTCAACAGGTTGGAAAGAAAGATTTTGACTGAAAAACTTTTTTCTTAAATCAACAAGCTTTGGCCTATTTTTTCCTCCAAATTTTTGGGGGAAAAATATTTGGACTTTAGTCATATCAACTGTTAGGCAGATGGTGCACAGAGAATATTCACCACCAGCAACAAAAATCATATAAAAGCTTTATGTAACAGTCCATGATTTTTTCACAATCAAATCTCAGATGACGTCTTGGAAATCAACACATTCTCCTGTTGTGGCTAACATCAATGTTCATTTCTGCACCATCTGAAGAATAATAGACAACAATGGTACACATGACAACTCTCAAGACAAACATTTTTGTTCATCTGCTGTTTGTTAACCATTATGTAGATTAACCAGAATGTTACTGGAAGAATGTGAAGTGTATGGATGTGTCTTATGTAGAACTTTTTGGCTTAAATGAGGACAATTAAATTTAGCACTGACTAAATACCTTTATCCCATCCTGCATGTGCTGCCCTGTCACTGGACAAGGACAGTTTACACTCTGTGTTGAGTCTCAAAATTCTCAATTGTACCACAAAAATTAAGGTTTTCAATCTACATAAATAGACATAAACATGACACCAGTCGCAAATAGTACTGAAAATGATAAAAAAAATGTAAGAAATTCCATAATTACAAATGGCAGAATCAAATCCTGGATGGCAGTACTATGCAAATACTATGGAAGAACCTGGAGAAGGGCATCCATGCAAAGAAATGAACCACCATCCTTTAGACAAAACTGGATTAACAAACTAAAATCCATCCAAACCAATGCAAACTGTTCCTGTAAATGTTTAGTTGAAGTAATTGCTAAGAGATTACATTGCAATACAAACAGGACGAGCACACTTCTACATCTGTCCTAGAGAATAGGATAAAGATAAAAGGGTGAATTCACTCTAAACACATATTTGTACACAATGTTATGTCTAGTCTGAAAAAGAGATCACGTAACCCAAACTACATTTTTGTTAAATGTATTGGCTCCCTATTGTAAGCTACAGTCACATGATGTAATGTCAAAAGGACAAGGTCACATTTTTACCTTAAGAAAGTCACACAACATCCTGGTGACCATTTAAAACTCTTTGGTTTTTCGTAGTTATTTCTAGAATATTAAAACAGATGTTTGGAACATCCAACACCAAACCACAGTCCCATTTAGGTTTGTCATAATGGATTATCGTAAAACAAAGAACAATCCTCCAAGGAAGAATATTCAAGTAAAGAGTTGTTTTCAGTGATAGTGTAATAGGATTGTAAAGAAGTATCTGCGGAGAGAATGTTCAAGAGGAAGAGTCCTCTGAGAAAGGTCAGCCTGACAGAAACAGCACTGTGTGGCTCAGAAGATTTCTGTGCAGATCATGTTGCTGCTGGTGGAGTCCTCATCTTAGAGTTCTAGGAAACATGACAATATATCTAAAAGAGACAGACCAGTGACGTTCATCATGCGAGTGAATTCATGAACTTACTGTTCCTTCAGTACAAATGAATAACAAAACAAAAACAGCAGTGTTTCTGGCATATTATTGCTCCTTTAAGACAGCGTGTGATGTTTGTCACCAATTTCTCATCAAATCTGTAAAACCTAATTAAGTATTACAAATCCATTATTCTTTTCCATGATTACACAATTGAATCATGAACACTGAACAACTTTAGAAGTTGATTCCATGACAAGCCACCTGTTTGTTTGCAAACCAAAACCACACCAAACTGTCACACATCGAATTCCAAAAAGGCTGGAGTAACGGTTCGGTTTTCGGTTTGAAATGGTTTGTGACAGAGCCAGTTGTTCACGATGGGGAAAGTGATTCAGGTGCACAATCATGGAAAGACCAACAGATTTGTGATTCTTAGGCTATCACTCAGGTTTTACAGATTTGATGTAAAATTGGTGACAAATATCAAACACTCTTTCATCAACATGTCAGTAGAAAGAGAGAGAGATTTTTATTCTCTTATCTGCCAAAAAAACATAGGTCCTGCTTACACCTGATAAATGTTGGCAACAAAACCTCCTTCATACACTGAACTAGATGTACTGGTTGATTTGCTTCATACACAGTATATTATATATATATATATAAAAAAAAAAAAAAAAAACAATTGTGACATCCAATTTATACAACAAAAATAAGTCTCATTTCAACATGTACAATATTTGAATAAACAGTGTTAACTCTATGTGAAGCAGGCTGCAGACAAATTATTTTGTACTGGGCTGTGATAGGAAACGTTACTGTGCAGTCATAACAATACCAGACTCGTGAGGTCAGCTTTTAAAACTGTACAGATGACAACGGCACAAGTCATTTTAGTTTTCGGAGTGTACAGACAATAAGATGCAGTAGATAAAAATGCTACAAAAGTTCTCTATTTATTAAATATTTTAAGTCAAGCTGCGAGATCAAAACCAATCAAAACCATAAATATGCAACAGTCCAGCGGTCAACGTTCTACTGACCAGTTATCTTCACACTTTAGTAACAAGGATTCAGTTATAAAGGCTGTGTCAGGGTCATCTATAGTTAAGAAAAGTCTAAATAAAGAGACAAAACTTCAAGCTCACGACATCACAGACTGTAACAAACACATGGTCAACCTTGATTAGGGAAAACAGTTATATATTTTAGAACCAACAATTACGTGGGTTATGAGGCATGAACGTCAATACTGTTATGGTGACTGCATTGTGTGAAATTTCTCACTGATATCCGTAGGAAGACAAGCCTCCGATAATCATGCTATTGAAGGGATTATTATCTGGGGAGGCACCTGGCACATTACGGCCACTGGAGTAGGGCCAAGGCAATGACATTTATTCCATCATTAAGTCAACTGTAGTAAACTGCAGAGCCAAAACACAAACTCTATTTCACTGTAATAGAATACACTTTATAAATGTTCAATTAATGCATGTCATGTACACTGTAACAGGTCTTCCATGAAGGATTGGTAAACCACAATGCCTCAGTGTTAACAACTCATCAATCCACTAAATGACCCAAATTGCCTGAATTAGTCCAAAGATGGAACAATACAGTCTGTCCAGGTTTCTATCATAAAAGCTTAATATGACAGGCATATACTAATTAATCATTAGGAGTAGGACATAATAGTGTTATTTGTATGTATTTCTCTCCCTCTCATCTCAAACAGTGTTGTTAATTGACCAACCTTATTTAAAGAAAATACCCTCTGCTACAATCTAAACAAGGCTTTGCAACATTCAAACACATTTAACAATGACACAATACATTGGCTTCAAACCATTGCGTTTTTAATACCAATTTTATCAAAACAAAACCTACAACACATTTCATCGCATGAATCGGTCATTGTATTTTATAGCTACTTTGCATTTTCTTGCCATCAGCGCAGTTTTTCACCATAATATATTATCAACTTTAGCACAACTTGTCAGAATAATGTCCTTAAAAAATATCCAAAAGCTATTTATGAGCACTGATAATCCATATATATTGAAATTTGGCATCAAGTGATTCCAAACAACATTTGTCAGATTTTTAACAGTATATTTGCCAAAATAACTCATAGCTGAAATTCACAATCAAGCCCTACAACACACCAATACACCCAGGATAAATTGTAGTTTAAGTTTTAATAGTACATTTTCTCTGTTATGCTTCAAAATATGAAATATGCTGCACAGGAATGAAACTAAATCCAAGATGATAAAGACAGCATAGAATTGCAGATGGAGATGGAACAAGCTGTTCCTAGTCTCACCTGATGCCAGCTTCAGCAATTACCAGCAAAACAAATGGCAACATAGTTTTCTGTACTTAATCAGGATATCTGTGCAGTAAAATTCCACATAGAATATAATGTGTGTGAATACAGCTGAAATCTGTGAATAATATCTCATTTGACTTTATAGTAAAAAAAAAAAAAAACCTCCAGGACTCAACACAAAGGCAACTTGATTAGCATGTCATACAGTAACAGACCAATGTTTTTTCGCAACTGACATAAATCTAGAGTAGATGCTGAATGCATTTGAGTTTATATAAACTGATGGAATTATTGCATTCAGAGTTGTACCACACCCAATCTCAGAATGATGTTTTCAGAATTAGTTAAGTGGTCAAGAAAATGGAAACAGTGATTATCATTCCGGCTGAACTGAAATTTGTGTAGCTGGTGTCATTTTACCTGCTTTTTATTTACGTATGAAAATAAGGATATGCGGTTTGTGTCAGGAAAAACAGATGCACAGATAGGTACTGTATATAAGCTGCCTATCATGAACCACCAGTAGTAGCATTACGCAGTTGTTATCTGTTGTATCCTTTCATATGTATGTATCAAAACATTTTATCATCAGATATGCTCACTTGCACAAAACAAAGCAATTAATAAGAAAATGAATAAACAAAATCGTGAAACTGCTATATTAACCTCCTAGGACCTGGCGTCCACATATGTGGACTTCATATTTTCTGTTGTCTAGACCACAATACCACATTTTGTTCCACAAGGGCCTGGTGTCCACTTATGAGGACTATATGAGGACACCTCATATAGCCAAGAGAAATTAAAAATGCATGCCATGCAAGAGTTTGGGTTTTAGGAGATTAAGTAGGTTTTGTTGAAATTTCAAATTTTGGTAACCTTGTCTTTAAAACGTACTAAATAAGTAAAGTCCATCAGATCTGTGTTGACAACATCTACAACAGCATTCCTTTATTTCATATTTGAAGTACCATTAGGAATTCCTGACATACTGTAGTAGTAGTAATAATAATAATCATCATCATCATCATCATCATCTTAAAAAAATAATATCTGAATCGTATTTTAGACATTTTAGAGGAGAAATTTCATTTCAGGACATTTTAGACGAGATACACAGCATTATTAAAGATATTTCAGATCCAGTGACATGAGTATTAAGTACCTACATGACTAATAATACCATCAGAACACAGGGTGCGAACAGTACATGAGTCTGACACAAACGTAGCTTTCACGAATTAATTATTAGGACCAGGTGAGTAAAATACACGAAACAGGCAGTGACTGTTAAAAATAATAAACTGGTGAATTGAACAAAAGACACCCCCTCCCCAGTAGTGACAGCCCGTGTACAGCAGTCTGTGTGCCGGCTCCTCTGCTGTCGGAGAAGCCGGCCGGCAAACCAGGCACTGATTGCTCGACGACTAATGCCACCTAGCTCGCATGCTAACGTCAATTAGAGCAATAAAACAAGACCTTTATAGTTCGCCACACTTACTGCGACAAGTGACACACATTGTGAAGGCACATTTGTCCGTGACGAATACACAGCCCTTATTTTCCCTGCGACTAACAACTTTATAATTTAATACAGCGAACCTTCAACTCGTCTGCAACAATGTACAGTATGTATGTCAACCCACTTTTAGCTGAGGCTAGCTAGCTAACATACAGCATTAGATAAGAATGTGGGTCACCGGGCCTTTGGCCAGTCTCTGACACCAAACAAGCAAAAGCAAAACTGTTTCGTGAACAGCTTTGCGCCTATCAAATGTAAACACAGAGGCTGTAGATACATGCTATAAAATATCTGGAGCGGATCTTACCGGTAGAGATGTGACACTTCTTCCGAACAGTCTCCCTTTTCATCGGGACATCCCTGCACCCAGTAGCGCCACAGACGGTTGACTGCGCAGGGCTGAGGCAAGCTGACTGGAGTTGGAACCGAAGCCAAAAGGGCCTGCCGCTCCATTCCAGATAACACACATGCCGAGTCAGAGGGAGGCGATCAACATCCAGATCTGGACTTAGATTACTCACAGTGGACGTTCATCCCCTACAAGGAATTATACATCTACAATTATCCATAACGATAGTTTGTTTAATTTATTACACTTCCATTGGACATAAAGATACGTAAAAACTATTCAGCCTATTTATTCATTTGTTTAAAATTTTACTCCTGTCTGCTCTTATAATTTATTAGACTCTATTAGAGCTCTAAAATGCAAAAACAAACGTCATCATAAACGTGATATAGTCTAATTTAAGTGGGATACATAAACCTAACAAAAATAAGCCCCAAACCCAATCTTGAAAGTAGAAAAGTATACTTTTGTTCTCAAATTGAGACATTTTTAGGATATATTCCACAAATACACTTATGTGCATATACTATACACTTCACTGCATATTATCGTGCGTTTTAAAACATCTAAAAAGGTTGTAACTGCATATGACAGATAGTTAGTTGAAAAAAAAATGCACAATTATCTTTTATTTTCTTTTTAAATTATTCTTCTCTACAGACAAGTTTATGCAACAGCATCAATCAATCAATCAATCACTATATTGTCTAAATCAATCACCCAGTAAATAATTAAAGCAGCTAATAATATCAATCCACGATTGATTTATTGATTAATTGATTAATATTCATATATAATTGGAAACATTTGTCTTTAGATTACCTGTCTTTCATCTTTATATCGGAGTCCAATCTCCGGCGCGGTACTCATCACCATGGCAACAGCTAAAGCCTATGAAACTGCAGTTCTATTTTGTTCCACAGCGGGTGAGAGGATGTATCTGTAGCGCTGTTTCTTAAATGTCGGTGAACAAGAAATGAAAACGTCCATCATGTGAAACAAGGCTAATGAAGTATGTCTTAATAGGATATATAAGCTCGATTGAGTCTTTTAAAAAGAAACTGAAAATCTTGTTTCGCCAGGTTTTTAGTTAAGAGGATTAACTTTGATGGTTTTATGCTTGTGTCTCCGAGTGTACCTGTATGTTTTTAGAACTGTGTATTTATCTGTTCTGTTTCCTATGTTTTTGTAATTCTTATTTTATTTTAAAGCACTTTGTGAAAATTTTCCACATAAAAGTGCTGCATAAATAAATAAATAACAATAATAATAATAATTATTATTATTATTATTATTATTATTATTATTAGTAGTAGTAGTAGTAGTAGTAGTAGTAGTAGTAGTAGTAGTAGTAGTAGTAGTAGTAGTAGTAGTAGTAGTAGAAGTAGTAGTAATAGTATACTATGAATACTACTATATATACTATACTATACTATACTATACTATACTATACTATACTATACTACTATTACAGGCATCCAGTTTCATTCCAGTTGTGTCCATTCAGGCACAGAAAGAGAAAACAACACAATACCCCAATTTGATCACAAAGTTAATGTGCTATTTAATGAGCAAAGTAAATACAACAATTACCTAGTCCAGTTCTGACACCATATTTGTCAATGCTCACAGCCTTGAGTCCTTTACTGGACTCCTAATTGAACTGTTGCAGTGGAGCTGTATTTTATTGAGTTGACCAGAAGTCCTGTAAACTCCAACATTTTACACCATGGCTTTTTTTGTTCCTCCATCTCTAAAAGGCCATAAAGGATAATCAATGGCTAAATGTTTTTATCATAGTGAAAGGATTATGGATGCAGGCAAAATATGTTGTATGTCAGTGTATTATTGTTGAACCTTTAACCATCATAAACTTTACTCCCTGATACTGCTGCACACATCACATGCACTGTGTAAATGCTAATTGGGTTTTTTTTATATATTATTATTATTATAGTATCAAAGGTTTTAGGCTGTATTTTATTAGTTCCTTCTTTTTGCACTGGAGCTTAACCCAAATTTAGTTATCTGCACCATACAATGACAGTGTATGGTGACATATAATTCTATTCTATTCTATCTACTACTATGATTTACTGACTGGCTTTAAATTGCTCCATATGATCCAAACAGTGTGTATCAGTGGGATCTGTCATGCTTTCAAGGAGGAATGGATCATGTATATGTCAGAAAAATATGGAATTCAGCAGTTAAATGACTAAACACCGTAAAGATAATAGCTTAAAGATGAGTAACTTAGTTGAATAATGAGTCTATTACATTTTCAATTGCAAAGTCATTTCTGCTTTATATGGATAAATATGAGCTTCCATTTTTTTTAAATTGGCTGGTTATATTGACATCTACTGTTGACATCAGAAATTACACTTTACAGTTTGGATTATATTATATCATGTTATGATGAACTGGCACAAAGATGGCCCTGCAGTAAGGGGTGGTTTGTGTTATTTCTTCTATTTTTAGGCAAAGATAAAATGATGAATCTTGAGTTTTGTGTTTTATTTTGAAAGGTTGTCCCTGTGCTGTGCAAAGTCCTATAGGCAAACATTAGGTTTGTTGGTTTAGTAAAGTTATAATGACCACATCTATGCTATGTATTCTTCAGTGTCTTTATTAGCTTACAATCTATGAAGTATATACAACAACAAAAACAAAAGAGTCAGTGAAAAAACACTGAAAAAAGTAAAACATTGAATCAACTTAAAAATTCTTCTTCAATAGGTCACACATAAAAACATCTAGTTAAGTGAATCAAATTAAATTAAAATAATCTTAACCCCTAAGCAATTTAATTTGGTTCACTCAACTACAAGTTTTATGTGCGACCATAAAAAGTCAAAATCATGAGATAAAAAGTCAAAATTATAAGATAAACTGAATTGCATAGGGTTAGGATTATTTTAATATAAATGAATTTGTTTCACTCGGCTAGATGTTTTTATGTGTGATCTGTTGAAAGAGAATTTTTAAGTTGATTCAATGTTTTCCTTTTTTCGGTGCAGCTTCTTTAAAATTATAGTATTGAACCCTTTTGTTCAGAAAATATGAGATTAACCCATTAAAAACCCAAACATGTACCAAAAACTATCTAGTCATGTAAAATATTGAGTCTTGTTGATCCACTAATCCTATCAATAAGTAAATAATTGGTGTAAAATGCGGTTTGTCATCTTTCCATCATGATCAGATATGACATGTTTGGACATTCAGAGGCACCATAGTGAACATAGTATCACCATCATCTTTTACAACTGATTCACCAGTAAAACCCATGAAATGAAATAGACGACAGTGGATGGAGATACTTGTTTTATGTTCAGTTAATGATGGATTTTAAAGAAAAGGTCACTTTTTCCTCAGTTTTGTCTGTTGTCATACAATAAGTATGTAGTAAGAGTTTTAATGAACCTTTAAATCATCAGAGAATTAAATATAGAAATAAAAATATATATTTTTACTGAAAAAAAATAAAAATACAGATTATAATATTACATATATTACAATATTATACATGGTGATGAATCATATAAAACGAGTCCAATAAAGGGAAAAAAATCATTTGAGAATAGTCATCAAAGTGGCGCGGTAATTTTCTGATATTTTATAGTACTAAGTTTCATTTAACACATGTCGGATGTGTCACAACCTATCACAACCTTTCCCCCAGATCCACTCCAGCTTCACCTGGCCCACACCGTGCAGCTGCAAGTCGTTGCTGATCTGCAACTATTTAAACGGTGAGGCTTGCAGTTGGGGAAAATAACTTTTATCTCTTCATTAACTATCTTTTTTTTTTCTTGGACTTAGGTCCCAGGAGGGTGGCTGGAAGGGGTGTGACTCAAACATGCTGTTATTCAAACTCTTCTTAAGAAAGCTAAGGTTAGGTGGTGTTTCCATGCACGTAGAAATTTGATAACAATCACATTATCTCACTTGGTTACTCCGACTTCTCAAACTCCAGTTCGATTCAATGATATTCTGATTAAAGTGTTTACATGGATTTTAGAAATTTGATTTTAACTGAAGTAAGGCAATAATTTGAATTTCTATAAGTACTGAGTGTGTCCACATTATTCACTTTACAGGTTCTCTCTAGTGGGATATTTACAAATCTATTGTATACATGTACATAAACGACATTGTGTAATAACACACCATCATATATATTAAAAACATGATCTAACCAGCACTTTTATCATTTGTTTTCTGATTCATCTTATTACAGTATGTTAAATTTAACACATTTAATGTCTGAAGCAGATTGTTTCTAAAAAAAAAAAACTGTAGAGCAGTGGTATTAGCTGATACCAATATCGATAAGATATAAATCATATTCTCTTTTCTCACTGGTCAAAAATGATGTTTAAACCTGCAAATAACCGTTTTTTTTGTGGCAGTGGGAATGCCAGACCCACATCAAACCACTAGTTTACAAGATGTTTCATGTTAAATTAAATAGCTATATTTCCTAAATCTTAGCAGTATCTAGTAAATATAATCTTGGATGTATGGTAATTGTTTGTTTGTTTTTTTACAACCGATATTGATAACTGATAACTTCCTGCTTCCCGTAACTAATAAAATAACAAGCAACAACAGTTCCCACCAATTCTTTTATTTCCAGTAATTAGATGTAATTTACTGGAAGTTCTCTCATCTCCCCAGCATCACCTACTCTACCTATTTTCACTGATAAGGAATGTAACAATTTGCTCTTGTTCTTTTATTGTTTAATTATTCTCCCCTCACCTGCCGGCTCTGTATTTTGCTTCTCAACTGTCTGTTAGATTAGATTAGATTAGATTAGATTAGATTAGATTAGATTAGATTAGTCTTTATTGTCATTTTACTGGGGGGGTACAATGAAATTTGAGGGTGCTCACGTGGAGCTACAGTTACACCACAAATTTAAAAAACAAGACAGAATAAACATAAGGGGACAGAACAAAAATGACATAACAAAACCAAAATTAGGACCTAATAAAGGCAGAGGTAACAAAAACAAGGACAGAGAGGTAGTTATTTTCTCTTTAAAATAGAGACATGAAAAACTGTGATAGTGTAATAAAATAAAATATATATAGATATAAAATATATGTGCTGTAAATATGCTGGAGAGAGAAAGTTTTTCTCCTATAACCCTGCAAACCCTGCAAGTTAATCATATGAAAATATCCTCTTGTCTCTCAATGTACTACCAATTTGTTGAAAGATGTCTTTGGTTCTGTTGGTCCTGCAGTGCTATAATTAACACCTCTTTGTTAACCAGTTATGTCAAACATGCTGTTATTCAACCTCTTCTCAAGAAAGCTAACCTAGACCCTTCTCTACCTCAAAATTATAGGCCCATTTCCAAGCTGTCTTTTATCACCAAAATCTTAGAGAAAGTTGCAAACCAGCTTGAAACTGTTTTAGATGAGCACTGTATCTATGATACATTTCTATCTGTTTTTTGTAGGCTGCATTCTACAGAAACTGCCCTTCTGAGAGTCTCTAACGACCTCCTGATGTGCAGTGGACCACTGTATATTGTTAGAGAGACAGTGGGTGGATGTGTCTGGGTCAGCCCTGCAGTGGTTCTCCTCCTACCTCTCTAATAGGAGTTGCGCTATATCTGTTGGAAACTTCACCTCCTCATCTGAATCCCTCCGCTGTGGTGTGCCCCATGGTTCAGTTCTTGGTCCAGTTGTATTTTCCTTGTATTTGCTTCCTCTTGGGCAAATAATAAAACAGTTTAAAGGGGTCTCTTATCATTGTTATGCTAACGACATTCAGTTTTATTCCTCATTTAAACTCCACAACCAACTGTCAGTTCTGAGTGACTGTGTGACAGCCATAAAAAACTGAATGGCTAATCCAGTTTTTACAACTGACAAGATTGAACTCCTTATTTCTGCCCCTCTAAGTCTTGTTCCTATAATCAATGATCATCATGGTTAAATCTGCGGTTAAAATTCTTGATGTCACTGTGGGCCAGAACCTGTCTCTGCACCAGTATGTAAAATCTTTGGCTCGTTCATGCTTTTTTCAGTTGATGAACATAGCCAAACTAGGCCTATGGTAACTCCAGCCATGATGGAAATGTTAATCCATGCATTTGTATCATCACGTCTGGATTACTGTAATGTTCTTTTTACTTGCCTCAGCAAATAGTCTTTGGATCCCCTATAAGTGACCCAAAAAGCTGTTGTCAGACTGTTGACCAGGTCTCCTATAAAGTCTCATGTCACCCCTATTTTGAGTGCTCTCCACTGGCTACCCATCAAATTCAGAATCCAGTTCTCGTGGTCATTTACAGAGCTCTGCATGGACAGTCTCTGGCCTACATCTCAGACATGACCTTATGTCACCAGCAGGTCCCTGAGGTCCTCTCTTTTGAACCTGCTGGTGATTCCTTGTTCTAGGCTTAAATCCAAAAAGAGACTGCGCCTTTGAGGCTGTGGCACCCACTCTGTGGAAGTCTCTCCCTCAAAATGACCTATGGACACTTTTAAAAAGCAGCTAAAGTCCCATCTGTTTAGACTGGCCTTTGTTTGAATTGTTTTTATCATTGTAGGTCTGTGTCTGTTTTTATGTTGTTTCTTGCTTTTACTGTATGTTTTATGCCTTTTATGCTGTTTTATGTGTTTTTTGCCTCTATTCATTTTGTAAAGCACCTTGTGACTTTTATGCTCTCGAAAGGTGCTATATAAATAAAGATGTTTATTATTATTATTATTATTATTATTATTATTATTATTATTATTATTATTATTATTATTTCCAGTCAGTTAAAAGCTTCTACAAAGCTAAAGCTTTTTTACATGAAGACAAAGAGAAAAAATAAAATTTTCATTATTTATAGATTATTGTGATTGTATTTTACTGGTTTAATCAATTTTTGATTGAACTGACAATCAATAATTTTAACATCCTTGATTGTTAATATCTTCACTGGCCCAAATTAAACCCTTTGGTGGGCAGGATTTGGCCCCTGAACCACATATTTGACACCTATGGTGTCAAACTGTGGTGTCTCTGCACATGTACATGACATAAGCTGGACAATTGCCAAAATAAGGTACAATACATCCGAGGGGCAGGGCTTGTTTGTTGCACCTGAAATCACTTGTTTCAGGTACAACAAAACAACAAACAAACAAATAAAACAAGTCAGTGTTTTATGGTTTTAGTATTATTTGTAAAAATGTGTGTTTAAAGCCACATGACTGTGATGCTCGTTGAAGTTGGCTTTTTCTGCGTGGTGTTGAACAGACTGTAAATGCTCTCTGATCCCGACACAAACTCCTTTGCGCACCCATGTTTAATTTTAAAATGGTACAATACAAAGTCCTCCCACTGGAAAGGTGAGGGCCTGTAATACCACTCTCACTTTTACTAATTTCTCATTGTATTTGATGGCAAGAGGATGAGAAATGAGAATAGTGTTAATATAATTCAGTTATTTCTGTAACCCCCCCCCCCCCATAATTACAGTCTCTGCACATCTCTGTGTTTTTGTTTTAATTTGTTCTGCATTATGTAGACTTTATACATTGGCAAGAGAAGGTGACAGGAAGAAATGCAGAAATAAATAAATTATGGGGAGACAGGGTTTTTAAATTAGGATTTATAATTTAAAAATATGTTGTACATAGAATACATTCAGAGTGCTTACGAGAACAGAATGTATATTTCTCCAGTTTAAACATTTATTCAAATAAACATTAAAGTTTGTTGTTAAAATACTCCTTATGTGATTTTCTGTGATTATTTGTTTTTCCTCTGTATTCATTAAAGGTATTTCATACAGAATGTATTTCCTTTCTATAAGGTGTAACAAATCAAACTTACACAGCTATGCCTACTGACATTATAGCCGTTTTAATGCAAAGGACACATAACACAATATAAAATCTGG
The DNA here is from genome assembly GCA_020466265.1 of Siphamia tubifer. NCBI lineage: Eukaryota > Metazoa > Chordata > Actinopteri > Kurtiformes > Apogonidae > Siphamia > Siphamia tubifer. The sequence continues at coordinate 31,542,954 of CM035786.1, forward strand.
ACAAATCAATAGTATTTTAATTATACTTCTTGTGTACATTCAGACATCACTATACAGCAGTGGCAGAGGATCACTCAGTCGTGGTGCAGCAGCTCAGGTTTCAGGGTCTTTGTTTTTTCTGTACACTATGCTTCAAAGGTGGAGGTTCTATACATATTGATATGTACCATTAGATTGCTGTCAGAACATCATATATATTCTGTGTAATATTGAAATGATTTGTAATAGCATGGTTACAACATTTTACTGTATTAGCAAAGCTTTCAAATGACATTTTTGTTGATTTTTGAAAACAGAAAAAGAAAAAAAACAAACCTTTTATTTACTCGTATTCTAAAGATCTTCTTCCATTCCGTGGCTGCAAACCCAAAATGAAAGATTACTGGATTAACATAATTTTAGCTCCAAGAGTTTATTTGCATATTCTGAGCATTTTCATACCCGATAGAGGAAGTAACCTCTACTCTGGACTCCTCCAGGTCCCTGGAGTTCAGCCTGCAAATACATAAGACAACTGCAGGATTTAACTACTCTAGTCATCCAAGCCAATGCTATACCTGTCTTATTTACTGTACTGTTGTGACTCATGTGTAAAAGCAGTTTTTATTATTTGTTTTGATGAAAGATGCCTTAAGATGCTTTTCTCAGGCAGCTTACCTCATTAGGATTCACATCAGAATTTTCCAAAACAAACTCTTTCCCCACATAATTCCTCTGTGTCCACTTTGTGGAATAAGTTCACCTGTCAGCTGCACTAATTTTAGACCATAATTACTCTCAGCTTGGGTAAGAACAACTAATGTAGATGGTGCTCGCACACAGAGTGAAAAGATGGCTGATATGAAACAGCAGTATTGACACGTAAGCTCAGGAAGAGGAAAAAACATCAACAACAGACAGTAGTATATACATTTAGATGTTTGACTCAGACATACTGTACAATATAGAGTAAGATAAAAAAAATAAATCTATTTAATCCTGTTTCTGTGTCCCAAAAACAAAGCATCTTGATCTTGATACCTTTGTTTTAATAATCAATAGCTGATTATGTATTGTTTTACAAGGGGGAAAATGGGAAATCATAGTAAAACTCATATGGGTGGTACATACGCTCATTGACAGTCCTCTCTCTCATCTGGTATGGAGTTGAGAAACAAGATGCAGGAGAGGGTACAACACAAGGGTCTGACAAGCACAAACAGAGCCAGACACACATAGACGTACATGAAAAACAGCTCTACCTCAGGCAAATTACACAATATGGTTGAACACAAGTAAAGAGAAAAAAAAAAAAACCTTTTCTCTCTGGTTAAAACAAACAAACATGCAAATACAGAAACCTATTATAAATGCCTCCTGTGTGCAGCATTGCTTTCTTTCAGCTCCAATGTCAGGGATTTAAGAAAAAAAGAAGCTTCACACAGCACGTTACTAACAAACCAGTTATAGATCAGAGGAAAAGAATTTATACTTCATGCAAGAAATATGTTAGTTTTTGGGGTTTTTTTTCATTTGCAAATTGTTGAATGAAGGGAGGTGGGTTTCATAAAGATAATTTATTTTATGCCGATACTTGTGAAAATTTATTAAATGTATTTCATATTTCACAATTCAGTTCCACATCAGTGCATTTTCCACTGCTAGTGATTAATAAATGTAATATCTGTAACTGTTTCAGTGATGTCTAATGTTTTAATATCATTGTATAATGCTTGTACACAAGCTCTAACTTATCTTGTTTTGCCATCTTGTCTTCTTTGTACATTTTCATGGAGGTATTTATCTATATAGGTATATATAAATAGACACACACAAAAACACATGCAAACAAATTTAAACTAACATAAAATTGCCATTTATATTAAGGTTGGCATGAACTTCTTTAGTGGCAAAGTTCAAATTAAGAAGAATTAATGCTTACTCTTTTACTATTTTCTCGTGTATTCAGCTCCTGTTAAGACAAGAACAAGAGTATGTGATGGTGAAACTGTAATGATGAACATGTACAAACTATATACATAAATATGCAAATACACAATAAATGAACATGGCACCTTCGTCTTCTGAACCAGCATCAAGACACATAGTTCGCTCAGGGCATCAGATGCCTGAAACATGTTACCAGAACACAAGAGTGGCTGTTGAAACTAATTAATGTGCAAAAAACATGAATTAATAAGGGCACATGATTATTAGTATTCTGTTTATCAGTTTATTACAGCTAACTTACCCTGAACTTCATGTCTGCAGAGAGGTAGGATGAGCACACAGCATCTATCTGTGAAATATCACAGAAAATAAAAGAGGAAATACACACACACACACACACACACACACACACACACACAATAACAAGGAAAAGGAAAAATAAAACAGAACCACATACCTGATTGAGTAGCTGCCTCTGATCTGTTGTGGTTTGTTGAAGTTCTGCTGGAGCACCTTGAATGGGCATGATTATATTAAAAGCAATAAATAAAAATAAATACATACATACATACACGGTAAAAAAAAAAAAAAGCATTACTTGTCAGTAGTGCCTTTGCCATGTTGTGATGATGTACGATATGACTGTTGTAAATGCTCTGCTTTGATTGCGCGTCATTTCTATTAACAAGGTTAAAAGCATCTTCACAGAACACATGGTCCAACATGTTGATGCACAATGACGACTGCACCAGAAAGACTGGACAAATATTCATTAATTAAAACAAATCATTTATAATTATTATAATAGTTATCAAATGCAGAGAGTCATGAGCTATTCTGCTTCAAAATCTGTGCAGTTGAAAACAAATCAGCACTGATGAGTGTAATGATCATAAAGTCCATTTCAACTCTCACTTTGACATAAGTAAAATTGTGGAAAAAACTTGAGTGTACATTCATGCACACTTTCATCTCTTGTATTTTAATGTCAGTCAGTGGACATTTTGACATACTTCTTGTACAATGAGATCCTGGTTTCTGTGCCAGTGTGACTTGACATCACACTGACAACGGGGGATGTTTTGAACTGCCTCATGTGATAAATTGAACACACAAGATAGAATAGATAACCAGCAGCAAAGTGATGTAAAATTCAATTTCATAGAAAATGTAAGAAAAAGAAAAACAGTTATAGGCTTTGATATTTAATGTATTGTTACAAAAAGTATTAATCTACCATCAATATGTTGGCTTTGTCATAATATTTTGCTTCAGTGTACCATAAAACACAAACTAGAAACATTATAATGTGATAATAAATAGATCTAATACTCTCACATAATAATGACTATAATAACATATATATTTACAAGTATATCCTGCATTTATTCTTTATGTAGCCTTTTTGGATTTAAGATTGAAAATTAGTTCTGGTTTTGCTTGTTTTTCCTTTGGTATTAAGGATTTCCCATACTTTCCACCTTATACTTTTGATACATAACAGTTTGTGAACGTTTGTGTGAAGGGGGAAAAAAAAACTGAAGTGAGAAAATTATTTACTTTCTGTGGGTAAAATCAAAGATAAACGCGCACTTTTTTCGACTTTAAAATGTATAAATGCAAGCATGGGGAAGGAAAAAAAAATAGGATAATATTTAACTTACATTTGCAGACTGGGATGTTTAGGAGGAGTAGGGCTGCGATGGTGAGGCTGGCCAGACTGATCGGGCTCATGATGCTGCTGCTGAGGCTGTACAGGCTGCTGGCGGCTCCACGCTGCTCACGGTGGCTTTGGCACTGAAAGGTCCTCATCTCCTTCTCACTGGTTCTTTCTTTTGTCTTTTTGGTTGTGTTTCCTTGACTCCTGGCTCCTATGAGAGGTCCTGTCCCACGTCAGAGAAATATGAAGTCGCACCCCCCCCCCCTCCCCCCTCCCCCCCTTCCCATCACCACACACACACACACACACACTTTCTCTCACACACGGACACTTCACTGCGTCATTAGAGCTCCACGCATAAAAGTTGGGCGATTAGAAGATTTGATCAACATGTAATGCTTCAGGGAGAGTGGAGGAATGAGCGGAGATGAAGTGATAGACGACTAAAACAGCAGAGGAGAGATATAAGCTGGTCACCATCAGAAAATTACAATTAGATTGCATTTGATCTCATACATATGCGTAAATTTCCTCATTTTTTTTGGCCAACTTTTATTGCCTTTTGGTTGTATGAAGATTACTCTCCTCAGCTGCGTTTCACATCTGGATTCAAGCACCTGGTGTGACTGATTGTGACTCTGTGGAAAGTACTGCACAAAATATCTTTTCTATTTCTAGCAACAACAAAAAAAAAATAAAAATCAAGTTTTCAGTAGTGCAATTTTCAGCACATCAGGGTGCCTTCTGTACTGTTCTTTGAAAGCAATTTGCAGCCTTATAGCTTATTTTGTGTTACAAGCAACATATGTTTAGAACAGAGTAATAGTCATTTAATAGGCTAAACACACAGAAAGTGAGGACAAACTGAGGGTAACATGTGAAGGATGCACACATTGTCCAGAAGTGTGGCATTTGTCTTTCTTATATTGACTGTCTTTATTTTTTTTCTTTATAAATTACGGTGACCAGATTTCCCATATCTGACAGTTTTGCGCGCGACCATGCTCGTGCACGCACATCTTTATTTTACTTAAAGATTAAGGTTACACATTTCATTGGGTGCTTATCTTAAAAGACATTTTCTTTTGTAGTTGTGTTTTAAATAACAGTGTGCCATAACAGCGATTCTTTTTACATGTGGATTTCAGTCATCATAAAAAACACTGTAACACCTGCTTTCCCTGGGTTTTCAAATTCATATTTTCCAACACAGGTGTACTTTTCGCTCCACTGACACAGTGATTGAGTGAAAAAACACAGTAGGCACTACATAGCCTAGAAAGTAAACAAAACAAGCTAAGAGGAAAAAACATGCAGCGCCAGTGCACTGCAAAAAATAGTTGAGAATACGTTACATTTTCAGGCAACAGTCTGCACTAAGACTTATGTTTTGCCAATGATTAACTATATATTAAAACAACTATGAAAATAGTGTTGTACTAATTCTAAATTCTTAATTAGGTGAGTGATCTGTTATTTTCAATGGACCTTTCTCACAACTTCCACATTTCACACAGGAAATACATAAGCGGAGAGCAACCCTACATCCACACCAGCAAAAGTTAAATGACAAAGATGACAGAGCAATGACCAAAAGTTATTGCAGCGTACCGGGATGTACTTGTAATGCCCAGAAGTTGTCATATGTTTCATTCCACTCCCTACCTGTTAACAACAAAGGTAGACGAAAACAGGTCCAGGCTATTCAGTGGGATGAAAGGCCGAGTTTTATAATTAAAAATGGAGCACTTACATCTGCAGCAGACACTTCACATCAGCAGACTACATCTTGGGGATGACTGTTTGCCAGTTCAAACCAGAGTCTATCCCTAGCCTTTTTTCTGTGGAATGATTACACTCTTGCTTTGATTACACTCACCACTCTTGGGGCGGCTGTGGCTCAGTTGGTAGAGTGGGTCGCCCAATGACCGAGAGGTTGGCGGTTCGCGTCCCGGCTCTGGCTGTCCACATGTCGAAGTGTCCTTGGGCAAGACACTGAACCCTGACTTAGGGCCCCAGTAGGACTTACCATAGACCTTAGAAACCTACTGGTGAATGAGAGGCTAATGTGCTTTGAGCACCATGAAGGTGGAAAAGCGCTATATAAATGCATAAATCCATTTACCATTAAAGGAAAAAGGGAGTCAAAAATGGCAGTTGTTAACGTATTTATGAGTTGAGATAAAAGACATTGCCATGGTTTTGAAAGTTATAGTGAACACAAATAAGTAATTTTCATCTTAACCTGTAGTGAGGACCTTCTGCCTTTACATCACATCACTGCTTATTGTGAAAAAGGTCCATTGGTAGGTGTCAGTCACGTGACTATGATGTCATTGCGACTTCACCTGAAGGGCAGGAAGTAACCATGGAGCCTACATTGTCGCTATGGAAGAAACCATTGAAGAGAGTGCTTATTGTATGGATTTAGATCCAGTCTAGAAACAGAGATACATACCATCATTTAAAAATGTTTTGGACATGACGTATCTTATGAAAAGGAATGAGTTTTCAACAGAACCTAAAGATTTGCCAACAATTTCTGCTGTGGATATTATTAACTACCTGGTCCTGCAGACATCCTACTGCACCAGCAGCAGATGAAAGCCTAGAAAAGTTTGGAGGCATAGTAGTTTTTTTGGGTCCACAACCTCTGTACCAAAAGGCTCAGCGATAATTATTGTTTGGTCTTCGGCAGGGTGAGTGTTTTATTTGTAAAGAAGGGATGTCAAGATGTATTGACTGCTAGCGGCTAACAGTAGCCATTAATGTAAACAAACATGCAATGCATCGTGATGTGTTTAGGTAAACCATATTACAACAGTGTAAACGAACATTTAACCACAATGTAATGATATATAGCACATACACAAAAAAACCTTTGGAACATACCTCTGACAAAGTGGTTGCTGCAGACATGGGCATTAGCGTTAGCATTAGCAGACTCTGCTCCACCCAACCACAAACGCAGATTTGAAATACACTTTTTACAGAATTTTTCTGAGCTTTTTCCATTTCTCACCTTTGTGAATAGCAATCTTTGGTACTCAAAAAAAATCGATTTTCCTTCTCTCAGTTAGAACAATTGGTGCAGCTGTAAGCTACACAAAACATAGATAATTTCCCAACAGACTATATAGTAATGTGATGTCATATGAAACCAACCTATTCCTCATTCGGCCAACATCTCTTTTTGCTGAACAGTGGTATTCACATTACTACAAAAAGATAATTGAGGTTATCATAATTTATCACTTAACACCTATGGACAATTTAGATCAACCAATTAACCTATCAGTGCATGTCTTTAGATGGTGGGAGATAACCCACACAGAGCTGAGGAGAACATGCAGACTCCACACAGAAAGGTCTGCTGCTGGACTCAAACCAGGGTCCTTCTGTCTGTGAGGCACAACAAGTGCAATTCTTAAGTAGGGTATATTGGCATTCTCACCAACCTGCTGTTACTGGTAAATTAAAAAAATAATAAATAATAATAATAATAATAATAATAATAATAATAATAATAATAATAATAATAATAATAATAATAATAATAATAATAATAATAATGTAGAACGATTTCTAAAATATTAAAAGAAAAAAAGAATGTTGGACCCCCATGACCCAGGTGAGGAGGTTAAGGGCGCTTTCACACCACTACTTCAATTATTTCGTCCACACTAGCCAGTGAAATTGTTATTATGTTTATAAAGATTCCAATGTGGTCCGCTTTCACACCAGCAAATGAACCAAAGTTGGTTCCATTGACGTTTCATTTATCTTCCGGTAGAAATAAGGGAGGCTTGACGTTGCCAAGCTTGGGTGCGGTGTCAAGCGGACCGAGACCACCTCTTTTTGGAGGTCTCGGTCCGCTTGATTTAGTGCGCACCCGAGTGCGATTGATGCTTTCACACCAACGAAAACGAACCGAACCAAGAGACCATCATGTATTTTCAATACAGAATATTTACGATTGTACATTTGCATTTGTACATCATTGCACTCTATAAGTTTGATGTGGCTCTTTCTGTTCGTTCATAGTTATTCAGTTCAATTGTGAATATGAAATTACTTGAAGAAAGCATAATTTTATTTTTACAGTGTGGTCAACCCTTCTTCTTTGATTCATAATCAATTAGACCCTACTTATTTAGAACCAGCCTTTATTTGTCAAAATATCCTGGGACACCCAGCCTTTCAACTCGGCTATAGTTGGTGCTATACAATGTTTGAGGAAGGTGTTTTTTCTGACTGAAGACATAGTCAGAATCAGGTAGCAATTTATCAAAAAACCAGAGGGGAGGATGTTTTTTTCTCTCTATAGAAAAAGCTGGCATTGGATGTTATGGGTCTGTGCACTTGGTGGCCATTCGATTTCTGTTTTCAAATCAGGAAGTGGAAAACAATGGGAAATGAGGAACAAACCTATTTCCGATTCAAAAATGGGTCTTTTTCTGCAGTTCATTTGCTCATGAATGGGAATTGGAGAAAATAAAAACAAGGTAAATTTTTCACCACTGATTTTGCTGCCCACGTGCGCCCAGGCCCATGCACTTCAGCCAGTGTTCTGTCAAGTTATCCTACCCCTCAGATTCATCCTACCAAGGTTACTGCACATGCGTAGAAGACATTACGTCATAATGTATCATCCTACCGATCAACTGAGCTGATAGAAAATCATTGGTATTGTATTATACCCACATACCTACACACATTTTAAACATGTTTTGTTCAATATTTGTAAATTTTAGTGTTTAAACACATCTTATTGACCAATAAATAATTTAATATAAACATGACAAACTTAGGTTAATTATCAAGACTAAATGTCATATAATGTCAGTGTCATATTTTCTTCTGCAGCAAATGGTAAAGGAGAGTAAGAAAACAGCTTTTATCTTTCCCTGTGTATAATGAGTTGGTCTTGGCTGTGTTTATGGTGATTAACGAAAAGCAAGTATTGCTGAACTTTAACATGTTTTTTCCCAAAGTAACAGAATTAAACTGTCATCAACACACAATGTAACGTGGTTAAATGTTAGCCTAAATATAGCAAACATAAGGTAAATAAAATGATTGTTATATATTTTCAATTCCAATAACACAAATAATCTGTTGTCAACAACACATACAGCCAGCGTTTAAACAGCGAACACCGTCAGTGGATGTTGCGCATGCGGAGTAGCCTTGGTAGGACGATAACTTGATAGAACACCGGCTCTGGGTTAGACAGGAAGGGGTCAGATGACGAAGGTGGCTTTTGGCTCTGGCGGCCAGGTTTTCAGCAGCGCTTCCCGAGGCCGTGGAGGGATGGGCCCCGCCATGTACAGCTCGCTGTGGCCTGCCGGAGACGCATCCCAACCACATTGTGTTGCACATATGTGCAGTGAAGCGTGGTAGGATATCTACGTAGAAAGGATTTCCAGAACACCGGGGCCGCACGCACGTGGGCAGCAAAATCAGTGATGAAAAATTGCTCCTGTTTTTGGTTTTAACACAATTCCCATTCATGAGCAAGTGAACACATTTTGAAATTGGAAATGGGGTAATTTCTCGTTTCCCATTCTCCAACTCTGAGACAGGAGACGGCCCGTTATCCGTTTTTCACTTCCTGATTTGAAAAACAAATGGACTGAACCCCTCTCACCCCCCACCACCAAGGGTTTTTTTTAATGATGGCGAGTTTGTAATCACCAACACCATACGCTCATCCTCATCCTTTGGCAGCTCAGGGCCACAGCGCACACACCAATCACATTACATTGTCTCTCAGTGAGACTCCCAGAATGCACCTGTCCTCTGCTGAGCTCTATCAGTGGACTGGCAGATATTTACTCCCTTGAATGTGTGTATGTCAAGTTCCTCTTTCAGGCATTTTGTGTTCACACCATCAGAAAGACTCATAGAATGCATGACCCTAAAGGTGGTGTCCAAACCAGAGGGGTTTTGGACCCCCCAGCAAATCGTACCCAGGTCACAATACACACGCTAGTGGTCAACGCAGTGTTTAGTTTTCATATCTATGATTTTTTCCTCATAGATATGCTCAAATGGCGAAAACCGGGACACATCCGTGTCCCAATATACTTTTGTTGGGATTGGGGACATGACCCCTAATCAGGACTGTCCCAGTAAAACCGGGACATCTGGTTTCCCTCTTATAGATGCAAAAAAAGTCAGGTTATATCACCAGTCTGATGCAATTGATAATCCAAAAAAGAAAAAAAAAAAACAGCAATATTTTTTTCCAATTTAAATCATCTCTCACCGTAATGACTATGATTGTATGAAATATGGCTTAATTTTCCACTTTGTTTGACCTCCATACATCCATGCTGTTATGTAAAGTTAAAGCTTCTTTGTCAATAGACTGACTCATTATGAACTATTATACTGAATTATCATTTTGGTTAAATAAAGGTATAATGTGTTTGTCTCTGTATAAATGTTGATCTGTTATAATAAACCAGACACCATAATCAAAAGCAACTGTCCTGCTTCTTTAGAAAACCCCACATTGAAAATAAGATGAATTGGTTTACCATTACAAAGGGAAGTGAATTTCTTTTTTAATGTAATTGATTTCATTGTTGCAAATACAGAGTTGAGATTTATCAAATGTAGAGGGTTGTTAATACAGAGGAAATGTGGCACATCTGAATAAAACATCTATCCATCCATCCATCCATCCATCCATCCATCCATCCATAGGATTTACTGGATTCTTGTAAATATTAATATATTTGCTGTTACTGTACAGAATAAGAGGATGTATTTGTTTGCATTAAATGGGCCTGGGCAGAAATGACAAAAATATAGATTGGATAAAAATGTTATCTGGATTTATCACTCTCATTTCCAAATATAAAAGTACAGGTTTAGTTTTTAGGTTGTTTTTGTGTTTGTTTGTTTTAGATTTTGTAAAAGTGAAAATAAAAGCCAATACATAAGAGAGTAAAATAATGACTTCCTTCACTTACTTCAAATAATGACGATGAGGAGAATAAGAATAAGAATAAGAATAAGAATAAGAATAAGAATAAGAATAAGAATAAGAATAAGAATAAGAATAAGAATAAGAATAAGAATAAGAATAAGAATAAGAATAAGAATAAGAATAAGAATAAGAATAAGAATAAGAATACTGCCAAAAAGTTAAAACAAAACTTATGTTTTCATCACAGTTTTGTGACTTTGGAAAGCATGGATAGCCACAAATGGAGAGTACTGATAATTGAGCAAATCTATAGAGCCATCATACTCATCCCCACCCTTGTCATCCTCCTACACCAGCACTCAATGTCATCTATAATATCTCAGAATTAAGAAAAGCTCTGAGGGGTTAGTACGTAAATGTCGCCTGCTCTACATGATATATTGTTTTTTTGCAGATACCACATAGAAACATTAATTAATAAGACACATGAAGACTCCATGTTATTTCTGTGGCAAGACCTGATGTATTTCTTATTTTATGGAAGTGCTGAAGGAAGGTCCCATAAGTTCAGTATTTGGAAGTAATCCAGAAATGTCATGACCTTTAAGGACTTTTTCATGACGTTGACTGGCATTTGCACTCTGTAGTCTAAATGGTTTGGTTGAGTTAAAGCCCTCAGGTTGGAAGGTTATTATATGTGTCACTGTTTCATTAAGCTGCAACACAGATTGTATTTGTTATTGTGTCTTAGTAGTTCTGAGCTGTACTATAAATATGAAACTCTTGTGTTTTCTTTTGTTACATCATCTTCCTTCTGTGTGTTCTGTGAGGAGCCAGACCAGTGCCATCAATTAAACACCAAATCAGATGCACAGAGCCTCATTTAATTCTTACACAACAGCTGTTTCTGTGTGTTTTCGATGATGTTCATTCACTGGAACCAGTCACACCCTACTCCAATGACATCTAGTTAACCTCATGAAAAAAAATGACAGCCCTTCAACTTTATTGCATTTACAAAGTTCAAGATTCATGAAACTAAACTTTGTAAACATCTGCATTTCCCCACTTCCCAACTTCCTGCAAGCTGCAACTGGGAAAAAAATGTCTTGAACATGAAACTGATACTTTTGATAAAATACTCAGTGTTTCAAGCTCTTATACTTGTAATATCACTGTAAATAAGTATATGTTAGAATATAAATAGAAAATAGGTTTTTAGCACTAAGATCAGCTTATTAACTTGAATGAATCATTGTGTAGAATTTTAATGTAAATAAAATTGTCATCATCAATCTGATTATTTTCTCCAACTCATTAGATGTTACTTATGCAGAAAGTTTCATTGTGAGTTATGCAATGGAAACCCACTTACAGACTCATATTAGATCAATTATTGCGCAAGAGTAACATATTGTGTTACACTATAAGTATCATTATATTTTGTCATTATGCAGAAAATCCTTCTATCCCCACACATTTACTATTTCCTGTGCTTGAGGGGCCTGCCAAATGCAATATAAGCGAGCAATAACCAATTACTCTGATGAATGTGAAATGCAGAGATTTGCAGACAACTGTGTCCAAATTAACAATTATACTATATTTTAAAACCAAAAGCACTTCTGAAGTACAATTTGTGTATTTTTTTGATCATCAAAATGTAGGTGAACTACAAAATAGAACAAATTACCAGCAAATACAGCAAAGACAATAACAGTAAAGGGACTGAAAATATGTTAAGGTTCTAAATATGATTTAGTTTGTTTAGTTTTGAGTTTTGAGTGATGAGGAAACACTGTTTCACACTTGGAGAGATTTTGTAATATAATTCAGACCTTACTTGAATTTCAACTAATGGCTCCTCATCATCTTTAATGTGTCTTTTGCTTTGGAGTCATTTTGGTTTTCACATTCATCCATAATAATCATCTTCTTTTATTTCTCATACCTCTGCAGAACCTTTCTCCAACCTTGCACAAACAGAAGAGCACTTTTGCCAATGTACGCATGCACACACTTTAAATTACATGATTACTACAAAATCCTACATATGATTGACTTTCCTAACAACCAAAGAGCTCTATATGGAGCTGTGCTCATGTAATAGAAGCTCTTGTGTTTACATCATGTTTGGAAGCCCTGCATGTTCCTCTTTATGTGTTATTTGGTAATGATGAGTGATGACCTCACCTTAGGATGAGGTTACTAAAGTGGGACACATATCACAAGATTATTCATTGCTGCCTGTTATGGTGCTCAGAAGAGCTCTTACTTGAATATTTGTTTGTACTGAAGAAGTCAGGTGTCATTTTCTTCATCTAGAACTGAACTGAAAAAGCCGCATGATGGAATCAAGAGAAAATACCATAATTAAGAGGGCACTAGAGTCTACATATGTTTGAAGAGGAGGGGCATGTGCTTGAAGTCAGAGAGGGTCAAAAAGTTGACAGCAAAGAAATCATGAAAAAGTCTGTGTGTAGTTACTCATACCAATTTGTTAGTTTTTTCTTCTTTACATTTTTTCCCCTGTATTGACTGCATCATAAATAAAACAAACAGCACTGTTGCTGCCTTCTTCAAGCATATTAAAAGGCTGCACAAAATGCCAACCAGATAGCAACTCAAACATTTCTGATTCTAAATAGAAATAGAAAATGCTATCAGTCCTTAATCACCAGTGTGAATGTCAAATGTAGATTACACAGATGTAATCAGTCTCCCCTGACGCTGCACCACCACTGTGAAAGCCCTTTTGTTTGCAAGCCACATCTGCATGTCATCCCCTTTATATCACTGGGGCTTCCTCATCCATGTAGTGCCCTCCCAGCAGGACAAGTTCATTTAATGGGAACACCGCTAAACTGGTTGCACCAGTGCTAGATGGCTGAATAAACACTGTATCCTATACTGTTTCATTCCTACTCTACCATTTTTTTTTTATTGCCAATCCATCTAGTTTGTAAATGTTGTTGTGCCTGTATCAGTCTGTCTTAGGAACATTATCATCAGTCCTGATGACAGACCTTTGACATTCACAAAATATATACATGGTACCTGCCCAGGTTGCAAAAGCAGTGAGTGAATCATGACTACAGTAAGTACAACATGTGATAAAACAGAAATGTTGAAGCAAGGTAATAATTATGTGAGTCGTGATTTAGTCGTTTAAAAAAATGCACAACACCCTCTTGTTCTCTCTCTTGAAAGTAGTCTGTTTAAATAAAAATAGTAAAAATAAATAAATAAATAAACAAATATATATATAAATAAATAAATCTTCCAACACAGTTTATACATTGTTTTTAATGTAACAAAATTACCTGTAAACAACTGGTGCAACAAGTGGGATATTACAGTTCAAAAGAATCATTAATAAAATTAAAGAGGAGGATTGCTTACATAAAGATAAAGATGCAAATTAAAAGTTCTTCTGAAAAATGTCAATGTAAATATCAACAGTCTTTATGGGAAAAAAAGAAACATTATATATATATATATATATATATATATATATATATATATATATATATATATATATATATATATATATATATATATATATATATATATATAAATTTCTCTGTTTGTTTCCATATTAAAACAATAACTCTGTGCATACAATATCAGTGAATGTTACTACAAAATATAATTCAGTCAACAACAGAAACTGCAGTAAAATCCTGGAAGATTAATGATGGTAAGGACAATGACACATTCCTGCAAAAACACTTTAAAGACAAAATGGTGTGACGCACCTTAAACACCCATGCTTCAATCTTCACCTAAACTATGATACGTGTCTCTGAAGATGGTAGGCTACTATAGTTATGTACCTGGTCATGATGAATGAAAGTGCATGATACTGGATATGTTTTGAAATATTGATTTTGTTGTGCCATGTTTTCAGATCATGTCACATGCATGAATTTAATGTTTGATGACAGCGTATGTCATGTTCACCAGCAGGGAGAGAAGTGTCCCTGCCTAATAACTTCAGCTCAGACATCACACCTTAGGGCATTGTCTGTTGATCTCTTGTTTATCCTAAATGCTCTTATCCATCAGATGTGTGACACACTGTGTTATCTCTGTTGACAATGGGATTTACTGAGGCCCTCAGTGGCCTATGTACATTTTATTTAACATATTTAAAAATAGATATTTCTGGACCGACAACATACACAAAAAGTGTGTGAGAAAAAGTATAAAACATACTACAAATTGTATATATGCAGAAATAATATCCAATATGTGGCTAGACAATGCCACCTGGTGTTTTTAAAATATCACATGAATAACATGACATTTAAAAAACAAAAAACAACAACTGGTAAATTAGATTCAATAATTGTTTCCAGAAGCACACTAATGACTCATTGTAATTGTTAATAATGCAAAACCAGAGGGGGATCTGTGTAAAAACACCAGCTTATGACCCAACTTTAAAATAAAGAACAGCACTGATAATGGAGAGCTGTATTTGTTTACATAGTTTATTTATATTATACTGGCGAGTACAGCCACTTTAGTTGAAGGCATTTATTTAAAGTTACAAATAAAGTCTGTCACTTTTAAGGGCTTAGATAGTAATTACTACAGTATTTACATATTGAAATACTAAAATCCATTAGGTAATATTTAAGTAACGTTACTGTTATTTATATAACATCAATTTCTGAGCACAGTCTTAAACAGACAGTTTAAAATGTTTTGCTCAGCACTGTCTGCTATTAACCCTGTGTTATTATTGACCTATTATCTTTTTTCCTGTTTAACTTAAGGGACCAATATAGCATGTGTGAGCAAGGTACTTAGCACAATGTCCTGTGTTAGTATTGAACCTTGTTTTATATATTATGGTGTGTCTTAACTTTGCAAGACCTCAGACACATCTGTGTTTTTCTTTTGTGTGGATGTGGATGTGGATGTTCACACTCGTTGTCACATGACTCTGTCTCTCAAACCCCGGAAGTCAGAGGGCGGTGCTTTGGAAAGGGCTGTGTGGCTGGAAAACAAGGTAACTACTACTTTTAATGTTTATCTTTCTGTAGATAGAGTATTTGTGGTGTCATAAATCGGAGCTGTAGTTGGCTGTTTCGTTGATGTAGTGATGATCTTTGCAAGCGGCTAATTGAGCGTGTTAGCCTCTTTAAGCTAGTAGCAATGGGCATGCTAACAGGGAGGACATCGACATAACTGTTCTAATATGATGGTCGCTTTTAATTTAGTGTGGCATTTATGCTGTGTTATTTTTAGACCAATGTCAAATTTGATAGATAATGCTATTTAATAATTTTAGTTGTGATTCCATGTCATTTTGACGGGGTTTCTTCTCTCTCTTTATTGTAAGTGAACTATTGTCAGTATAGCTTCCGTCATGTACGTGTTAAGGTAACTGAAGGTACTTGACAGCATAATGAATGTTTGTCCCCCAGAGTCAAAAACGAGATAAAAACATTCATAATTTATCGGGACATATGTACCATAGGTTAGTCCCTTGTTATTGATCTAATACACCGGAAATTATTCAAGTCTACAGGATATAATAAATAAAATTTCACCGCTTGTATTTTCCATGCATTTTGTATTGCAATGTATATCATATGGCAACAATAATATGTACCTGTAATGTTTTGTTTGATAGTATCCACCATGACAGCCATCAAGCATGCTCTCCAGAGGGACATCTTCACACCCAACGATGAGCGTCTCCTTGGCATTGTTAATGTCTGCAAGGCAGGAAAGAAAAAGAAGAACTGTTTCTTGTGTGCAACCGGTGAGTAATAACTGACTGTAAATAATCCATTGGGGGATCAAGAGTATAGCATGTAAAACACAACACATGATGATACTGTGTGGCAACAATGAAAGCCTAAGAATAATTGTGGGGTGTGAAAGAGTTAATCAGCTTTATTGTCTTTGTTTAGTTACCACAGAAAGGCCTGTTCAGGTTAAAGTGGTAAAGGTGAAGAAGTCTGACAAAGGGGACTTTTACAAGCGGCAGCAGACCTGGGAGCTTCGAGATCTGACAGAAGTAGATGCCAAAGATGCAAGCAAGGTTACATTCTAATTTTGTTTCTCTCTTATATATTATGGTTGTTTCCCTGAGGTAGAATATTATATCTTAATATTAAGAATATTGTCAAAATATGTGATACATTCATGCAATGAGTGAGTAAGGACCACATGTTTTTTAACCTAGATCTATTTGTTTAAATTTTGAAAAGTATACCGGTAAATATATTTAAATTTGCTCTGCAAACATATATATTTTTTGTAAGTAAGTTTTTTTTTTTTCCTCAATCAGTGCTCATAATATTTTGCTCATTGTAGGAAAACCCTGAATTTGACCTTCACTTTGAGAAGGTGTATCGGTGGGTTGCCAGCAGTACAGCTGAGAAAAACTCCTTCATTTCCTGTATCTGGAAGCTGAACCAGCGTTACTTGAGGAAGAAACTGGAGTTTGTGAATGTCAGCTCCCAGCTCTTGGAAGGTGTGGAGACGCTCTGTCCTTGGCTACCCTGCAACTGCATGCTTCTTTTCCAGCTTTGACTATATTTGTTTAAAGACATGCCTTTTTCTCTTGAACCTGTAGTATTGACCCTGTCAGCCATGTTTGAAGTATTCTAATTTTGCTCAGATATGAGAAAGTTTGCTGGCTTTTGCTTTATTTTATTTATTAATAGCATGTTTAAAGATACAGTATATTCAGCCTCTTCTTTGATTCTTGGTTTGTGGTATGGCTTTTCTGTGTTAAATTCTTCTTTATTCTCACTTTTCTCTCTTTAACTTTCTCTGGCCAGAACTTCCTAAAGCGGAAGGTTGGTAGGACTTAACCACCCCCCCACCCCCCCACCCCCCCATTCCTCTCCATGATAATCTCATGACCTCAAACCACCATTCTCATATGTCGACTCTCATCCACTTAAAGCTCTTGCTGTTTGAACGTATCACCTAATCAGGGATGGTCATGGTTCATTGTTTAAATAATTATAACACACATTTAGGTCTATTGTTACTCCACTGTTAACTTTTTTTGACATGTTCATTTCACCTTAATTAATACAATTATTCACCACTTGTTGTTGCATATTGTACCTAACATAAAACAAAGTCATATTGTTATTTTATCCAGACAAAAGTAAGTGCAGTTGATTTGCATAAATATGATTTTACAAAAGTTTTTCATTTGACAAGACCAAATACAGTCAAGTATATTTACCTGATTGAGCTTTTTTACACTGTTGGTAAGCCCACCACTTGATTTTTTTTTTTTTTTAATTTATAACATACATGTAAATTTGAAAGACAAGCTTTTTTAATTTAGGCCTTTCATGGCATCATACTTGTTCTACTAGTGGCATTTTCCTTCTTTATCTTCAGCTCTAGTGTTCAACTTGAATGAGTAGAGCAATAGTACAATGACCATGGACATGTTTATGTGTGTAGTTGTTTGTTAAACAAATATATGAAACCTAAAGTGCTGGACAATATGTGTTTGTTGTTGTGTTAATTCAGACATTGCTTTTTTTTTTTTTTTTTTTTTTTTTTTTGCATCTGTTCATTCATGGGTTCAGAGTCGGTGCCAAGTGGCGAGAGCCAGAGTGTTGCCGGAGGAGATGAGGATGCTCTGGATGACTACCAGGAGCTCAGTACCCGTGAAGAGCAGGACATTGAAAGTATGATGGAGATGTGCGAGTACGCTATTTCCAACGCTGAGGCTTTTGCAGAGCAGCTCTCCAGAGAACTGCAAGTTCTAGATGGGGTAAGTTAAACAATTGCTGTGTTGTGTGCATTAAAGCATTGGATAGTTTGTCTTTCAACAAATTTATGAGAACTTTTTGTTAAATATTTTTTTTGTTTGTTTTTATTGACATTTAGTAACAAACAATTTCCATTCAATACATCCTACAAACATATAATATACATTTTCCATCTGCTCTAAATGCCAGAACAATATTTTTCAATAATAGGGGAAAAAAGAAAACACTAACAAAAATAAAAGAGGAGTGATCTTCAATAACACAATCATTGATCTGTGAAAATAAAATCAGGCTTATTGGGCGTGAAAAAATTTAACTAATGTTCTCAGTATGAAGTAAAATTTTCTAACTTGCTAAATGCTGTTATCTTTTCCATTTTGTAAATGTCCATTGGGATGTCCATCTATCCTTTTAAAGCCGGGCTCTCCTGTGATAGCCATTTCTTAGTGGTTATCTTTTTATAGGCCACCAGCAGAATGTTCATTAAATGTTTAACTCTTTTTAGCGATTCCTGTGGTACGTAGCACTTTTTGAAGTATGTTTTTTACAGTATGGGATCTAAAAATAAATAATTGTAAATGAGGACTAATGCTGATGAATGAGTTAAATTATTATCATCATTGTATGACAAGAGTTGTGCAGAAAAATAATGTAAATTTACTTGCATAAATACTTCAACAGTTTTTTTTTCTTATTGTAAGGCTAATATCCAGTCTATCATGGCATCAGAGAAGCAGGTCAATACCCTGATGCAGCTGCTGGATGAAGCCCTGGGTGAGGTGGACACAATTGAAGGCAAGCTGAGCAGCTATGAAGAGATGCTGCAGAGCGTCAAGGAGCAGATGGACCAGATCTCACAGAGCAATCGCCTTATCCAGATCAGCAACACCAACAATGGCAAACTGCTGGACGAGATTCAATTCTTAGTGGTCAGAAACATATTTCACTTCTGCATAGGTTCATACTGGACCATACTGACAGCATCTAATGATTTTGCTGGGAGAATATATCCCATCTTTATGGTTTTAAAAATAAATGTTGTTACAAAAATATGTCATAAAATGTAACATTGTAAATATTGGATCTGCTTTTTGAGAGACTTAAAACTATATTGGATGTTTAGGACAAAAATGAACAAAATATGCAATGCAGTAAGAAGTTATAAAATATCAGTCATCCAAGACAATATAACAGCTGTTGTAGCCTGCTATGACACAGCTTCATCTTTCTGTGTGTAGAACTACATGGACCTCTCAAAAGGACACATCAGGGCTCTGCAGGAAGGAGACCTGACCTCCCCTAAAGGGATCGAGGCCTGTATCAATGCCTCTGAAGCTCTTCTGCAATGCATGAATGTGGCTCTCCGACCAGGTTTGCAGTTATTTCAGTGTTGGTTTTTTTTATGTGATCTGAATAGGTTGGCAACACTGAAAGAGCTTCATAAACAATGTATAAGGACATTTACACTAAAAACAAAGTGGATTTTTTCACTACCATAATTCCCTCCAAATTTAAGTAAAATTTGTCATTGTCATTTTACTGCAGGGCATGACAAGCTGATGGCTGTGAAACAACAGCAGCACCTGTTTGCTGATCTGAGAGACACCTTTGCCCGTCGTCTTACTAATCACCTCAACAATGTGTTTGTTCACCAGGTAACAGGCACAGCACATGTCATCAATGAGTCATGTTTGTCATTTCAGCAGTACCAAACAGTTTTAGGTATAAGGTTGTAAGGTAGTGTTTTATGTTTTCCTAACTTTGTTTAGATCTCTAGGTGTCTTTTCTGGACCTTAAATTGATAGAATGAAGTTTATAAGAAACATCAATTACAACAAGTATGCATTTAATGTTTAACTAAAGCTGGATTCTAGAACTAGTAAATACTTTCTGACAACAGTGACTGCAATAGGCAATTCAATTTTACAGACAGAACATATAATTTGTATTACTTAGTTGTAGTTGCAGTAGTGTGTGGAATTGAAGGCAATGTTTTGTTTTATCTTTTAGCAATTGTACTTTATTAATTTTTTTGGACTTAAAGTATCTATATGTTACATAATATAGTAACTTAGCAAGTGAGGAAGAAGAGGGCCTTTGTTGAACATATTTAGGAAATAAATCTTGGCTGTGTTTGGAATTGCTTACAGGACTCTACAGTGCAAATATAGACCCATTTAAGATGCACTGCATTTTGGCAGGAAAGAAGATAAGTAGAGGAGGAGTTAAATTCAGTTGTCAAACCAATAATTCATCTTTTGAATCTTACAGAGATTTGTAACATTTGAGCCTGAGAGGTATTCTCACATTGACTCCATTACCTATTAAAAGTATCAAATGATGAAGAAGTCACATATGATGTGAAATAAAAGTAGACAATGATTATGAATGTAATGCATTGTAGGATGCAAGTACATTATGCAGAAAGTGGGGTACTGTAAAATTTGGCCTGTGTAAGTGATCATCCCATCCAGAGTTTGCCACATGTTGACAACATACTTATTGCTGCTTAGGATCAGAAACACTGTTTATTGGTGGTCCTACACCTTTTCAAAGACAGCCATTTTGTTATTCTCACATGGGGCCTCAGGGTTAGTCTGCCTTAAATGGCTGCTGCATCTCCTGTTGTTTTTCAGGCTCTCTCTTTCTCTCTTTCTGTCTCCCCCACATCACGGACTTCCTGTTTAATGTCGACACTCTTTCCTGGGCTTTCCTATGTGGTTTCTTTCCAATTGTATTCCCTTCTATTCCTAACTCTGTTGCTCACTTTGAGTCATCCCACTCTGCTCTCTGTCTCTGTGTCAGTTCAACCACTTCAGTCACTTCAAAATGACCATCCCTCAGTTCTATAGGTCCTCCTGTCTGTCGCTTCCAGTGAGTACCCTCACGACAACCCCCATGTTCCCCTTCTTTGCTACTTATATTCACTCTTACTTACATGGCATTATGTAAGAAACCTCAGGCCGCGAACTACAGCCCATAATTTATTGCATGGGTAATGGACTCTAACCACTGAACATCTCTCATCTCATCTCAAACCTGAAGAGGCATCGTCCATCTTTTTTCTTCTTCACTCGGCTGAAGGCTTTGTTTGTTGGGGTGCTAACATGGCTTTGTTGCTAAAGGTCTGATAGCATAATATCTTCTGCCTGTCTGCTCTATGTGCATGTTCTGAACAAAAAGGTCAAAGGCAATTGAAGACAAGATCAGAATGGCATTAAGAGTCATGTTTTTGTAAGCTTGACTTTGCTCATAGTGGAAGTTGAAGAAACTGATTTTAGCAATATGTTATGACTTTACGGTAATAAAAATGATCCTAGGCTGAGATGGGACAGTAAATAATGCAAAGGTTGGTGATGTATGTTGTGTATAAACAGAATGATGGAATTTTGCCAGGTCTGTTCCCAGATGTATTTTTCATTGTGTCTCTGGTTTCTGTCCCTCAGGGCCATGATCAGAGCTCTACTTTGTCCCAACACACAGCTGAGTTGACTCTACCCAAACACAGTCCTCTCCACAGGGACCTTCTGCGCTATGCCAAGCTAATGGAGTGGCTGAAGAACACCCACAGAGAGAAATATGAGGGCCTGTCGAGGGTGAGGGTTTTAATCCAATAACAAGGGTCAGATGTGGTGATTAGCTTTTTGAACAATTTTTGTCATCTGTTCTACAGACCTATGTTGACTACATGAGTAGACTGTATGAACGAGAAATCAAAGATTTCTTCGAGGTTGCCAAGATAAAGATGGCGGGTACAACCAAAGAAGCAAAAGGAAAGTTTGGTAAGACCTGTAACTCAAAAGGATTCTGGTGTGTAAAAGTAGCACGCTGGTGGTCATTTTTTGGTATGTGATCTGATCCTTTGTAGACTTGGTTTCATCACCAAAGATTTCATTTAATTGGTCCTTAAGTCAGTGTCAGTGAATAAATTACAGACTTTACATAAAGCAGAACTAGAAATGAGTAAATCCCAGGTTATTCATTTAAATTTAAATTATATTGTTCATCCATATTTAAACAAATAACCTATGTGCTGCTAGGCATTAGTATAAAAATTCTAATTTAGACCTGGGTGCAACATGATTTCTTGTGTTTTAAATATTAATTTATATTGGTATAATTTTGCTTTAATATTTTGAAATTTACTCAGTTGTGTTAAATTAAGAGAAATGTCTTTCTTCGATGAATTTGCTGAGACCACACATGTCTCTGTGTATTTGTTTTTATCCATTATCACAACTTGAGGTACTATTCATGTACACATTAGGAAACAAGTCCCAACTCCATCACAACATTTTCAACTAATCTATTTCCAAAAATACATTTAGTTTCTTATGTGGTGAGGTTCTGCTTCTTATTTTATTTTACATTGTTTCTCCTACACTCAGATATTCAAGTTCCTGTAGAAAATTTCAGTTTGAGTAGGACTCATGTTTGTTTTGGAGCTTTGGTTTTGGCAGAGTTATGAAACTCAGCTTTCTGCATTCTGTGTCGGCTTTTCCTTCTGAAAACAAAAACAGGGAATTTGTTTTCCAAAGGTTTGTCCGAGCATACCTATGCTACTGAAGTGCACGTCAGCATATATAACTATGTACATCTAACATCTAGCTTCACCCCTCCCATGCTGCATGTTTTAAGCCTAACCTGTCTCTGTCTTTGATGCCTGCCTTTCTAACTGGCTGCAGCCACGCTTCCGCGGAAAGAGAGTGCACTCAAACAGGAAACAGAGAGTAAGTATGGAGCAAATCCACTGTTAATTCCCCAGTCTGCTTCTTACCACTGTGCATGTCATAACTTCACTGAAGGCATTATTTTGCTCCTTCACCTCCCAACACATAACACCTGCAAACCTTTTCGTGCTTTGTACCACGTGGTTTGGTCCTTATTATACAACTGTCTGCTTCATCACATACTGCAATTTGACGCCTAAAAGAAGCTAACACCGACACCCATATTTTCTTATGTTTTTGGGTATATTTTGTTGGGGTCAATTCTCAGGAATGGTTTGAAACTATCGTCATATTTTAAGCAAATTTTCACAAGAGTAAACTGTTTAGATTTTTGTGGTCAAAGGTCATTATCACTGTGACCGAGTAAAACATATTTTTGGACAAAATTCATTGTTCAATGATGATATTATACATGTTAACATAGTTTTGACCAAGTGTTCTAAGTATATTACATGAAACTGCAAAGGCGTATGAACTGCAACATTACTGTGGGGTTATCTTCCCTTAATACACATATACGTATATATGGTCGGATGCTGTTAGACCTCATGTTGCCATGTGAGGGCACTGTAGGTGTCAGACAGAATATGTGAGGAATGTATGGGGTGCTGAGGAAGAACGGAAGGGAATAGAAATAAAAAATAAAAATAAATTAAGTTAAGTGCCATAAATGCTTGTCTCCATTAATACCATTGAAGAACACGACAGTCACTAGTTAGCAGAATCAAACTGCTATAACTATATAATATTGAATTAATTTCAGTTAATTCAATACAGAAAATATGATATAGCCCAAAAATTAATAGTTATTACACTCATTAACAGACATTTGACTTCACCTGTTACTAAACACATAAACATAAATGTGATTGAAGTGGACGGCCAATTTTTTTTTTTAGATTCAGTGAAGGGAAAATCAAGTTAAAAACACACTAATTAAATGATAAGAATGTAAATATGGACTATGAGTATAAGGGAGTAATAATTTCAAAATCTAATTTGGTTTCTATTGGAAATATATATTTTTTTATTTTCTCTCAACAGATATTTGTGTAATTAATTTACATTAATTAACCACAAAGCATGGAATTGATTGTATTATTTTATTTATTGCTTGACAGTCCTGATGTTTTTTTTTACATAATTAATTAATAATGACATAATTGACTGCAGCCTGACCAGTATCCTCAAGAGAGACAAGAGTTCACATTCATACAGTGAATAACACTGTGGTTGTTGTGCTATGTTAGGCCTACATGGAAGCTCTGGGAAGTTGACAGGTTCTACCTCCAGCCTGAACAAGCTGACGGTGCAGGGCTCCAACAGCCGACGCTCTCAGTCCTCCTCACTGCTGGACATGGGCAATATGTCCGCCTCAGACTTAGATGTGGCCGACAGGACCAAGTTTGACAAGGTGACACTGTCAAAAATATGCATCACTTAAATACAGATGCCTTTTTACCATTAATTCAGAACATTTCCCACTGAAACTACAGAGAACATAGAGTTCAGTGAAAATTTGTGTTCACTTACACTCTTGGCATGTACAAGCAACTAAAATTGGGGTTCCTCTTTGTAGATATTTGAGCAGGTCCTCAGTGAGCTGGAGCCTCTGTGCCTTGCGGAACAAGACTTCATCAGCAAGTTCTTCAAGCTGCAGCAGCACCCAACAGTTACACCCCCTCTTGCCCAGGTTTTGCTTAGTTTGCAATTCATGAGATAATCTAACAGCATGCCCTTAGTTGGTGTTTTACAGCTGTATTATGAGTAGCACATAGAACAATTGTTTTATCATGTATACAAAGTAGCTGTTGCCTATGTTAAATCATGGAGTTTGAAGATATTTCTTCTCTGCAAATATAACATAATGAAGTAATAACAGACACTGACATGTTTTCAAGCATCATTCATGCATGTCAGCAGATATTTGTTGAGATTTGTCCCATTTTCTGTTTATTTTCCTGTCAGCCAGAGACAGAGGAATTAGATGGAGGAACACCATCAAGAATTCCTCCCCAGGCAGAACATAGACACTCTTTGTCATCAGAGTGAGTGGTCATACATCTTGTGCTAGCAGTTCCACTTTTTTTTTTTTTTATCTCCTCTGTGTCGCTTGTCACTGCCCCTTTGTTCTTGAGAAGTTTACGCACTTCCTTTGTGATTGCAGGAAAGATATTGTGCGATTGATGATGAATAAAATCTTCCAGAGCATTGAGACAGAGCTCAACAGTCTCATCGCTTTGGGTGACAAGATTGACAGCTTCAACTCTCTGTACATGTTGGTGAAGATGAGTCATCATGTTTGGACAGCTGAGAATGTTGACCCAGCCTCATACCTCAGCACTACTTTGGGAAACGTGCTGGTCACTGTCAAGAGAAACTTTGACAAATGCATTGTGAGTACTGACAAAAATTGGGAAAATTCTAGTGTTTAGAGGAGGAAGTCGTACTTGATTATAATCACTTCGTCCAACTTTATGGGGAGGCTCAAATAATTACAATATCTTGGAAAAGTGCATTTTTCTCATAGTTTAATTCAGGCTGGTCAACTTTCATGTAATATAGATTCAGTGTGCATGATATGAAAAATTTAAAACCTATTCCAAATGAAAGATTCAAGATATTTTATAACTTAAGTCATTTGAAACTAAATCTTCTATTTTCAAGGTATGGTTTTTTTTTTTCAATTTCTTGAGCTGTAGGCCAAGATTAAAAAAACTAAAATTAAAAACACTTAAAACATTTTAATTTAAATGAAACAAGTATAAAATATATGCACATTTTCACTTCATATTTCAGTGGCAGTGCCCTTGGATTGGCTGCATCCCACAACAGTTTTGGAGGAACTGTGCAAATGTTATTTCATTCAATGTGTTTTTGTGACATGTCAAATCACAGTAAAGGCTATTCTGATTATAACTGTAGCTGGGATAGGCTTCCAGCAACCCCCATGACCAGAGTGAGGATAAAGCGGGTTGAGAAGATGAGATGAGATGATTATAACTGACAAAAATATTAGACATTTCCAGGATATTCCTTTTTTTTTAGGTGTATCTGTAACTCAGAGGAAAATATTGGACTTTATCCTTCATGACACTTGTACATCCTATGTTAGTTACAATTTGTATAGCCCTGTCTGCTCATCTCTCTCTGAATGGGTTGATTTTCAGTGTTTACCATATACTGAAACATGAAATATTATTTTCTTTGTTGAGAAAAGTTTCCTCATTCTTGCCATTAGTAAACTTTCAACTTTTCCCACTTGAAAATATATTCTCACAAAGCTGAAGATGGAAACGTGTCGAGATAGGATACAATGTGATTCATTACTGTAGATGGAATTGTAAGTTGTAAAAATGAGCTTGACATAAAAATCTACGTATGTTAATAGACCTATCATATGAATCCAGAAAGATTGAATTGACGAGGACCATTTGACTATCACATGCTTCTACTTGCTATTTTCACAGTATGTTGATTTACTTGATTGAAGGGACGGAATACTGTGCAATTACCTTTTTTTTCTTGTTTGATGTGTTCATTTGTATTGTAGTTCATGTGTAACAGTATTTTCTTCTTTCTCACAGTCTGGCCAGATAAGACAGATGGAGGAGGTTAAGATTTCCAAGAAAAGCAAAGTTGGTATCCTGCCTTTCGTCACTGGATTTGAAGAGTTTGCCGAGCTGGCTGAAACGATCTTCCGTAATGCAGAACGCCGTGGGGATCTGGATAAAGCATACGTTAAACTTATCAGGGCTGTCTTCATGAACGGTAGATATACAATAAAACAATGGGCTGTTTTTTTTTTTCCATGTGATGCTCTCCAAGCACTCACTGGCTTGTGTTTTCAGTGGAAAAAGTTGCCAACGAGAGCCAGAAGACGCCACGCGATGTTGTGATGATGGAAAATTTCCACCACATCTTTTCCACCCTGTCACGTCTTAAGATCTCATGTCTGGATTCAGAGAGGCGAGAAGCAAAGCACAAATATACAGACCATCGGCAATCATATGTAATCAACTCTCTGGGCCAGCCCCTGGAAAAACTCAATGTAAGACTGCATGATAGGTGTAGTTAGTGTCACAAAATAGTCATACATACTAACAGAAGGAGTGAAAAGAATGTGGGAGACATGTATCTATCGCTTTAGTTTAACAGTGTTCAGTTTATCAGTTTAACAGTGTTCTCTTATTCACAGCATTTCTTTGAGGGAGTGGAGGCACGAGTAGCTCAAGGTGTCCGTGAGGAGGAAGTGAGCTACCAGCTGGCCTTCAACAAACAAGAGTTGCGCAAAGTTATTAAAGAATATCCTGGAAAAGAGGTGAAAAAGGGACTTGACAACCTTTACAAGAAGGTTGACAAACATCTGTGTGAAGAAGAAAGTTTGCTACAAGTAAGATATTTACACTTTCACACATTTATTGCTCCTCCTTACAGAGGGTAACTGGCATTCGTCAACCGGTATATGTATTTCCATATCATATTGATACTTGCCTAGTTTGTATTATACACACTTCTTGATGCAATCTCACACCCCCGCTCTTTTTTTTTTGTTTATATATATATAACTTTTCTCTATACTTGCACAAAGGAACTTTAACTGTAGAATGTCCTCTACGATTCAGAGACTGTTCTGAAATTCTATACCTGATTCGAATGATTCTTTCTGTCTGTTAACTTTTGTATTTTGTGTGTAATCCACTAGGTGGTGTGGCACTCCATGCAAGACGAGTTCATCAGGCAGTACAAGCACTTTGAGGATTTGATAGGCAGATGCTACCCTGGGTCTGGAATCACCATGGAGTTTACCATTCAGGACATGCTGGAGTACTTCTCAAGCATTGCACAGTCTCATTAATTAATTAATTAATTAAGCCTGCCCTTTACTGTTGATAAAAAATGTCACTACTGACTCACACTGACTGAAGATACTCTTGTCTCACAAACTACCCTGCATTGTTTAAGCCTTTCTTTGTCTCAGAACATGTGTTGCCAATGAAAGAGGTGTGTACAAAGGGAGATTGATACAAACATTGTGTGCATGTTTGACATTCAACACTGCTCAAAGTACTTGTTCATGTGCTATATTTTTGTCATTTCTTCATGCAATATGTATATAATAAATTTACATTTGCCAACCCATTCAGTTGTGTATTGTGTTTTTGGATGTATCAATCAAGTAGAGCTGCTGAGCCCATTATATAGTTCATTGACTCCGCCCCACCCAAGTGTACTAAGAGTACGCCGCATGTCAAAACAAGCGGCCCTAGATGCCTGCTTCTGTGGTGACGAATCCAAGCCGGAGACATCGGCGCTCTTTTCAAACCCCTTTACCGCGGAAAGAAATAAGTCAAGAGCTGTGTAATATTCAACTCTAAGGAGCTGTCAAATTTAATGGTAAAATCAGCACAGTTAAGGAAGTAACTCTAAGCGAGATGTGCTCATGTTGCAAAGCTAATAGACGTTAGCCGTCATAAACAACGTCCTTCTGAAAGAAAGGTGAGGCGAGACAAACTTCCTGAGATTTAATAGACGTTCGCTATTGGATAACGGTAACTAAGCCAAATGAGTCTGACTAGCTGGTTAGCTAATGTCACATGTCACTTTCCATAAACATGATTTCTTAATAGCTAACACGCGACAACGACATTAGCTTATTATTAACTTAAGTACTAGCTAGAGCTAACATCATATAGCTAGCTAACCCTAACTTGGTCACACTGATGTATTAAGGTTGTTATTGGGTTATTGTAATGAAATGCAAGTTTAACTAACCTGTTACCGAAGCTAAATATTGGTTTGTATTTTAATTCAGTACGGGAATATTACCATGAACACCAACGCAGAGAGGAAATTCGTGAGTTTGAGGAAGCGTCTGGATCAGCTGGGCTACAGACAGACACTGGGCATCGAATCACTGCCATTGGTAGAGAAAATATTCAGGTAAATTGTTTTTATAATGTATGTTTGGTTGAAAACATGTAAAAGTTGAATTAGTATTAAAAAAGCAAGGCAGTAGCATCATCGGTGTTGGAGGAGTAAATGCTATATTATAACAACTGTCATATAAATGAGTGAATACAATTTGTTGTTACAATAGTCAGTGCTAAGTTTTGGAGCACTCTGACTAGTCAGAAATATGTGTGTTTTGATTGTATTCAGCTGCTGTTTTTAGTTCCCTTAGAAATTGATTCAGGCATATTCTTATTTTATATAGTGATTTGGTTCACACTACTGAAAGCCTGCGCAGTGCCAAGCTGTCAGCAGGAAAGACTGAGAAAGAAAGCCGGAATTTTGATGCCCTTGTTGAGCCATACAAGACAGAGAATGCCAGGTTGGTTAGAGAGAACAATGAGCTCCACCTTGATCTTCTAAAGCTGAAGGAGGACAAGGAGCGTGTCACCAGAGGTGAGCTGTCAATACCAGCTCTCTGTTTTCCAGCATTTAAACACAAATGTATGGTTTGCTCACCTTGCACAATCCTGTCTGATTTCAGAGCTGAAGACTCACATCAGAAAACTGGACCATGAGACATCTGACCTTAAGTTTTTAAATAATCAATATGTACACAAGGTCCGCTGCCTTGAAAAGGATAGCAAGGCCAAAGGTGAACGTATTCAACAGCTGCAGGAGAAGAACATGCAAGCTGTGGTACAAACACCAGGTACTGCAACAGGACTAACTTAAACTGTTTCAGATGTTTGCGCTTTTTTTTTTTTTACTTTGAAATACTTATTTGTCAATATGAGCCTTTTTATTTTATCTTGCTTTTATTTTGTAGTGTTGTCTTCAGGTTATATTTCAAATACATCCAACAATATATTGATCACAATGTAAGATTTAAATAATGACCAAAAATATTTTGGCAACATATAAACATTTCATGAAATTGTTAATTGGGACTGAAAAAAGGCTTTTATTTTCTGCTGCCATTGCTTACAGGTGGAAAAAAACGCAGTATTCCTTTCAGGCGTCAAAGAATGCAGATTGATGAGCTCATACCACCATCTTCCACCTCAGCGTATCCTGTGTTGCAGCCTAATGACCCATATGTAGCTGACTTACTGCTGTTGGCAGATGTGAGGTTCGGTTACCTTTGAGTCTGATAGAATGTAAAGCTTAAGAAAGTGGTGGCTATTTAATAGATATGATTATCAAGTTTTTCTCATTTTAATTGTGTTTTGTAGAATTCATGAGCTGCAGGAAGAAATCATAAAACTCACATTAGATCTGGAAAATGCTCACGAGTGCATAAAACATCTAAATACTCAGGTAATAAGTACATTGACATTTGAAACTATACCTTAAACATCACAGAGGCCATAACATGGTTTTAAAACTTTTTTCAGGTGGAAGAGAGAGATAAAGAGATCAGACGTTTGAATCATGCACTTCATGGAGGTCGGCCACATGATGTAATATCCCTCGAGGCTCAGAACATCAGCAATGAGAAACTGATTGCCCATCTTAACCTTCAGGCAAGCATACAAGTCACACATTCCCTATGTTTGTGGATACAAATCTTTTTTTTTCCAACATAGGGTTTGACCCAGTTTCTGTGGAGGAAAAGTGTATTGCATTGTTGCTATGCATCAGTCTGTTGCTTTCTATTACAGATTGAATACCTACAGGAAACCAACAGGACACTGGAGGAGAAGATGGAAGGTCTGCAGGAGAGGAAGAAGCATGCTTCCAATGAAGTTGCCAATCTGTCTTTAAAGAATCTAGAACTATGTGAAGAGCTGACGCATATAGATGATCTCGCCAAGCAGCTAGAGATGGACAAGGAGAGGGTGTTGGAAACAGCAGAATTGGAACTGCAAGAAACAAAAGTAGGACATTATTAAGTCTAAAGGAAATTGCTGAAATGAAAATGTGGTATATTTACAAGCATTTCTGTGATAAACATATAATTTTAATTTGTGGAATAATGGCAAAAATATCTTCGACAGGAAGAAATTCAGAGACGGCAGAAAATTATTGAAGATTTGGAGGATATTATTACAAAACTGAGGAGGGTAAGTGCAGTGTGTGTTTATGGTAAGGGGAGATCAGTTAATTATGATTGTGTGTTTCCTCTGTATATATTAATGAACTCCATTAATGGAGTTAAAGTCCAGTGATGAGTTCACAGTTTGAAAACTGATGCTGTCTGCTATAAAAATTCAGGAGCAGACTGAAGGTGACTATGAGAGAGACCGTCTCCGAGATGACCTAGCGGAGCTCAAAGAGCAGAATGAAAAAATGGAGGGTCTGGTGAACTTTCTGGATGTGGAAAAAAGCAGGCTGCAGGAAAAAGTAGAGAAAATGACAACAGCTGGTGAGCAACAGTTTGGTATACCTCAACCTAGCATTGTTGCACTGTATTTCCGCACTTTAAATTTGAGATTGTATTTTTGCACTGAATCTTTATTCTAATCTTGCTATTTTTATCTTATCTATTATTACTACATTTTCATGTTGACGGGAAGCATGCGGTCTAAGGGTTTCACTGCATGGCATCAAGTCTGTATTTTTTACGGTGCATGTGATGATAAACCTCTTGAATCTTGAATATTTTTGTTTTATAAACTTAAAATTTGTTGTTTCCTAGATAAAGATCTGGTATTGGAGTTGGAGGCCATGCGTACTAAATATGGTGTTTGTGGAAGGGAACGTTCCCCGTCGCGTTTGGATGCATTTGTTAAGAGTCTAGAGGAGGAGAGGGATTACTATCGTCAAGAGGCAGAACAATACAAAACAGCCAGAGGTGGTGTGGACTCGAGCCCCTGTCGGAGTCCAACCAGGGGCAGAAGTCCTATGTCCAAGTCAATCAGGGTAGGGAATGACAATGAAGGAAAGTTCTTATTAATTGAGTTTTTTAAAATGGAACTAATGGAAATTAATGTCATTATCAGGGAGGTGTTCCAGAGTCAGAAGTGCGTTGTTTGATAAAGGAAAGAGATGAGCTAAAGGGGGCTCTGCTGGACTTTGAGAAGCACATGGAGGATATTCAGGACAGTGTGAAAATTTTAAGTGCTGAGAGAGACCAGTCTAAAATGCTGTTAAAAAAGGTGAGTTGTAGAGAATGTTTTGTTGAAAACATTCAATTTATTCTTGCAAAGACTAATGGTATGATATGTTTATTGTAAAGGCACAAGAGGAGCTAAAGTCAGCTCACAGCACAGATTTATCAGCTGACATGTTGAAACTGGAAGATGAGATGAAAGAGGCTGCGTTCAAACTCCAGCAGATAACCTCGGAAAGGGATGCACTGATGGAGAGATTAAAGGTTAGTGTCTGCAAAATTTTTGTTATGTTTACTATTCTCTTTTACTAAGAGCAATTTCACACCTAGAAGTCTCAGCATAAATAAAAAAAAAAATACATTTATGTACACAGTAATTTTTTCAGGTTAGTTTTGCCTTCACACTGAAATGAAGAGGACTACTGTCATCATCTCCCTTTATAGACAGATTAGTTAATGTTAAGTATTTACATACCTTGCATATAATTTGCATTCGATACAATTTACAGGAACCATGAAACTTCTATTTTGTAGGTTGCCCAGACTTCAGCTATAACTGACAAAAAGGAAGAAGAGAAGAGGATTATTGACCTGGAGACCTCCATTAAGAGTGTAATAATAATAATAATAATAACAATTAATATTTCAGTGAATTTGATCATAAAATGTGTTTTACCCTAAACCTTAATTTTATGTCTCTCAATGATTTTGTGTTTGTTGACATACAGTTGGAGCGGGAGAGGCTCGACTTGCAGGTACAGGTGAGTCTGCTGAAGGAGAACAATGTAGCTGTGGAGGAGGAACTGAAGGCTCGCTGCGCTGCTCTCGTCCAGAATACAGAGGAGACCGTGCAACAAAGGGCAGAGGCTAATGCTCTGAGGTATGTGTTGAAAAAATCTGTATTAAAGGTTTGGAGATATTGAACATGTAGAGCTGTACTCTGATAATCCCATCACCCATACTTATATAAGTTATACACATCCTATCAGTAAGTTTATTGAGTATTCTTCCAGGATTTGTGTTGGTGCTTTTCGGTCTACTTACCTGTATTCAGTGACGGCTGCTGGTCTTTCAAACAAGGGGAGATATCATTGTCAGTTTGCATCTTAAAATGTATAAATTTATTTCTATGTAAATTCTGCCTCCATTCCTTTTCTATAAAATGCTCTGTGAGCCTATTGTACAAATTAGGCATCTTTTTCATGGACTTGAACAGGAAATGCTGAAATTCTGTTAAACTGAGCAATGAACTAGTGTTTTATTTATAGTGTAAGAAATGAACAAGTAATTAAGCCAAGCAAATACCAACAAAACATTAGTTTGTTCCAACTTCACTTGCAAAGTCTGTGAATGAACTGAAGTGAATGGTCAAGTCATGGTTTTATATCTCAAAATACTTGTCAATCAAAATGGGATCCAATCATTATGTAGAAGGCCAGCATCCAGGTCAGTCAACGCCACACCCACAGTTAATTCACCTCCAGAGACGCTGAGTGTCTGGAGATGGAAAAACATCATGGCATTTATGCAATGATGGTCAAGTTTCAAAGAGAGGGGGGAAAAAACTTTGATCGGGCTCCACCGAATCCCATTGATGCCGAGCATCAACAGAATACAGCACTATGTGAATAAGTGAAGATCGGATAAGCTGATTTTTGATAAATAGCTGACTCGGAATAAACTTGTCTAAGAGATTAATGTGTTCTAACACACTTGTAGTCAATGAATTATTAACAAAACCAAACATATTTGACCATTTAATTTTTTACATCTAGGCTCTAAGCTTCTGTTGCAGTCTTAGAGAAATCGCTACTACCTGTATTATATATCCTATTTATGTGTTTATACATACATTTTAGATTTTCTCCTTCTATTTTTATTGCTTACCTTGTACCTCCATTGTTGGTTGTTTACTGCTGTTGTAACCAAATAATTTCCCGCAAGGATCATTAAAGTATCTGTTCTATTTATTCAGTTTTTATTTGAGAGAAAATACTATAGTATTTAAATTAATCCACTGATATAAACCAGGGGAAATAAACTGTACATGTGAAAATTCCCTTAGAGTTACTTATATCTATTGTTGGCTTGTAAGAATAGCTAATGTATTCTTCATGTTTGTCTACAGGTTGCTACAGGAGCAGATGGAGCAGTCACTGTCTGACACGCAACACAGACTATCTGTGAAAATGAATGAGCTCCATGCTGCACATGAACAGATTGACAAGTTGGAGCAGAGAATGGGTGAATATTTGTGGATTGTTTGAGGTTCAGGGTTGTTCTGCTATGGTTGTTTTTCTATTGTACTGTTGATTTGTTTCCATTGGTTTCTTGGTTCATTTTTGCTTGTATTATGTTTGTCTGCCAGATGAGCTGAATCAGCAGAGCTTCAAACACAAAGAGGAAGTGGCTGTTATTCAGAAGTCAGTCTCTTCCCTGGATAGAGAGAAGGATGCTCTGCAAGATGAAGTGGATCAAAAAGCTGAAAAGTTGGTTGTTCTCCAGGAGGAGCTGGCCAAGAAGGTAACAGTCAGTCCCAAAAATGTAGTTGTATCAATGTGAGACCTCATGAGGATTACAAGCTTTTATTCAGGATCTATAAATTAAACTGTCATTAAAGAATTTGGATTGTTTGTATTCATGCAGGAAAAGACTCTTGAAGATGTGAGGCTCACAGTTAGTAACATGGACAGTTCGTTAGCGTATGTATTCCCTGGTTTTCATATAACCAACTGATGAAATTAAATAAAAAAATACACTGTATTTGGCTGATACAGCATCTCATATTAATGATCTTTACAGTCAGTTGCAGGGAGCATTAAACAGTCGTGAGAGGGAGGTAACCAGCCTCAGGAGGCAGCTGGACTCCTCTCAGGAGACGCTTGGTAGTCTTAGGAGAGAAAAAGAAATCATAGTGAGAGAGAATAGAAGGCTGCAGGATGACCTGGCTACAATGACCAGAGAGAACCAGGTGAGTAATATCCTTTACATGATTTTTTGTTTCCATCACACACATGATGAAATGATGAAGCAAAAAATGAAATGAAACCATCTGCAAGTGTTTGAACTGTGTGTGTTCAGGCTGTGCACATGGAGATGGAAGAAGCTTTACATGAGAAGGATGAACTCAAGCTGAGAATCCACACTTACATTTCTGAAGTGGCCAGAATAGAGAAACTAATGGCTACAAAGGTATAATTATTCTGTGCCCCTGCATATGTTTGATGTACATATACAGCGCTGGAACCTTCTCCTGTCTGTCAATTGACTGTAAGAGTTGATCTACAGGAGCAGGAGAACAGGGATTTGCTGGAGCAGTTCCGAATGGCTCACTCTGATATGGAGGACCGGGACCAGAAGCTGCAGCAGGCTGAAGGCCTCAATAACTCGATTCGGCTGGAGCTGCTGTCTTCAGACACAGAACGCAGGCATCTCCGTGAAAAAGTCAGCAACCAGGAGAAGGAGGTCCAGCAGGTACAATAGATCTCACTTGTAATGACATTATACGAGGTGCAACAAAAAAGAAACCAGACTGGCTCATGACTCATCCAAGAAAACCTTGGGCATTATCTTTACATGCACCTTTCACATCCCCGGCTCCTCTATCAAGATGGTGTGCACTGACTCCCTGTTCAGGCTGAGCTGTTCCACCATCATCTTCACTGTCAATCTGCGATCACTTCACACCAGCTGCTTCACTCTATATATTCTCATCCATGTTCGTCATGGAAGGTTGTCCTGCCTTGGTGTCACCATCCACCTCCTTGTCCACCCCCACACTCTATTGAGGCATTTGTGCCACTTGAAGACTTGCAGCTATGACATTGCATCTTCTCTATAAGCCTCAGATTTAAAACTGTGTGTTACAGAACTAATGTGTGTAACACACCAGAGCCATATAAAAAGCTTTATACGTCTGTTCCCAAAATCTGTGAATATATTAGTGTTGTGATGGTTGTAAAAAAAATAAAATATGAAGGTAGTAAAAAAGATAGTAAATGGTTATAAATTTAACTTAAAGATTGGTGTATATACCCTACAATGTATTTGTTATTTCAGCTACATTTTCATTTTAATTTCAACGAGATTTTCAGAACAATTAGATCCACCACTTTGATTCAATTTAAGCCTTTAGTTTAATTATATCCCCGAACAGAGTTTCAGGATATGTTTTTAGTCCCACTGCCGCCAGATGTTCTTTGTGTGAACCCAATAACTTTAAATATTCAGTTTAGAAATTCCATGTTTTCCATATCAATGAATATCATGGAGTGGAAAAACGGATTTGATTTTCAAATTGATTACAGCTTCCTCCCACCATCCAAAGATATTCACTAATAGGTTCATTGGTCTAAATCACCCATAGGTGTGAATGTGACTGAATGATTGGTTGTCCCTGTGATGAACTGGTGACACATCCACGGTGTACCCCAGCACCTCCGATTTCCACAAGAAATAAGAAGCTCATAAAATAGATGGATGGACACTGAGAAAATAGCATTTTTATGACCTGTTATTTAGTTTTAGCATTTAAAATCTAAATAGTTTTTGATTTGGGTTTGTAAGTAAACCAGAAATCACTATCAAATATTACACTGTAACTGTATTTGACACATGTATGTTGCTTTTATGTCAGGCTGTAATTAAAAGTACCTTCTGTTGTTTCTCAAGCACATACAGGCTCTGCAGGCGTATGAGGCCCAAGTATCATCACTGGTTCGAGGGATGTCCCGGCTGGAAGCAGAACTACACAAAGCACAGGAAGAAAGGACGGCTGTGCTCTCTGATCTGGCTTCTGTTAGGGAGCTGTGTGTCAAACTGGACTCTGGTAAAGAACTCATTGCACGCCAGCTCACCTCTAAGAGCATGGACCTGGAGAGGGTGAGGCCTGCTGCAGTTTGAAAGTTAAAAAAAACATTGCCTTAACTTAACTGATCACATTGCACTTATCTGTGAATGATAAACAGAGTGGAACCTGTTTATTATATAAGCTGTGGAAAATGCAAATTAATCCCTAGGGGTAGATGCATATCTTTGGATAAATATATCTTTATCCGTTCGGTAAACGTGCATTTTTTTTCTAGGTCACAGGAGAACTGGAAGATGTTCGATCAGAGACGGAGCTACTCAAAAAGCAACTGGCCAGTGAGAGGTTGACTGTTCGTAACCTCGAGACACTACTTTCTACAAATCGCCAAAAGGAATTCCAAACCCACCTGACGGCCAGCGAGAAAGAATCAGAACTGAAAATTCTTCGTGACAGGCTCACCCTTGCTGACAGTAAAACGTACTTACAAAAGAAAGCCAGGATGTAAGCTACAAATAAAAGTTATTTAAGGTGTATGATCTTAACTTGTATGTTTACATGCTTATAAACTCAGAGCAGAACATGCCAGGGAGGTGTCCCAGCTTCGAGGCAAGGTCTCTCAGCTACAGACGGAGATGGATGTTTTGAAAAGGCAACTAACAACTGAACGTTTTGAACGGTGAGTGTATTGTCTTTGGTCCAACTGGGATCCCCTCCCCAGGACAAGACCATTTAAAGAGGAGAAAACAAAATGCTACTTATAAAACTCTGTATTTCGGTATAATGTCCATACCCTCTTTGTCTGTCCTTGATTTTGCTAAATTATTTTTCTTATTGATGTTTGAAATGGTCAGTCATATGTTGTAATACTGTGGTTTCTATTTGGAATGTTTTTGTGAATGACACTTCTGACAAAGGCTACAAGAAGTAGCCAAAACTAGATAAGCAGGTAAATAAACAGCCAACTTTACTGGTGCTTTTCATCTTTTCTTCTGTTAACAAAGCAAGTATCTTATAAATGCATGTTCAAGCTCATCCCTGTGGGGTAGGATGACAATATGAACTTACTTTATGATGAGTTGGAATTGTATTCTATATCTTAATATTGTACTTCCACATATGGAACACGATAAAGATGAAACCCACAGGTTTTGCTGATCTCTAATTGCTTTTGTTAACAGGGAAAGAGCAGTTCAGGAGATGCGCAGACAGGGTGTTTCGTTCTCATCCCTGCAGAGCTCGTCTCCCCTGAGTGTCTCTGCCAGCTCCCATCATGCATCTCCAGAACGCTCCATCCTCCGAACTCTTGACCGCTCTGCTGACAAATCAGCTGACAAGTAAGGCTGCACTGGGCTCTGTTGCTTTTTTTAGACATGATAGGAAAGATATTTTTAATCCCATTAAAAAAATCAGGAACAAAAATATTAGTATAATTTTCCTCCATATTAATGTTCATTTCTCTTTTCAGAAGTGTGACCTTCAAGGATTGACAAGACTGGTGTAGGAAGTGAGTGGATCACAGACCACCGCAATATAGAGACATTACTTTTGAACTTGTCTTCGGTTATGTTCAGACAGCACTTCTTTTTGGGTCAAATCAAATTTGTGTGCTCGTTCATATTACACATTACCTCAGAAAGTACGAAAAGGGAGAGCTAAGAGCTGCTGCACTCGCGTCACCATCTTGGATGCAGCACGTCCAAGATATAACTTATCAGTTTTTAATATGAACTGAATCTAACCCTGACGTGACCTGCATGGACAATAGAGATCCTGATTTCTATTGTCCATGCAGTGTGTACGTGCATGACCATGCATGCACGCACTGTATTTACGGATGTAATTGTGTTTTTCCCACCACTCCTCTTCCTGGTACACAGAATTGTGATGTTTGTTGCATTTCAATGATGAAAAGGTCAGAAAGATGTGACCTGACCATTCTGTCAGACTGAAGTTGAATTGCAAAATATCAAATACTAGTGGGACTAATAAAGGAACATCTTATTACTTATTAGATTTAGGACCACATATTAAAGTGGCTCATGTCAGATTTGAAAAAGTCTGATTTGTGTTATTCAAACTGTTTAACAGATCAGATACAGGTCACATAAAGGCAAAAAAAAAAAAAAGTGATTTGGCCTACATTTACCTGCAGTCTGAACGTAACAGTGGTACTTTACTGTCCATCTTAAAACACAAAGGATTGATTTATGTCTGATGTATTTTTTTTTTTTACTAAAGCTGCTGACATTCCAACTAAATACCCACTTCCTCATTTACATATGTTACGATTTAATATAGCTACTGAAGAAAAGGAGGCTAAGGAGTGTTTTTCCTATTAGTGCCTCTGTTATAAATGTGGATCCCAGAAATTGCAGCCTCATATGTTAAGTATTTGTGGAACTCTGTGGTTAGAGTGTGTTTTATGTTTTAAACTGTTTAACTTATTAAATTATTCACAAAACAAAGTTGTACAACGTTGGGCCATTTCTCTCATTTATCCACAGACCATCTTTAAGACATGAACTCTTTTATTCACTGGAATGTTGTAGGAATGATGGGACACATGGCAACTGAAAAGGAAACAAACTCCCAAACTACAACTGTGATATAAACCCCACAACTCTGAGTGCATAGTATGTGTTTTAGCCTGCTAAACCACTGAAGACATTCACCTCCTTACCTTATGCAATATCTAGACCAACCCTGACCCCCACGTGCTGCTGTCCTACATGTTTTAGATGTTTCCCTCTTCCAATACACTTAATTCAAATGATCAGCCTGTCATCCAGCTCTGCACAAGATTGATAATGACTGTCAGGTGTGTTACAGGAGGGAATTAATTAGTTGGTTACTAACATCTAAGGCGAGGGATTCTCTCTCTCTCTCTCTTATAACCTTTCTTATATACCAAGTCTGTTCATGGCTAGTCACCTGGTGTTCGCGTAGGGAGCCATGGACGACAGGATCTGTGGTGACTTGACTGTGTTGACCTGTGACCCCGGGCCTCCTACCTCGTCTGGTGGATGGACCCAACATGGACACAGAAACGGCACCGTATCCAGATCTTCCCACCCCGGGACCTGTTTTCCAAAGAGTTAGTTTTGGGGTATCGACGAGACAGGTCCCATTTTGACGTAAGGCCAATCCGTTAAAGTACAGCGGTTTCATGCGAACTTGTATCTGTGCAGACGGGGTCTAAACATGCAGAACGGCAGCACTCATCAATGTATATACTGACCTGGCACATTTAAAATAACCGCATGTGAAACCAATATGATGATTTCAGTATTTTCATTTGTTTTGTGTGAAGCTGAATATTTTAGTGGTTTTGAAGTTTCTCATCGTGTCCAATAATCAACATTTGCACAGTGAACATCTCAAAGTAAATATATGTAACAACTATAAAAAAATACTATTGTTCCCTAGGAATAAAAATACAACAAATTATTTTTTTAAAAAATTAAAAACTATAAGAGATTGCACATCTAATGCCGGCAGTGTTCAGTGGTTGTGTTTGGGAGGGGATAAGCAAAGAGGGAAAAGTCTAAAATGTACTTTGGCAGGAGTTCCCTCAGTAGCTTCTGTGGCAAGCTGCACAGATAATAGTGCAATGTCTCTGTTGTGACTGGCTTGTACCACGTCTGCCTCTCTGGGAAGTGAACATAAGGAGGTGCTTTAATACGCTGGAGCACAAACTCTGAATCACGTTCAAGGTGCTCATAGGATCCAATAAAGTCATAAGACACAGCGCAGGGTTGACATAAGTTGTACACCGGCATCCAGTGCTCATTCATACGCTCCACATCCTCATCCAGCAAGTAACGAACAAACTCTGCAAATGTCACGTCATCTCCACTCACAGATGAGTCCTTCACATACCCTTTTCTGTACCTCTTTATGATCTCCACACCATATTTCTTCTGGTAGGACTGGATCTCTCCAAACTTGTTCCTGTATGCTGACAGCAGCCTCTCCATAGGCTCTCGCACAAACATGAACTTGAAGTAGTGCTTGAGGCGGTAACTAATTTCCTCAGGTTTCAGAGAGGACAAAAACAGCAGGTCACTCCGGTGGTCCATCTTGATGTTGACGTCCACACTCTCCAGGGCTCCACTCAACACCTTCAACACCCTCTTCCAGTTAGAACAGGCCACTTTTGGGACGTAGCAGTAGAGGAAGTGGTGCTCGTCATTGACCAGGATGTGCTGAAGCATTGTTTTCCTCTGTAAAGGGCTCAAGGACCAAATACTGTGGGGCATGTTCTTTTGGCTGCACATGGTCCTGATGGTCCGGTTACGGATGTCCTGGAGAATCTAAAAGTAAGTCAGTGGAGAAACATTACTAAGTATATACAGTATATATATATATAACTCCAAATACAGTTTTGACATATTTTTACTTAAGGCGTTTCAATGTTATGCAAATATACACCTCTGTTCCACAATATTTAAAGGGAAATATTGTACTCTATTAAAATCCTATTCTGATACTTTTTACGTGAATAAGATATAATGCAACACTGTCCCTAAATTAACAACTACAATTTCAGCCTCTTTTTCTAGAGTTGTCCTATATTACAGCATCTGAAATGTTCAGATAACTGATAACAAAAGTTACTACATATTTAAGAGCTATAGTTAAAAATATGAACATGTTAGACATTTAATCAAAGTAAAACTCATTTTTTGTCTCATTTTAAAGGCCTACGTACATATTCATAGAAAAAGATAAGAAATGTTCTTTCCTCTTTAGAGCACAGCTTTACTTCTAATAACCTAAATATCCTTTCAGAAACTTAAGTCTTTAATACCAACAATTTCTGCCTCCAGTTTTACAGCGAAATAATTTACGCAATAATCACGAGGTAAAACTAATTCTTTGCTGCTTAAACCTGGCTCATTAATGGGTTCTTAAAGCCCAGCAAGGGTTGTTTTTTGTCCGGTTCCGGTACCTGAGAGTCCACGTCCACAGCATCTGGTCTGTGTTTCCCTCCTATCTGTCGGATTATGTCCAGCCGTTTGCCGTTACCCCGAGGTGGAGGC
This sequence comes from Siphamia tubifer, assembly GCA_020466265.1. Taxonomy (NCBI): domain Eukaryota; kingdom Metazoa; phylum Chordata; class Actinopteri; order Kurtiformes; family Apogonidae; genus Siphamia; species Siphamia tubifer. Next base: position 31,584,838 of record CM035786.1, read on the forward strand.
GTCTCCACGGTGTTGAGCATTCCTTTCTCTATCATAAGCAGCAGGCCTCCGGATGCTACAATCACCAGGAAGGTTAGCACTGACGGTAAGACGGCGGAGCTGCGACGGACTGAGCCTGATGACCTGAAGTTTAGGACCGAACTGCTCCGCGACCCTCCGGCTCGTTTTAGTGAGTAGTCCGCCCTACGCGGCAGCATTATGCCTATTATAAATGCACACCACTAATGAGTTTATAAAAGTTTACAACTAACTACAACGCAATGAAATAGTCGCCGCTTACCTACCACGTACCCATACTGAACTTTAAAAGTATGTGAAGCTGACAAGTATAAAAACTTCCGGTTTGACCTACCAAAATAAAAGTCCCATACCGAATGGTTACAATTAATTTGTCTTGAGTTTTAAAAACGGCACCAATGAACACATTCAGACTGCATTAAACATATTTATTCGTATCACCTGATACTCTTTAAATATGTTAACTAATCCAAGCAGTGGTGTAATCCAGGGTATACAAAGCATACCTACTTATTTTGCAGTCATCATTGGGATAAACTACTTCTAAATCCACATAAATGTACATCATAGTGAGGCCCTGCCACACTGAAAAATAAATACACAAATAATGATAACAGAAATGTTTAAAAAAAAGTTTGATAAGTGTATACCCATAGCATTTATTTATTGATTAATTGATTTATCTACTTTGGATTCATTCCTGTCCTGGTTTTGTCTGTCTGTCCGCAGCTTTATGCAAAAACTACTGGACCAATTTACACAACATTTTCAGGGAAGGTGCAAGGTGGTCCAAAATGGATCTCACTAAATTTGGTGAATGTAGGTCAATGGTCACAAAAATGTGTTTTCACAATGATAAGCGATAGGGCAAATCAGGTAAAATATGTGTGAGGGGGCGGGGTTTATTTTGCCTAGTTTATATTTTTGCTCCTTTAATTTCTATCCCTGCATTTATTTCTGCATTGTTTCCTATTTATTATTTTATCTCTTCTTCTTTATTAGTTCTTTGACATTTAATAATTATATAATACAAAGCAAATATCACTGATAGATTTTTTTTTGTAAATTAAAAAGAGCAGTCTTATATGTTACTGTATTTAAAATGGTGTTTTTCTGAAATACTTAAAAACAGGAAAAGGGAGTGTTGTGGTGTGGTGGTATAGTGTTCTCTAGGGAACACTACATCACTGAATCCAACTCAGTTAGACTATAGTCATTAACATCTGTTTTCTCTTTCAGAATAAAACACCAGTCAAGCCTATTTAAACTGATATAGATTGAATGATAATTTACAACTTTGTTTTATGGTCTTGCAGGGGGAGGTGGTAAGAACACTTACCCTCAGCTCCCTCTAAAGGGGCTTGAAGTGCCCCCAAGGCAACTGGAAGATGTAGTTCAAATGGAACATGACTTACCCAGGGGCCTACCCCCAGAACACTTTTTGACAGTTTTACATGATAGTTTTGTATACCATCATTGTTTTTAATCCTGATTTAGATAAACAGCTTCAGCAGCTCAAAGGCATCCTGTCAGTACAGTAGTTCTCAAACTGCAGAGCAATGCCCTCAAATAATTCTTGTTAGATTATTAATATGCATTATATCTTTCCATTTGATTCTGTTCTCTAGTTCTGGTTACGCTCTTAGTTGCTCAGTAGTTACATAGTTTCTCTATTTATCCATTTTTGTGGTTCAGTTCCCTGTTGTGTTCACTTCATAGATCAATAGAAGGTTGTGCTTTTATTTTTTGCTGCTGTGCTTTTATTTGTTGGGCCCACATGCATCCACTTATTTGTGTTACAAATTATCCACAAAGGAACTCAAGCATTAGTTTCCATGCTATTGAGATATACCATATTGAGGAGACAACTGATAGGGTTGTCCTTCTTATTGGAGATAGTTAAGAACACTTACCATCATTGTCCCATCTATGTTTGTCTGCACCTGTAACTCAGAAACAACAAGTGGTACCAAGCACAACAACCACCAGCCCTCACAAACATTTGCCCTTATTTGCCCTATCTCTTATCATTGCAAAAACACATTTTTGGTGATTGTGACTTTTAACTTTTACCTACATTAAAAAAAAATTAATGGGACCTACTCTGGATCTTTTCTGAAAATTTCATGGAAATTCATCCAGTAGTTTTTTTTTGTGTAAAGTTGCTGGTACACAGACAGATGGATGGATGAACAAAAAAACAAACCAAAATAATACCCCTCTCCTCTTTTCAGTTCAATTTCATATTTTATGCAGGTCTACTGTCAGTCTGTGCCCTATGTTGGCCCCCTGAGAAGATGAATCAGATCTAGATCATGTTCTGGATTGTGCAATTTTTTTTTTTTAAGGATTTTTCACTTTCACTCCTCTGGATAGATAATGCCACCTTATTCATGTTTTATGATTTCTTGTAAAATTAAGATACATAGTTTTCTGAAAAAGAATATTTCTCAGTGGGATGAAATACTTTCTGATCCAGAAGACAATCCAGAATGGCAAACGTACAATATTTCCATTTCTAAATCTGCCATCAAACCTGTTCCTACTCAGTCTGATAGTGCTGACAGTATTGATAATGGAATCACACCCACCATAAGTAATGTGTAACAGCTGATGATAGAAACATGAATCACAGGAGGGTGATTTATGGGTCATTAAATAGATTCATAACATATATGGAACATATTATGGAGCATTGTGGATCCAAGGACGCCTGCAATTTCTGATGACCCAGCTTATGATCTGTAAATGGGAGTAAAGATTTTTTCTTTTCTACACACAGCAAAGTCACCTATATTTAAAAAATCTGCACCAGAGCTCTCTCCTCTCCTCTCCTCTCCTCTCCTCTCCTCTCCTCTCCTCTCCTCTCCTCTCCTCTCCTCTCCTCTCCTCTCCTCTCCTCTCCTCTCCTCTCCTCTCCTCTCCTCTCCTCTCCTCTCCTCTCCTCTCCTCTCCTCTCCTCTCCTCTCCTCTCCTCTCCTCTCCTCTCCTCTCCTCTCCTCTCCTCTCCTCTCCTCTCCTCTCCTCTCCTCTCCTCTCCTCTCCTCTCCTCTCCTCTCCTCTCCTCTCCTCTCCTCTCCTCTCCTCTCCTCTCCTCTCCTCTCCTCTCCTCTCCTCTCCTCTCCTCTCCTCTCCTCTCCTCTCCTCTCCTCTCCTCTCCTCTCCTCTCCTCTCCTCTCCTCTCCTCTCCTCTCCTCTCCTCTCCTGGCTGAACTCACACTCGCCATATAATGATGATGATGAGCTGCTTTAACCACAGTAATCTGATGCAAAAACTAATCAGTGCATTCGCTGCACATAATCACCATTAAATCCTGTTCTAACAGTCTTTATCAAGATGCCAAGATACCATAGCCTTTAGACTTTTTGGAAGTCGCTCACACATCACCTTTTCCTGATAATGAACCCATGCCCATCCTCTGAACTGCATCACCATGACTCTGATGTGATATTGGAGATAAAAGTCTGGTTCAAGCCAAAAAGATGACCTCACCAGCAAACATCTGAGAAACCATTGTAGCATGTCTCAACTAAATGGACTCCAGACTGTGTGCGTGGTCAGTTTCAACCCAAGGGCCATATAGTATTTATTTGTCACTAAAGCAGAATTAATAGTATGAAGAGTGTATTGATATAATATCATAAAGGAGATAGACTTAAATTTTTTACCACAGGCATTTACAAGTCTACTAATAAAGTTAGATATAATTTAACTTCAGCTTTGATTAGATTTGGAAGACACCAGTGTCATAATGAAACAAAGAAAAGGGAAAAAAGTCTAAGGCAAAACTACTTTCAATATACAGGCTACAGCGTCAGCAAAAGGCCAATTAAAGCCAAACAAAAAAATCGATAATTCACTTTTAAATAGCCTTAAGCTAAACTGATATACATTCAAAGTGTTCAATATGCACTGGGTTCACAGACATGGTAAAAGGAAATTGATCTACACAGTTGATGAGATGCATTAGGGGACTGTACAAAGAAATCTGTATGGCATTTAGTTTTTTTTTTAGAATTAAATTAGAATTTAGTATAAAATTCTGAAGTTTGCAAATTTTCCTCAATAAAAGACATAGATCCCCAGCTTTTACCTTTGTGCATAAAGCGTGGAATCTATTTGAGTAGTACCCTGCACAAACTGTGTGTGGTTTTAACTCAACACCCAAACATACATGAAGGATATGGGAGAAATATTCACCATGGCCTTTACATATGGATGGATGTACTGAATATATTTATGTCATAGATAAACACATTTCTCATTAAATTTGCTTCGACACATAAACTACCTACTGGTACTTTTTGGTAGTTCCCATATATATTCTGCTCTATATTTAATGTTTCTCTAGTGATTTATCACCATTTATTGTAATATTATCACCCATGTTTAGCATTGTTCAGTGTAAATCACGTAGATTCCTCTATTTAATTCACCGATAATGTAGATATTCATAAAATCTCAGATCATATTTAGGGGTTATTATATACAAAAACAGAAGTGACTTGCTGTATTTATCCTCTGAAGAAAAAAAAATCCCCCACTAAAATTAATCTACTGTTATTGATCCAACTCCATGGGTTTTACTGGTGACTCACTGTTGTAGATGATGACAATATTCTTATGGTAACTAACTACAAAGCATCTGAATGTCCAAATGAGTCATATCTGATGACCATGAAATGATGAATGACTGTATTATACACTCGTTATTGACATGAATGAGTAGGCTTAGTGGTTCACAAGTAATTAAACATTTTAAATTGGTGATTTGGATGTGGTTACCGATGGCTGTTTGGGTCTCTATGGGTTAAATGAATAAGGCAGTAACGTTTCACTCATTTGATTCACTTATAGTGATAAAGATGTGAGCTCCACATGTGCACTAGTCTCAATAGTGGCTTCAACTTTTGATAATTGTCAATGCTGTATGTTGTTGTCTGAGCACTTTATTATTTAATTTTAATGCTTCACTATCATTAGTGGAGCAAAAGGCATGAAAGATAAATGTTTTTTCTTAAATAGTGCAAAAAATAAATAATCTGAAATATTCAGATCTCCGATGCTTATTCTGATACAGGCAAAACGTGGGGTCACCATGGAAACAGCAGCCCAAATGGGACCCTTTTGGGGCCAACGTGGACATGCTGGTGGGGTAGGGTCCTAAGGGTCATTTGGACACTAATCCTGCTAATGTTTCTTCTTCTTCTTCTTCTTCTTCTTCTTCTTCTTCTTCTTCTTCTTCTTCTTATTATTATTATTATTATTATTATTATTATTATTATTATTATTATTATTATTATTATTATTATTATTATTATTATTATTATTCAGGTCCGTTTGTTGTGTCTGTCAGCAAGATTACACAAAAAGTTCTGAATGGATTTTGATGAAACGTTCAGGAATGATAGGTAATGGGTCAAGGAAGAACCCATTAGATTTTGAGCAATGAAGGTCAAAGGTCAAACTAAAGGTCAACAGCTAAAACACATCAGTGATAATATCTCAGGATTCAGACAAGATAGAATCTGGTGGTGGGGGTTAATTCACATCATCACCTTGGGACATCAGGACATCAGATGGGTCAACACCTATGGCTCAATCACATCATGTTTTGATGTCATATGACGTCATATCAAGCCTTGGCGGAGGTCTGCTGTCCGCGATTGCCTTGTTGTATTTTGCTCCTTTTCTCTTACATTGTGCATGTTTAGATCATACATTCACAGTGACTATGCAGACCCATGTTGTGCTTAGACTTCCTGCAGTGGTTGTGTATAAATAAAAGTCAGTATTAGCAATATTAAGATAAAATGAGATTATATTTTGATTTCCGCAACAAGGGAAACTGTAATATTGTAATAATATAAAGGCGTGCAATAGCAAATGCAAGAAAAAGAATAATCACAATAATGAATCAAATAAGTGTTGCACCTTACTGAGAGTCATTCAGTCTCATTCATTGTCTCATGTTTCTTGACAGACAGACCTACCAGTCCCACATGTATGATATGGACACACACAATCATGCAGGAGGACTAACATGTTCAGGCATAAATCCATGTGGATGTCTCTAATGACTTCCGAAAAACGCGAGTTTACGTCCCATAACGTGCTTACATCGTGACAGGAGCTCATGTGCTGGGTCTGCACCGTGCACTCGCCTTTCTCTCGCAGCCACACCCTCCCTCCCTCTCCCCCTCCCTCCCTTCTCCATCTCGTCCGCGTGCAGCTGTGGTGCGGGACTGTCGGTGCGTGCGTCTCCCTGTCGGGCACCCGCAGCATCAGCAACACAAAAGGGTCGTAGCACCGTGGGCTTCCTCAGCACCGATCGGAAGGAGGAGAAAAAAAAAAGAAAAGGTGCCGGTGTTTTTTCTTTCCCCTTTTCTCTCCCATTGTTTTTCTTGTTTATGGTCATTGTTTGCCATTTTCACGACGCTGATGACCTTGTCACCGTATCCCACCTCTCATTTCTCATCGATCTGCTCAGATGTTCTGCCTCATCCTTCGCTGATGTGAGTGTATGCCTATGGAAATGCTATAAATGGGCTGGGACTTGCAATCTGATCCGACTTTAAATGCGCAAACGCCGATGTCAACAGGCCAAATTGTAACGAACCGCTATTTGTAATTTGAAAGCCAATTTTATTCTAGTCCGATGAGATCTGTGTCAATTTGTGAGAAAACTAAAGGCCAGATTCTTTGTTCTCCGTGCTTCCTTTTAGTCTGCAATTAATAGAGAGTAATCCCTGTGCGCCAGCATCCGCTAATCTGCCATTAACGGTTCCATATTGATCCGTGCCTTTAGGTCTGTGTTGATGTTGTCTTTCACTACAGTAATACGTGGCTTTCACTAAATGATGGACAAACCCGCTTGTGAAATGTCAGCCTCTTTGAGCCAGCTGGGATACATCCATGCACAGGCCATATGGAGTGGGCCTCCATGTGCAGGAGAAAAATGAAATAGTAGATTTAGAGTCTTTTAATTCATTACTGCATTACTGTCGTCGTTTTTGTGCACTACTGCCAAGATACAGTGTCTGGGAAAAATAAAGAGCATTTTGTACAGATGAATGGACTGGGTGGCTGGTGTTGGATTTGTGCTGCTGGTTCACTCTGCTGGCTGCCTGCCTCAGATCCTCACTGACAGACGAGCACACTTCAGTTTGTAGTAGTTGTCACCTGGTTAAAAACAGCTTTACTATGAGACATCTAGGTCTGTACTTAGGAGAGGAAACTGCTAGAGTATAACACATCATTTCACAATTCTTGAAAAAAAAAAAATATATGCAAATGTCAATTTCATGTCCGTCCTAAAGGGTTGTATTCTCAGATTTGTCAGTACAGTAAACAATGATTTGATAATATGTCATCACTGCCCAAATGATGACTCATAAACACATTTTTTCGAGACATCTGTGGAGTGTCTTTGCTATGCAAAACAAAATATGTTTGAGCTGTGTCTCCCTCTCCCTATGACCTCAGACTGAAAAACAACTGCAACTATTGATTTGAATTTAATGACTGTTAGTCAGACAAAACCAGTCTGACTGTGTTTTCTGTGCATTTATGTGGTGGTTTATGTTCAGTTTCATTCCACATTATACAAACCTGCCCATGTTAATACCGCAGCTAATTTGAATACATGCAGTCAGAAATAGAAAATGTGGTTTTGTGCATGTGCAAATATAAAATTTAACTTGTAAAATAGATGATTGTGTGGAAACATGCAAAGTACATTAATGTATATTGATAGTGCTGGTATGACGATACCCTTTGATCAAATTCATTGCTTTAATTACAGTCTATAGCTGAGATTTTTTAAAGCCTGTCTTAATTATTCAGTCAGCTGTCATAAAATGTATCATCAGCTCTTTGTGTTATGCAAGTAGAGCACACAACTCATGTCTCTGTTATAGATTTCAGGCTGTAAAACAAGCAAATGCAACAAAATCATGTCAAGTAGAGAGTAAAAAAACAATACTTTTCTATTGTTCATAAATGCATATTGGCATGTTTGAATCTTTATGCTGAAGGTTATGTGTTATATTGTTTTATGGGTTATTTACTAGTGTATGGAATGCTTTAATTTCACTGACATTTATTAATGATCCAATATCAAGTGTTAGAGTTAATGTTAAGGGTGCTTAATCCAGGCCTCACTACCACTTTTACACATATTTATGAAGTCTTTTCCTCCTGCATGAGTCTGATGCATATGTGTATATACATGTGGATCTGTGTGTGTGTGTGTGTGTGTGTGTGTGTGTGTGTGTGTGTTTACTGGGGTGGGGGTTTCTATTTATGTTCAGAGAGTCAGTCAGTGAGCAGTCTGTCTTTGAAGTGTTATGCTGCTGAAATATAGGCAGCATCCAGGTTGGTAAAGCCCCATCATTACCATATCTCTGTGAGGATGCAGTGTGATGCTGCCAAAGCTGGAGTGTGGGAGAGAGCGGCTTGGCTTTATTACACAGTAACACTATGCTGATGCACGCAGCCATTATGATTGAAGATCAGATGAATGTAACCATAAATTGAGGGAATGCCTCCATTTTTACACTAATCAACCAAAATATATTTACAGCATAATACTTGATATAAAAATGCACTGATAAATATTCAAACAGTGTGTCCAGAGGTAACATTTTAAAGCTCCATAAAACAAACTGTGATGTTATTAAGACATTTTGATGCGGCACATTATGAATGATTATAATGACGTGCATACACTGTTACTGTTAACCCACAATGGAAGCCTTTGTGAGTATCAGCCGGCCAAAATGATGAATGCCACTCTGTTCTCCTGCACTGGCTATCTGGCTGAGGAAACAAAGTGTCACTTTGTGCCTCCTCAGCACAGCAGCACTAACAGACACAGTAGAACGCCCATCTCTCCTCACTCAGCGCTCACACTACCCCGATCCCCGCTGACACACCTTCTCCCTTCACATTGGCTGAGTGTGCATGTGCTCTGGTCCATCACGCAGCTGCACTTATGAAGTCAGACATGTTTGGGTTTTTTTTTTTTTCCTCTCTGTCTGAGTGTGTGACCATGCCTCAGAAGAGGGAAAACCATTTGTATTAATATTAGCAGATAAAGGGATGCTTTCCTCTACCCATTCTTTATGGCCACACATTTACACACAACCAAGCCCACACTGCATCTGACACCTGACTCCAGGTAATGCCCTAGATCCACAGTGACAGCAGGCAGGTGGAACGGCCACACACTCATAGACACTCTTGCACACAGAGCGGCTGCAGGACGGTAAGAAGACATTCTCATACAGAAACAGTTTTGTCCTTAAAAGCAGTTTGAGATGTTAGATCACCTCAAGTTGACTGTTTTTGTTTTGTTTGTTTGTTTGTTTCAAATGGGTTTGTGTCATCGAGTGCTTCTCTGACTTAATATTGCTATTGTACATTTGTCTGTTTGCTTGATTTTCGGTTTATTTCAGCGGTCATTACCATACGTTATAATGTCTATATTAGCGATGCTTTGACAAAAAAGCTGGACGCCCCATTGTTGTTCAGTTAAGCATTAACTGTCAGCTAGTGTGGAAAATATAACGATGGTCATGTAATACAAGCTGTGTGTCACACTAATATCCAGTGTTTCTCCACACGCAACCTTTAGATAATCAACATAGACAAATGCCAAGAACACCTCACAGCATTATGTCAGGAGAGAAAAACCTGACTATTATGTAAGTGTTTATTGTAGGCATGTTGGACAGAAGTGAAATGTTTTCCCTACTACTGCTCTGATAGCTGCTGCTATTGCTTGTTGTGCTTACATTTAAAACCAGGGTAGAATACATTTAGTCTCCTCTTTATGCTCTTTAGTTGTTTCAATGTGTCACTCTAGACTGTCATATGTAGGGTTCCTGTCATAGAATGTGATGACTGGTTCTAATACTGGTACAACATACAGTCAAATGATGCAAAATGGTAAATATATGTATGCCTAAAAATAAATTACATTCTCAGTGTGGCGTAATTGCTAATTGGATGTTTCCATCAGTAAGTGCATATGTTGTGTATGATGTAAATATGCAGCTGTTACATAATAATACTGATTAAATGAAAGACTACACAGCAAATTAATCTATTCACGATAACAGCAGAAAAATATTGAAACTACCAAAACTAGTAAAGATAAGTTCTGGTTTCTCATCTGTGATCAACAATTGCTTATAGATATAGACTAAAAGAAATTCACCAAAAACAAGCTGCTGCATAAAACATGACCTCATTTTTCTCTCACTTGGTGTTAAAAGTGTTTGGATGTGGGGGATGCAGCCCGTAAAACACAATGAAGTAATTTCTAACTCTCAGTAAACACTTTCCCACATATTATCACATTTAAATATGCCAGATTCACAGGCTTTAAAAAAAAAACGAGTGTAGTGAGATATATTTATATGCAAAATGTTAAATTTAAAATGACTTTTTAGCACTAACATGCACCTGAGTTTCTGCACTCATATTTGTGACAGCAATAAATGAAAGGGGCTGAAATGGTAGTGGTTAATCACTGCATTCTTGTGATGGGTTTTTTTTGCACATTTTATAATTACCCAACTCTTTTGAACATAGTGCACAAAAACAACAAATGCAAACTCTGTCATTATCCCTGTGTTCATGAAATACACTCAGCTGCTGCTGAAACAAGTTCTCCAGGAAACACACATACATTATTTGTGTATATGCAAGTTATTTTAATGTGTTTGTAGTAATAATGGTCTGGTGTATGAGGTAATCCTGAGAAGCATCTCTTCTGGACCCAGCTGCTATAAACAGGTTGCCGTGGAAACCAGAGGCATCTCAAACTTCAGAAGATGGTAAAGAATAGATAAAAAAAAGGCTTGATGAGACATCAGTCTTTTCCTAAAGCCCTTTGAGGCTTACAATGGCAGCTGTTGCAGTGGAAATGCTGCCATTTTAATCTGATTTGTCCTGTCACCTCATCCATCCCAGTAGAAGTAGTTCTTCCGTTTAACCTCCCCACATGTCACCTTCAATGCCATGCTCTCCATCATCTAACACTTTCTTCTCAAGTGATCCTAACAAACCCAACCTGCTGTTTTGTCTCTGTTTTGTATTTATTTCACTATTTTCTCCCAAAGCCACAGTGGAGGCAGCAGCACCGTTCGTCTGGGTAAAATAATCTTTGTGCAAAAGGGCAGATCGATGTTCCCTAAGGTTTTACTGCAGTGGTGTGCAGCCATATCGGGCTGTGCAGCTGAAATAGGTAAACTGTTATACAGCTCCGCCACATTCGTCTGTCTGCTTTGTCAGTAAGCTACTTGTGCTGTAAGGTTATGGCACTTGGTCGACACCGCACCGCTACAACACACAGCTATGCCATTGGACCCTGGTAGTTGTCCTGCCTGCTCTGGTGCAGAGCTGTGTCACTATCAAATGATGTTGAACTGCTGGGTCAATGCAGCATCGTGTTATGCCACCGTCATACTATGATGCAGCTGTACCCTCGTCAAAGGCATTTCTCTGCTTCTGTTGAGCACATGGCTGCTCCTCGTGCTTCTATCATCCCATCACTAGCTGAACGCCCCAAGTTTATCTTAAGCAGAAGCAGGACTACACTCTTACAAAAGTATATCATACATAGACACCTGCTCAGTGTTAGGACTGGCAGCCTCACTGCTAATGTCCTGTCTCAAAAGAATGAACACATGTAAATAACAGACAAACAAACAAACAAACAAACAAACAAAACCTCTGTAATCAGCAGACACATGCAGTGTCCGGCCTTTTTTTTTTTTTATCACACACTGACTGTGTTCACACACTCCTACTATCAAACATGCTTGTTCGTTCCTTGTTCTGTGCTGGCCGGAGTCAGACAGGACAAAGAGCCTCTTTTTGGTGAGACATTTCTGAGAGAGTCTGTCCAGCTTTGTCACCCTCAGGAAGGAAGCCCACAGCATGCTGATCCCACTGGAGACAGCGGCCTTCTCTCTGGCTCTCTCAGTACTGTCCCAGACACTCTTGTATTCTTCTACCGGCCTGGGCAGTTATGGTTTTACACCACACATTTGTGCAGTACATCAGAAAACCTCTGGCTCTGCTGTGCTGCAGACAGGTGGTGACTGTTGACTCTAAGATGATCAAATGCAGGATGCAGGCTGTGGTTTGTTGGTTACTGTTAGTTTATGAAATGAAAATAATAGCTGTTCCATGTGGCTGGTGTCATTAGCAGAAATGGTAAATAGACTGTGTAGGGTTCTGGGAGATTTAGGTGGATCTAAAGGTAGAAATGGTATAATAATGGTACATGTGTTTTTATTAGTTTATTTGTTATTTTCTGTTATTTCAGAAGATGTTTATGCATGTAGACATTTTCTAGTGGAACTGAGAATGGTCTTTTTGTATTACTCTGTTTTATTGAAGGTTGTATTCAGTCTTATGTTTGAGTGTGAACCAGTGTTAATAGATTAAGTAGACAGTTTTAAACCAAATGCTGGCTCTGATAAGGGTTTTTATATTTTTTTTAGAAGCCACTGTAGGTGAAACTTGGGTGAAGGGTATTCAGTTTGAATTTACAGCATAACCACTACATCCTGTTTACCCCTGCACATTGATACCCTGTATTGTGCTTTAGTTTCCTGGTACTTTAACTGAATCAGAGTTTGTGTTGTGTAACCACATGCTATGAAGTTTGTCCAGTAAAAAGATTATTTTATTTTTATTTTTTTATTTTTTTATTTTTCATTTCTGTGGTCGACTGTATTTAACCCACTACAATCTTATTTTTCATTGTGATCCTATCCTATCAAGCTGGAGATATATTTAGCTGTTGTGATTACAGAAATCAGTAGAACAACAGGCCCATTTTTAGATGATGTTAATCTTTTTCTTTGCTATTTCGAGTTTATAGTTTCAATATTTTGAAAACTACCTTTCAGTCAACCTTGAAATTCTGCTGTAAGTGCAATTGAGTTACCTTCCTCATAGCATTGTGACTTTTCTATGAGTTTTTGTTCCTTTTTTAATATATATGTAGGTAGTTTTGGCAACTTTTTCAAAGTAGCATTTGTTATCTAAAGTACACTTCTCCACAGTTTTGTTGCTATAGTTTGACTTCTTAACCTTTCCATCACTGACTGCTTATGACACCAAAGGTTCATCCTATTCACAGTGATTAATTTTACTAAGCTCGTAAAAGATAACATCATTTTGAAGACAACACGCAGAATAAAAAAAACAAAATATGTTAAAGTCAAAGTGCAGCTCAAAGGTCAGGCTCAGTAAATGGTCTGATCCCCTTCCTCATGCATCTTCTCTCCTTTCTCTGTTAAAAGCTCATAGTTGCTCCTTTTATCCCTGCAGTTAAGATAACGGCATCCCCATGTTCATTTCCTCCTCTCACTACAGCCAAGGTGTGCAGTGACCATGGCAACGGACGCCACGGAAACTAAGCATGACATGCATTTAGAGGTAACCGAATCCAAAGGCCCAGGTAAATAGGAAAAATTGAGTGCTTTTACAGACATCTTAAAGAGACAGTGCTTAAAAAACAACAGACTGGACATTGACATCCTAATGATAAAATAAAATGGTCACTGTTTTTTAGTGTCTCTTTAAGAACTGCATGGTGTGGTGATGGATTTGACTCAATAGAAGAGATTTATAAAAGCCATTAGACATGCTAGTGGTGTGTTGTGTTCATGTTTTTGACTGGGAATTTCTTTAATCACCTTTTCATCTTCTTAAACAGGACAGATGGAGATTAAGTAGAATGGCTCTGAGTAGTAAAGATTAGATCAGAAATATTACACTTTATTATCAACACAGGAAAGAATAAGGCAGAAAAAAAGGTTTAAATGAATTTCTGATTGGTATAAGTCAATTAACTACCTCTACTAGTTTTTTTTCTCCTTCTGTTTCTAACATGATGCACTTTTATACTGCATTGTATTACTTATGCATTATTTATTGTTAAGTTTTATAGAATTGTTATTTGTAATATAGGACTAAGTGTTTTCTATGTACATTTTTATGACATGGTCCTGAGTACAAATTTTTTTCCACATGTAAAGATACGTGTAATGACAATAAATCACTTGAACTTTCAAACAATTACTACCAGTTTACTTTGTATTTACCAGATAAACATATTCCTTGATTCGTTGGCAATAATGTGACGTTAGAAGTACCTGTGACAGTCTGGATTCAATGGAGTAGGGTAAAAAAAATTAGATGTAGAAAGTGGTGAATAGTATGTTAAACCAAGTGATATGCTGCTACATGGAGACATCTATGCAGATGAAAAAAGTGCCCCGTCTTGTTTCATGCATGAGTGTGTGAGCAAGCCCATAGCATTATATTATGGGCTTTGTACCAGAGTGAAAACACTGAACAGGCTGTGATGGTGGAAGAGGATGCTGCAGGGAAAAAAAGCATCAATTTCACACTATTATATCACAGACTGCACTTTGACAGGGTCACAGTGGGTCTGTATAAGTACTGGAAAGGCCATTGTGTTTATCATTGCACTGTGAAGAAGCAGAAGTCTATACTTTTAGTGAAGGAAGGGACAATAATGCAAAGGCACAGGTCAAATTCAGACCACTGCCAGAAACAAAAATACCCAGACACATCATACCAATAGGTTGTAAGACCTCCCATTCCTGTTGATTTAAAATATCACCATCATAAACATGCTTATCTCAGCTGTCAATAATTAATTGGATGAATATCAAATTGGCATTTGTTTTATCCATAAAGACCCAGTGCTACTTGTGCCAGTTCCCAAATGATTTTTTCCCTCTGTATTTAGGAATTTCTAAGAGATTTAACACTATTTACTACAAAAATAACCCTCTATATTTTGCATTTTTGCATTTTTAGCAGTTTTTTTCAACATATATTAAACATTTTAGATCAGTAGGTGATTTTGGTCGATAGTAGATGTTTGGGTCTTTATGGGTTAATGGTTTTTCTTACTTGGTGAGAATTTAAGAAAGCCCTATGGTTACTTGTAGGTTTTAAATGATTATTTATAGTAAGAATGTTATGAATATTTCACAAATCTAAAGGTAGAATGTTTAACACAATTACAATAAGAAGATTCAATGTTAAGTAAAAATAGGACAGTATTTTGTAAATGTTTTATATGATACTGTAAACAACATTAACCTACTGACAAAATGGAAACATTTATTACAATATTTATTATAATATACAATTATGTTATTGTAATCCAGCCTCCTGTTAGTAATTAAATGCCTGAATTCAATGTATTCCTCGTCTCGTCTCGTCATCTGAACCCACTGTATCCTCACTAGGGTCACGGGGTCACTGGGGGCCTGATCCAACTACAATGGTTGAAGGCGGGGTACACCCTGTATGAGTGTCCAGTTCATCGCAGGGCTGAACATATATAGACAAACAATCATTATGGGCAATTTAGATTAACCAGTTAACCTATCAGTGCATGTCTTTGGATGGTGGGAGGAAACTGAAGTACCTGGAGAAAACACTGGGAGAACATGCAAACTCCACACAGAAAGGTCTGGTGTGGGAATTGAACCAGGGTCCTTCTTGCTGTGAGGCACGAGTGCTAACCACTGCACCACTGTGCCACCCCAATGTATTCCAATACTTTTTTTCCCCAAACTGTATATTTACCACCTTTGACCCCACAGAGATTATAGTTTGTTTTTACTATTTGAAGGTTAATTGTTAAAGTTTATTTTCCATGTTGGTGAATTTGGTCTCTGCATTTCAGACATTCAACTACATATATAGCATTAGCATTAGCGTTAGCACACATGTTAGGAATAGTGAATTGTTATTGATGATCTTCAGGGACCAACTCCAGTTGTTCATCAGTACTGTGGTCAGGGGGACTAGCAAGAGACTTAATCCATATGTACCCAATTTTTTATTGTCTCCTAATGCAAATACAATTACAATACAATTGGAAAAGTCATATTGTCATCACATCATTGAAAAATTTCATTACACATTTAGAAAGTTGTCCATAGCTTGAAGGGCTACTAATCACTGATATTATGAGGATGAAGCAATTACTTTATGAACACATGAAGACTCAGTACTGCTTTTGTGGCATATATTTTTTTTTGTTTCTAACTAACCTTTCTTAAGTGATGTATCACCATTTGGTGTAATATTATCCTCCTTTTCCCAGTAAAATCTGGTATGTCTCTATATTTAATATACTGGTAATGTAGATGTTCATTGAAAGTCAGATTAAAATCGATTGTTATAATATCAGAAGCAATGAAAACTGAAAAAAGGTAACATTTCAAGTAAAACCTTTCATTAACCAAGCATAAAACACAGTGTGTCCATCCACTGTCATAGATCCAACTCCATGGATTTTACCGGTGAATCACGTGTTGTATAAGATGCCAGTGTTTCTATGGTAAATAGGGAACCTCTGAAAGTCCAAATGGGTTATATATGATGACCATGAAAAGATGACAAGTTGTATTTTACACAAATTATTTATATACAGTACATTGATAGAATTAGTGAATCCCTGACTGTTAAACACTTTAGAACAGTAGATGTTTTTGGTCACCAGTAGTCGTTTTGTCTTTATGGGTTAATCAAAATGTTAAGTAGGAAATTAGAAATGGAAATTTCTGATTGGGAAAAAAATGTATCGTCATTCACAACAGAGGCAATCGAAGAAAAAGGGGAAAAAAAGTCCGTATTCGCTTAGATTTTCTGGCCAGAAAAAAAATTATTTACTGCAAAACTCAGCTTTACTGTTACACACACACACACACACACACAAAATAACTCTCTGTGAGGATCTAAGTGAGAAAATAAGTTTATAGTATAATTTCCCATCATGCCTCTGCTATAGCGAGCAGCATGCGAAGTGAAATCCCACACCAGTTGCTACTTATAGCTCTGAAAGGGATACCCACAGAGCCCTGAGAATGCCTGTCTGCACAATGGTGTAGAGTGGCTTTGTGGCTCAGTAACCTCACCCACTTAACTCATCCAGCGGAGCTCCACAAGTTCTCAGACACACAAGTAAACACACAGACAAAAACAACAACACACAGCCAGAATGACGTAGGCAAAACACTGTTCAAGTCACATAAACATGTGAAACCCTAACTCAAAACACTGTTAAAAAAACCCAAAACATCTGTTTACATACTATACAGATTACATCATGTAAACCAAACCCTCTTGATTGTTGTTGTGAACTTTGGGATCCCGATGAGAATTAGGTTTTTCCTTTTACACATGACAAAGTTTGGCTTGTGGATACAGTTTTACAACTTCCCATCATGACGGATTATGAAGAAACACAGATATAAAGTAAAAGTCCAAAGTTAGCTTCATAAAGGAGAATAATTGCACACCATGTGAACTCAGCTTCTTTCTTTTATTGACCTGTTAGCAATCAACAGTGTGTTATCCTCAGTTACACTTTAATTTCACTCTGTTGATTCTTATAATTTTATTTTATCATTGTCATTTGCACATATTGGTTAATTCATTATTTAATTTATTATCCCTAATAGGGAATCTAACAGTAATTAGCTGCACTGTGTGTAATAAAATAGTTATGAAAGTGTTCTTCCATCAGTTCTTAATCAGATAATTCATGCAAGTGATTGAGTTATTGCAGGTTATATATGATGTGAGTAACAGTGTGTTAACTAGTGGTGAACTTTGGTTAGCTTGTTTGCTGTCAGTGTTTCAGGGATTGGCTGTGGGTGCTCACTCTGTTTTAATGTGTGCTGTTTATCTTTGCTACTTCCTGTAAATATGATTAAATGTAAACCAAAGAGCCAAGGTTTTCTTCTCATTCCATCTGCTGTTTTGATTAATTTACTTCTCATTCAATCTGCTGCATTTCATTATTTGTCACAACACACACATATACAAAAACACGCCCACAGGCACTGTCCTGCTCTTTATCTGTCCTGAGGCTAATGTATAAAGATTGATGATGTGATTGCATGTAGCTGTTTTTATTATCTCTTTCCTTTACTTACAGAGAGACGGCGGCAGGGCAAATTCCAGCCCTTTAGACGACTGTTTGGAAAAAAGAAGAAGAGGGAGACAAAAGGAAGCTTTGATGGAGCAGAGCTGAAGGCCAGTTTTTCTACTGGGGAGGTGTGCAATGGAGTTGTGTCTGACGATGAGGAATCCAATCAAAATCTGAGGTAAACATGCATCTCATGTACAGTTTTTACAGCTGTTTTTTTTCCCCCTAATCACATATTAGGACAAGACTGAACCTCATCTCTGTTATAGGTTCCAAGCAATGACAACAGGTATCATTTCTTGCAGTTGTATTTTTCAGGTCAAGCCATGTTCTGTCGGGAGATTAAGTAAAACCATTTAGATCCCCAACAGATTTTTACACTCATTGCAGTTTTATGAATTTTTTATTTTGGAGATTCATTCATGCTTGTGTTAAAGCACAAAAACAGTCTCCCTACAAGTAAATGCTGTGAGCTGTGATTGCACGTTTTGCTGAGTAAAGGGAGAGGCTCTGCTCAAACAGCGTACAGTATAAAAGGCTGTGAGCCTTTAATTGGTGTGGCGAAACTACAAGCACATAAAGAGGTCATTCATTTCATTATAAAAAATGATTTAGTGAGTAACACCACAGCCTGTTCATGAAATGAAATGAATGAATAAATGACAGTAATGACACACTGCAAAACTCTACACACTCTTATTCTTGTGCAGAGAGTTGAATGCCATTGGAGCTCGAGCTCTCTCACACGACAGCATCTTTATCCCAGAGGAACCAGTGAAGGAGGACACTTTAGACCAAACCATGTCACAGGAAAATGTTTCGGATAAAGTGAGGAATCTGCAGGTGGGCTTCATAATGATGTGCATTCAGCTGTTGGTTGTGTTCTTCTGTCTACATGCATAATGTTTGTTTTCTTGATCATGAAATAGAGGCAGATAGCACAAAGTATAAAGTTTGGCCAGAAGCCTCCTTCTATGAGGAGGAGTGAAGGAGATGAGGGCAGTTCGGATGATGAAGAGGTTCCCAGGAGCCCTTTGAAGGTTCTGGCCCAGGTCGAAGCCGAGCCTCCAAAAACGGAGCCAAAGGTGATCATGACAGTTCTGTACCAGGTACAAACACTAAAATCAGCTTGCACTAGATTTACATAAACATTGGTTTACATACAGGTGCAGGGGACCCAGAAACCTGGACCACACACCACACCAGTGAAGTCCCCAAGGTCCAAACAAGTTCTTCCGCCTACTGGCACTATTGAATCCATCAACTTAGATGCTGTTCCAACATCTGTTCCTCGCTTAGACAACACAGCCGCCAAGCACAAACTGTCGGTTAAACCGAAGAACCAGAGGGTGTCCCGCAAGCACCGGCGCTTTACACAGGTGAGCCACAGAGACAGAGACTCAAGACATGAGTCAGGGTTTGTGCTTCTGCTAACAGGACTCAACTTGTTATGGATTCGTGCTGAAACCTTTTGCATCAAATAAGCTCTGATTGTCCAACTTTGTTCACGATTCTTGGAACCTTAGTACTGCCTAGTGAATAAGCACAACACACAATCAATTTCCACTATTGTTTTTTAGTTTCACTAATGGTTATTATTTGTTCCTGCACAGATTCTGTCCACCTAGTTTGTCATACAGCCTAAAACTTCTTTATATCCACCAAGTCACCTGCCACATGTAGGCTTGAAGCTAGAACACACAACATTTCAAATGATGTCTAATAGATGCAGTTCAACATTATGATTTTTGTACTATAAGCTTAACCCTATCCATGATCCAACAGGAGTGTCCAACCTTTTTAGCGTTTGACCATATTTTAACATCACAAATTTCTGGTGACCCCAAACATTCAAACATAGACTTGTTTTTGCTTGATTGATTTGTTTTTAATTGTGTAATGGTTTGCTATACTATGTTGCAAATAAACATTAATTATAGACAACATATAGACTATAAAATATATAATATTATGGATGGTGGCAAAAAAGCCAGGTGTAGATTACTGCACAACATGAGAATTACATTTTTTTGAGTCGGGATATGTACAGTCAGTCAAGCTTGGTGGACAAGTAATGCTGAACAAATAATAACTCAAACAATAAATTATCAAGAAACTGCAGCATATGAAACTGACCACGATGAACATTTGACAGATAAACAGTACCACAGTGCTTCAATATCAGTATTTTATGGATTGTCACTGTCTCTCTCAACTCACCATATATTTTTATTGGTAATTTTTGACATTAAAAGGTTAATCATTCTTGTGTGACTTTCTAACTTTTCCTGAAACCGAGTATATGAAGAAATCACTAAGAAACACTTCGTTTCAACAGCAGATTAATTGTATTATCATTGACATTGCTTCACCACTTTTTGTTTTTGTTAACCCTTGTGCGGTCCTTCGTAAAAGGCACACTGGCTGTGTCCTACAATCGGGTCTTAAAAACCCAGATTCCAAAGTTCAGTTCCATAGACTCATCACCCCACCCCCCAAGGATATATTACTGTTTTCAGGAGTAAGCAATGGCATCCTACAGTACATATAAAACGGTACATTTGTGAGCCACCGGGTCTCTTTGACCCGAAGGACCGCACAAGGGTTAAGTTTACTCTATCCACTCTTTCCAATTCATAGTAAATGACACAGCCATTGATATGTTATGGTTTGTACATGAAGTCAAGGAAAAATATGCTACTTTTTGGTTCCAGCTGCTAGCCAATGTTCTTTGTTTCAGAATTTATAGAAAATTACCTAAAATTATGATGATCAAAAACCTTGAAAATGTTCTACATGATTTTTATTAACAGGAATAACACCTGTTCCATGTGGATGTAAAGGGTCTATGTGAGCTTACTACTTGAAAACTGGAATTAACTATATCTCCTCATTTCCAGGACCTCCAAGAGGTGTCTATTCCTGGTATGGTGCAGGAGGACTCGGAGGGAGCAGGCATCTCTACAGACGTTCACCGTAGAGCATCTGCTGAGGAGCCTCTCGAGTCCCTGGAAAGTTTCAAGAAACAGAGACTATATGATGAGGAAAGACAAGATATGAGGCGGAGGAGAGAGTTGGAGGAACAGAAGCTCAGGCAGGAGGAAGAGGAGAAGAGGAAGCGAGTGGAGGAGCTGAGGCTGCGTGAGCTAGAGGAGGAGAGATGTCGAAAACAACTGGAGGAGGAGCGGGTTCGTAAAGAAGAAGAGGAAAGAAGGGTTCGGGAGGAGGCAGAGAGACGAAGGAGGAAAGAAGAGGAAGAGCGGAGGCAGAGGGAAGAGGAGGAAAGGAGGATGCAAGAAGAACGTCGACAACGGGAAGAGGAAGAGAGGAAACGACTGGTAGAACAGAGGAAGAAAGAGGAGGAGAGAAGGAAGCAGGAGGAAGAAGCTGAGCGGCTACGTTTGGAGAAACTCCAACAGGAAGAGGAGGAAAGGAAGGGGAAAGAAGAAGAGAAGGAGAGGTTAGAAGAACAGAAAAAACAAGCAGCACAGGAGAAAATGAGAAAAGAGGAGGAACGGTGGCGAGAGATGGAGGAGCGACAGAGGCCTTTCTCCTTCAAAGTTTCTTCTGGAGAAAAACAGATTCTCTTCCAGAAGGTCAATCTCACACCTGTTACACCAGTGTCGAGCCACCAGAGCGGGGCTGTAGTAGATCAAAAGGAAGGCACTAAGGCTTCCTCCTCCTCAGAAGGAGCAGATTCCCCAAACCTGCCAACATCTCCTTATGTCCCCCACACAGCCATCCTGGTGACAGGGGCCCAACTTTGTGGGACCGCCGTCAACTTAGATCAGATCAAAGACACTGCCTGCAAGTCTCTGCTGGGCTTGGGAGAGGATAGAAAGGTCCAGGGAACATCACCAACCAAGAGCAAGACTTCCCCAGATCGCAAGTCTGGCAAAACAAAATCACTTAACGAAGCCTCGCTCTGTACAGACCAGTCCGGTGCAGATGTCCTAGCAGAATGGGCCAGTATTAGATCAAAGATATTCAAAGGGGTAGAGGAGGGTAAGTATGATGAATACCCAGACCCTGGCAGAAACCAGTCACCGCCCAGTGGTGAAGACCAACCTCCATTTCCCCACACACACCTCAGGAAGACTATGTCTGCCAGCGCCAAGTTCTCCATCACCCCTGCAAAGAAGAAATTTGGAGATTCGAATAGGAATTCTGAGGTGTTCAGTGTTGATGACAAAGATGCAGGAGAGGAATCTATGGCATCTGATACCTCAGCTGCAGTCTCGCCACCTCCAACAAGCAAACCTCAGACCAGGACGAGTAAAAGTGTCCGAATTGTAGAAAGAGGGTCAGAGGAATGTATGTTTGCCAAAGACCTCCCCTCTTTCTTGGTTCCCAGCCATGGAGCCAAACCTGAGGGTGCAGATTTGAAGGTCAGGGCTCAGAGTGAGACATGTGAAAGCAGGGAGGAGGGAGATGACCAGGGCCAAGACACAGAGGATGCGCCCTCTCCTTTTGGCATAAAGCTCAGGAGAACCAACTACTCCCTCCGCTTTCACAGTGAACAGTCAACAGAAAAAAGGAAGAAACGTTACAGCGCTGGGGACAGTTTTGATGGGGTCCCTTCACCTCTTACTCCCATTGAGCCAGATTCTGATGCTTCCTCAGTCTTTTCTGACAAATCCACTCCCACATCACCACACAAAGATGGTGCAGTCAGCAAGTACTTCCACGCATCTGCGTCTCCTGCCGTTTCTCGAGCTAAGACATCAGTAAAGCCTACCAGCCCAATCCTACATAGTGAAGGTGACAAAGTGCTCTCAAAGCCACCGGTCTATCGTAGACCAGCAACGTCACCCAAACCTACCGGATCCATCCCAACCCCTCCCCCATCACCACTACCTAAAGTGCTCCACAGGACATCAGTAGATGCCACAGTCCAAAGAGAAGGGGCTGGGAATTTGTCAAGCCAGGAGCCAACGGGTCGAAGTGAGGAGTCATCAGCGGTGGCCCAGATGCAGAAGAACGGCCAAGGCCAGACACAAGGAGAGGAGGAGCCAAAGGAGAAGAGATCATTCTTTCCTTCCATCAACATCCCATGGAGAGAGAAGACGGACAGAAAGACAGAGCTCATCAAGAGAGGTCAGCAAGACTTTGGACACAATCTCCTTAAGAAGGAACCTTGGAATGGCCATTGGGTGAAAAAAAAAAACAATATTGAGACCATGTATTGATTTTGTTCTGACCTTTTAATACCCAGTGCTTCCATGGAAACCTTTTAGGTTCATAAGAGAGTTTAAGACCGAAATGCATTGACTTCATTTTAACCCTTTATAGGGCACTCAGAGAAATACAGTAAAATTAAAAATTTCAACCTTAGTGTGTTACTGGAAGACATAACAAGACTTCATTAAGTTTGAGAATTTTTTTGAAGCTTTTTCTTTTAATATTTGTTATGCAGAAAATCATTAAGTTATTATATTGATATATATCCTTACCCATGAATGGTAAAAAAAAAGGTATGTGTGTGCGCGTATATATAAAAGAAAAACGCATGTAAGGTGAAACTAGCATGTTTTTTAGAACATCATTCCTTAGATTAGTACCATTACCTCATGGTACCTAACAAACCAGGTACACTCAGTATGTCTACATGCACTTAGAAATTGGAATTATTGCCTTTTTCCATTTAAGGACTTAAAGCTCCTCTATGTAACATTGTAGGCCAAAACTGGTATTGAAATCACAACCAAAACACTGTAAAGCACAGTACCCCCACCCCCTGGAAAACGGGTTGCCAGATCCAACATGAGTGTCCACTACCACTAGCTACCATGGCAAGCAATGAGTCCAACACTGTGAGCTTGTCTGCTAATAAGTAATTATGTAATCATGCATTGGTCAGTCCACTAAGGCCCCGTCTGCACAGAGATGAGTTCGCATGAAACCAACGTACTTTCTTAAGGAATTGGCCTTTTGTCAAAATGGGACCCTTCTCATGGATACCCCAAAATGAACTCTTTGGAAAATGGGTTCCAGAGAGGGAAGAATAACTCAAATTTCTCAGTCCATGTAAAGTTACCTATTGTTCATGCAGAGGTGAACCCTGTAGACCACATTAGACCTGAGATTGTTGCCTCGATGCCCTCACTGTAACATTTGCTTTCACTATCTGTGTGTGGAAATGACCAAAAATAGTCACTTGCCTGATTAATGTGTTTAAGATGTGACTAAATTACAGTATGTCAGTCTAGATATGGCTTGAGTGATACTTCCGGTTATTAAAAGGTTATATTTTCTTCACCCATTTCCATTAATTAATTCTGAATTAATTTCAAGATAAATATACAAAGATTACAATGATGACAGGTCATCATATTAACACATTTAATTATATCTGATAAATAACCTTTAGAATAGACATCCAACTGTTGTTAGATAGAAAAACAGCTATAACTGACGTTTCATCAAAATGAGCTATCTGTCCTCTTTCTGCTGGGCAAACAACAGGCACTATCTACAAAATGCCAGAATGAAAAAAGAATGTTAAGGAAAACATTAAAATTGAAGACATTTTCCAAAAAAGTGGTGCCAGACACAACAACAAACCTCACTCCTCACTCCTTCCCTATCTTGGGAAAACAGACTTTTAGTGACTGTCACCTTGACCTTTGACCTATATTCACCAACATTTTGTGGGATCCATTCTGGACCACCGTGCATCTTTCTTGAAAATCCAGTAGCTTTTATGTAAAGTTGCTGACAGTCAAACAAAAAAAATAATACCCCTCTCCCCTTTGGGAGGGTGGGGCAAAAATGCACGAATGACAATAAAGTGATTTAGTGACACTACAGATTATACACATAATATTTGAATTGTTTGTTGTTATTGCACCTCTTTTTTCATTTTCATTATAAAAAATTTTGATTTGATCTTATTGATGTTATTGATAGACTCAGTGACTTCATGCTTCAGGGAGATAGAGTAATATGATTTGCTGGATCTGTGTATAGATGCTTGAGTTATGAAATAATCAAAACAAAATGTGGCCACGAAAGAACTAGGACAGGACAGAATTAAACAAAACAATTTGTACTTCCCCATGGTCAATCCAAGGCTTCCTGGTTAAGTATGTTTTGTCAAATGCAATAATAACCCAAATCTGTTTTTCAAAGATTTGTTGATGGCAAAATGAAAACATTTCCAGTGTTGTCCGGAGCAATTAAATGAAGATTTTTTTTTCTCCTCTAGAAAAACCATCACTACAGAGCAGACACTCTCTGGACAGTTCAAAAGTCCAGGAGAAGGAGGCTGGGCCCTTGTGGATCACTCTGGCCCTCCAAAAGCAGAAGGGCTTCAGGGAGCAGCAGCAGAACCGAGAGGAGCGGCGTAGCCAAAGAGAGGCCAAACTGGCTGAAAAACAAACTAGAGAGAGAGAACACGTATGTCCTAACTGTCCCTGAACAGATTTGGTCTCTTATCATTACTGTTCTCATTCTCAAGTCATCCCACTTGTCTGTTGCAGGTGACTTTGTTGAGTCCCACAGAAAGCAAAGGCAGCGGGAGCACCAGTCCAAGCTCCAAACCTCAGACACCAGAGGAGCCCAAGAGACCCGACAGTCTCCTGGGGCGCTTCGAACGCAGAGAGCAACTGAAAAAAGCCAACACATTACCCAGCTCTGTAACTGGTAAGAATCTGCAAGTACAAATGCAATTCAATACTCATTATTATTTGAGTAAGAAACATTTATCAACTAATGGTTAAAATATTGTCACTTATCAAGCCATAGAAAACTATGGTTTTCTTTTATTTGGTTTGGATTGAATATATTTTTGTCCAGACCAAATATAGTCATACATTTGATTTAGGGAACAGAGATGGACATTTTTTACTCTACATACTTTTTAGTTGCAACAGTAAACCCGTGTTTGGAAAATATAGAAATATAATATTTTACTATCACTGGTTAAAGAAGCATGAAGACCCGACCACCACATGTGAAAAAGATCTATATTCAAACCTAAACGTACCTCAAAGAATGAGAAGAGTAATGATAAGAGATAGGGGCGGCCACGGCTCAGTTGGTAGAGCAGGTCGTCCAGTACTGAAGGGTTGGTGGTTTGAATCCTGCTCTGTCCTAGTCGGTCTGTTATGTCCTTGGGCAAGACACTTCCCCCTCCTTGCCTCCAGTGCCACTCACACTGGTGTATGAATGTTTGGTGGTGGTTAGAGGGGCCATAGGCTACGCTTCTGTCAGTCTGCCCCAAGGCAACTGTGGCTATGTATGTAGTTCACCACCACCAGAGCGCACATGTGAGAGTGAATGAATAATAGGTCACCAATGTGAAGTACTGTGACTGGCCAAAAAAATGCTAAATAAATCCAATCCATTGTTATTATTATTCATTATCATTAAAGTAAAAATATACCGTAAGCAAACTCTACATAAAGTATGAGAAGTGAAATAAGTCATTGTGGATTAAAATGGTCCCTGTCAGAGTTTGTGATCTATTTGGATTAATTTTACTGCCCTTTTACTTTGTTTATTATACATATGTAATATTGAGTTAATTTGACCAACTGTATAAACTGTTGGGAGAAAACCAACCCATCAAGCGTCCAATCTGGTCCATAGAATGAATTTGTGAAATGCAAAAATTACACTGAAGGCTTTTCATGCAATAAACTATACTCAAGTGTATAGTTATAGTCTGTTATACAAGTGTATATACATATAGAGAATTGTAGCGATGTGTGTATACATGTACAAATGAATATCTCCCCTATTCATCATGTGGCATGTTCTTAGCTGTAAATAGTATTTATAGCTTTTTTGATTTGTCTTTATTCCTGATTTTGGCCTTTTTTGTGTCAGAATCAGAATCAGAATCAAAAAGACTTTTATTGCCATTGTTCGTATAGTACACATGTAGTATACAACTAGGAATTTGTCTCGATGTAACGCTGCAACATTCAACATATAGTATATCAATAAAAAGAAAAAGAGAAAAAAAAGAATTATATATATATATATATATATATATATATATATATATATATATATATATATACATATAGTATAAAAAAAATGATAAGCATGCACCATGCTTGCCGTGATTCGTACTCTACTATTGCTGCTATAAATCGGGAATGTCCCCTTGTAAGACTAATAAAGGACTTATGTTATGTTATGTTATGTTATGTTATGTTATGTTATGTTATGTTATGTTATGTTATGTTATGTTATGTTATGTTATGTTATGTTGTGTCAATCAATCTCAATCTCAATTAATCTCAAATTGGTTGGACCAGTAAAATACTATTATAATGACCTATAAATAATAATCATTCCATTTTTTTGTCATATTGTTTTGTCTAAAAAAAACTAAAACTCCATGAAAATGTTTACGTTTACAAATTATCCTTTCAGACGAAATGTGAATAACAACCTGAAATGTCTCAAGATAAGTGGAATTGTTTACAATTAGTGTCTTTGTGGAACCACTATGATCTGTTGCAATGCATGTGTGTAAATGATAAACCAAAGCATAACATTGTTTCATGTTCATCATTTGTAAAGCATAGTTGGTTGAGGTAAACATTTTCTTTCCTGTAATTTTGCTTTAACTCCAAAACAGAAAAGTCTGGAGGTTATTATGTTATGATTGTACTGGTCTGACCTGCTTCAGATATTCTTAAACTGTGTATCACCCCTGAACAAAAATCTCAGTTTGTAATATAAAATGGATGCAATAGAAATAATCAAATAAATGAAGTGCAGTACAAGGTAAAATACTTGTTTACATTCCACCACTGATCTAAATCATGTCATCAGCCTGTATCTCTTCTATTCAGCATCTTTGCCTCCATCCTGTATGTTTTACTAACTCCATTGATCCTGGTTGTGTTTCAGTTGAGATTGCAGACTCTACACCGTCGCCGCCTGCTGTCAAGGATGTGTCAAAGCGCTTCCCGTCTAGTGACTCTCCACAGGTGTCCACAGAGCCGGCCTGGCTGGCTCTGGCCAAGCGAAAGGCCAAAGCTTGGAGCGACTGTCCTCAGATAATTAAATAACACACCCAGCAGCCCCCACCACATCTCCCATCGCCCCTCCCCCCCTGTAACTTGGCTTCACACAGGGCTCTGGCCTTGCATCGAGACTGCACACTGCCCACAGACTCTGAAACAACACCAGAGTCACAATACCACCTATCCTCTTCATCTAAAACTCTAGATTTGACCACGAATGCCCCTCCCTCCTGTGAAACAAGTAGAGCGCTCCATCACCTCATAACCTCCACACTGGCTGGTACTATTATCAAGTTAAAAGTGCGCTTCACATTTGAAATACAATCGCACAGATATATGTATTGCAAGCATGCACATACAGTGTACAACCACATAATGACGTATATGACCCAAAAAGACACAAAGATGTTTGTCCTTGACCCTGAAACTACCGCATTCAGGGGAGTCCTCAGCAGCCAATCACAACCATGGCTGGCCATTGCAATAGCCAACCCTTATTTTTTATTTAGTAGCCAACTGTGTCACCATGGTTGTAAATAAATCATTCACCTAACATTATATGAGGTGAGACACTTCTGCATTAGAGAGGTGGAGCTATGAAGTGACAGTGTTTAATCCACTGAGGGGAACTGTCTGAATCATGTTTTAAGGGCTACCAGTAACTCAACGTGACCCTGCTCAATCTTTGCGACAGCCGATGGAAGTGTTACAGGTACCTCCCCTGCCCTGGTTGGTATTATATATGTAAAGCAAAGGATTTATCTGTGTTGAAATGATACTGTATCTCTTTTCTGAGCCTTGTTTGTCATGTACAAAAGAAGCCTTTTCTCCTTTTTTTTTTTTTTTTTACTCATAAGGGGAACCTTAGCTGAAAAATTCTCACTGTGTCCGTGACAACTGTGATAGCTGTTCAAGGAGCTATTAAAATCATTTGCCATTAGAAAGGAACACAAATCTGTCATAATCACACGGTGGGTGCACCTAAACACAGCACTGAAGACCACAAGTGTTATTGGGCATTTACAGTGACCTGCACACTTTTCCTCGCAACTGAGTGTTGACGTAATATGATCTTGCTTTTTAATTTTTTTTTTTTTTTTTGGAAATGGAGACAAACACTGCTTGCTGTAACATACAACTCTCGTAGCCGTCCCCCTGTAACACACTTGTGTTTTGTAGGCTTACCATCATGTAGGCCATCACTTCCTTGTAAATGTGATATGATCTCACATGATGTAAGCATTTCTGCTATGGAAAAAAAAAAAACCCCATCATTCTCATTACTTGCCGACACTCACTTTATGATCTGTATGTATGTAAGTATGTACTGTATGTAAGTCAGAGGCATTTCCAGAGCTTTGAACAAAAAGCGGCCCCTATGGCTCATTCACTTTGTCATTTTGTTTCTAACTTTGGTCGTGCACAATAGTGTAGTGTACGCAGTGTTAAATGTAACAAAAAAATGTTTGGTATAATTTGCACTTTTTTGTCCCAGTTAGACAAATTCATGAGAAAATTCTTAAAGAGATACAAAATGTTATGAATAATGTAAATTAAATACTGATGTCTGAACCAAAGGCTGGTGGAGTCATTATTTCCTTGTTCCACTTCTTAAAGCATGAACTGTAATTAAAGTCATATTTCCCAAAGCGCAAATACTGACACAGATATGAAAACCATCACTTTTATTATTAAAATGAAGCTAAATAACATATGGCCCCTCTATATTTTCTCTTTAAAATTAAGTTTCAAACAATACACATAGTCATTGCGGCACCCAATAATGAGGGATTGTTCAAACACAACTGGGGATGAAAACAACTCTCCAGGAAGAGTGTACGAGGCCAGCATTTGTCCATCATGACCATCCAGGATCCAGACTGTTCCATCTGTAGAGGCTATTGCCACCAGGATCCCTGTTCTGCCCATAGTGGCTCCGTCAAAGACACATGGGCTGGCATAAACCCTGCCTGTGGTCTGGAACATCCAGGCCAAAGTGCCGTCGACACAGTTTAAACAGTACAGGCGGCCGTCATGGGATCCACATATGACCCTCTGCTGGTTGGGTGTTAGGGATGGCGATGAGAAGACGGCTTCCTTTGTCATAAACTGCCAAAGCTGCAAAAAAAAAAACAAAATGAAATACTGATGTGGAGGAAAGAGGAGAAAGAGAACATTCGGGATCTAACCAGTTCTCCTGCAATGCTGAAGCAGCAGATGTTTCCCTCCGCCGAGCCGATCACAATGTGATGAGAGGATGCGATCGGTGATGAAAAAAATGGAGAGTCTCTACAGAAAGACCAGAGGGCTTCTCCGCTGTCCTGGAATTAAAACACGCCAGGGAATCAGTACAGCTGAGGCACTCCACAACACAGGATGAGCTGACATTTGTTCACATTCGGGTTTGACTCACAGCGTTTAAGCAGAACAGACGACCTCCCAGTGAGGCCACATACAGATGTCTGTCTGAGGGATGAAGGAAGGGGGATGAAAACACAGCCCCTCCGCCACAGTGATGCTTCCATGCACATTTTTGTTCCTTCAGTGAATAATAACATTAGGTTTAAGAATGGATTTTCTGATTCAAGAAATTTTATGTACATCATTACCCTATTGAAATAATGGCCTATGTCATTTTTTTCCCAAGTTTTTGGTAAAACAAAAAACTTTACCCTAATACTGTGTCACCCTCTTGACATAGGCCATTGTCCTATGGGCATAAAGAGCCTGATCCTTTTTGCTAAAGATTTAAGCAATTTTACCAGAGATGGCCAGCTTTATCAAGAGATGATTTAAGTCTTGTCTCATCATCTGAACCCACTTTATCCTCACTAGGGTCACTGGGGGCCTAATCCAGCTACAATGTGTGAAGTCGGGGTACACCCTGTATGAGTCTCCAGTTCATCTCAGGGCTGAACATATATAGACAAACAATCACTCTCACATTCAAACCTATGGACAATATAGATTAACCAATTAACCTATCAGTGCATGTGTTTGGATGGTGGGAGGAAACTGGAGTACCTGGAGAAAACCCACGCAGACACGAGGAGAACATACAAACTCCACACAGAAAGGTCTGGACGGTGGCGCAGTGGTTAGCCCACGATTTAAGTCATTAGGCCATTATTTTAATAGGGTGACGACATTTAAGTGACGTTAGTTCTTAATGTGAATATTAATACATCACTTTAAAGGGTGCTTGTGCATCTTACTGTTATTTCTCTAAGAATCTCTTTTGTCTCCTAGCTAAACATGCACTTAAACTGATATATTACTTCATAAATCAATACTGGATTTAATTGATCTAAATTGTGAATCAGAACTGAATCAATTCAAGAAATGAGCAGTGATACCCAGGATTTAAAATTTACACATTAATAATAACAATTAAAATTAAATCGTGTAGAAAATGTTAGTTTTGTCTTGCTTTATTTATTTGTTTGTAAGCTATTTGCTTACAAATTCCTTACTCTGCAGTTCCTACTTGGAATTAAAAATGCTATCTCGTAAAATCTTAGCTCTTACAAAAACCCCACACTATAAAAAAAATAAAGATTTAAACAAAAACTGATAAAACCAAATTAAAAGTAAACATTGGCCAAAAAATCTCAATAAATCTTTCAATCTTTCTTTAAAAAACTACATAGAACTAAAGTGAAGCTGAAAACAAAAAAATAAATGTGAAACAAAAATGAAAAAACTCTAAATGCCTCCTTTGACTTTATGACATTGGCTTCTGTAACACCTAGATCTGCAGATTTCCTCAATAACTGACAAATGGCATCAAACTCACTCACCTTATTGTCCAGGGCATAAACATACCCATCATGTGAGCCCACTACCACCAGACCTGTGAGTGGATCTACAGCTGGAGAACATTTCACAGCATCTCTAGTCTCAAACACCCACCGAGTCTCTCCAGACGCAGCGCACAAGAAATACACACATCCATCATAGCAACCTGAAAAAAATCCCAAAACAATACTAAAGGACAACAGCGCCACCGGTGGTTGTTTCTGGAAAGGCAGCAGAGGGTTCATACTCACCTATAATCACAACAGTCCCACAGTGAGAAACTGCAGCCGAGGCCTCGATTCTGTCCCCAAGAACTCGCTCCCATTGGACAATGCCCGTGTCCAGGTCTAACGCCTGCATCCTGTGGGAGTGGGAGCCGATGAACACTGTCGTTTTGGTTCCATCTCGTACTAGAAGCACTGGGGAGGCGTCCACACATCTGCCTGTGTCTGAGGACCAGCTCAGACTGAGCCCCACAGACACAGAGGCACTAGTGTCTCCAAACAACTCTGCTTGAAACTTCTCATCCCTGCTTTGAAATTCTAAGACCTCACTAGCTCTTCTTAAAACTTTAACAACTCGTTTCTCTAACACATCTGTATTACTCTGCAGACTCTCAAATTCCCTGCGGTCTCTTTTTGCTGGAGATGCAGATGAAGGGTATGTGTGCCTTTTCTTCATCTCAGAAAGGGATGAGGGTTTTTTTTCAACTGTCTCTTTTTTCAGCATTACCATAGTGATGTGCTGCACTACATCAGAGAAAGTCCCATTAAGTATGATCTCCAAAAGCTCTGGTGATGTCACCCCCACAGTACTGAGGATGTCTTCATGGAGAATTAATGCCTTCAGTGAGTCTCCTCCACTGAGCAGGAAGTTGGATTCATCATCAAAAGGGGCATTTGCAGAAAGGCCCAGAGTCACCTGGTGATAAAAACATAGATAAGTGTTATCCATCCATCTATCTATCTGTCTATCTATTCCTTCATTTTGACTCTAGACCTCTGTTTAGACTTTGGTTTATTTATGTTATGCTAATTTTAATAGATTGACAACTTTTTTTTTTATTTCAGTTTTGGTTTTTGATTGGTATCCAGAGGAAAGTCTCGTTTCATAGAAGCTGCAAATGATACAATGAATAATGAACTGTACAGTGCAGAATTTTGATTGTTTTTGTTTGATTGAAATGAAAATGCATATTTATTTCTCTTTTCTACACATACAACAAAGAAATACAAGATATATATATATACATGAATTAATTTAAAATGAAAACGGCACAGTATTAAAGCCATATGTGCATAGTATTAAAAACAAAAAAATGCACTAAATGGCTTCTATAGGTCAATGTTTTTGTTTAGAGTGATATTTGTTCCTATAACAAAGAATCAGCCAAATCATAAAATTTGGAGTAAAACAATAGAAAGTTAACACATCAAACATCTGAACAAAAATAGTAAAGGCAGATGACGCAAAACACACTGGTTTGTAAAAGCTACTTCTACTGAAACATTTTACCAAAGTCAAGGAAGGTTTTGTTTTCAATGGTGTCCGTTTTATTTTTTGTATGTTTGTCCTTTAGCAAGATTACTCAAAAAGTTATACACGGATGGAAATGGGTCCAGTAGTTTTTGCATAAAGCTGATTACAAACACACAGACAAACCAACCAACAAACTGACCAACACACACACACCCTTTTGTGTGTGTGTGTGTGTGGGGGGGGGCAAAACCTTGGCCTTCCTGCTGAACATGTGTGAAAAAAAAGTTGTGAAAAAAAACCTAAAAGCAGTTCTACTTTAATTTATTTCTTTTTACACTGTTCGTTTTAGTTTTTATTTAGTGTCGTACCTTTTTCACCAGTAATTTTAGTATTTGTTTTCCTTGACTATGTTACTGAGACATCATGTGAGCTGCATTGTGTCCAATCTTATGTAAAACAATGGTTATACCTGCCACACAGACTGCAGATGCTGCTTTATTCTTGCAAAATCTCCCTGTGAAGACCTGGCCTGTAAACTCTTTGCCTGTCTTTGGTATAGTTTCATTAGTGCATCCAAGTCTACTTTGCCTGCAAAAGAAATGACAGAAAGGATTTTTTTTTAAAGGATTGTAAAGTGCAAATGTTGCTTCTGACTGATAGATGCTCACCGTGAGGAGTCAGGGTCAAAGCCGAAACCATCAGCAGCACATCTGGTATGCTGTAGGAGGGCAGCACCTCCGATAGCTGCTTCAGAATGAGTCTGCTCACATCCCCATCTGCACCTCCCACATCCTCCTGCTGGTGTTTAACAGAGGAGCGCTGGAAATCTGCCTGATACTGCACAGATGGGAAGAGAGAGACTGTTTTCTGTTCTCCAGATGTGGACGCTACAACAAAAGCTAGCAGTCGGAGGTCTTCATGTAGTCCAACTACACAGGCCTCCACCAAAGGCAGTGTCAGTATGAGCTTAAGAAGGAGAAGAAAGCACAACTGTCAGCAACATATATGGTAAGATAACAAGTCTGTATAATAACTCCTACTTTGTTTACCTGGATGAATGTATTTTAATATGTGCCACTGGTAACATTCAAGGTATGTAAACAGTGTTTCTCTTTCCACAAATAAATGCACATGCCTCATCATGTGGTTTCAAGTCATAATTCATGCAAAAATGTCAGGTTCAGAAAAACTAGAGTTGGATGGGACTTGGTACACGCAGACAAGCGAAGCAGCTGCACAGATAGCACATAAGAATCAAGGTCGAGAGGAAAAAAAGTAATGCGACGGCTCTTTTTGCTGGTCCAGAGGAGAATAGCAAAAAAAGAAATTACTTAATTAAAAAAAAAAAAAATTAAAAGCAAAAAATATCACTCATCATGCAAACTGACTTTTTGATCTTGCCCAACTAATGTTGGGCGAGATTAATGAATACTTGAGATTTGCTTCTCAGCGTTTTGGTTTTGATTCCAGTTTTTTTGGTTATTCTATGAGGAGCATGTTCCTATTGGCTGTGGAGTCTTGGAGTATCATGGCTGTGAACCGGACCTTTTGAAGCAAATCAAATTCAACTATACATTTCCCCCCAAACACTTTCCACTAATGTGGAACAAAATGAAAATAAATCTTTTGGAATAGTTTGCAGTCAAAGTGTTTTTTTAAACTGATGCTGTATTTAGTTTGACAGGACAGTACATTGACAGAGCCTGATACTTTTCTTCTGTGATTGTAATATTTTAAATGTGTCTTTGCCTTAATTTTTCATGATGGTGCAAATGAAACTACTTGAGCTGCAAAAATACTAAATTGGCTTAGAATTCACAAACTAATCATGAAAATGACCTTTAAAAATATCAGAAGTAATTCAGTATCTGGAGTTAAGTTTTCTGGTTATGCAACTTCTGCTGAGATTCACAGAAACTTCCATATAATTATTTCCATGAACTGGAAGCAAACATGAATGATCCATGTCAACATCGTACCTGCTGCAGATTGTCCAAGTTGACCCGTTTTCCATGACGTTTAATCATCCGGTCTCTTCGTCCCAGGTAGTAAAGCTGGGATTCCGCAACATTCACCCAGTCTCCAGTAGCTCTCATCGTCCATGGCACAACAACCTCCTCGTCGTCCAGGAGACAAACTCTATGTTCTCCACCTGGAGAATATTATTAGTTCCATTTACTCAGGAGCTACATTCAACAACAATTTAAGGAGGCTGCACGTTACATGTGGATTTCCATTGTTTGTTAATTCATAAGTCTACGCCACCACATCAACAGATCTTGTACCTTTAGTCAAGTAAATTAATTTTGTTTTGTTTTTTAAATATATTTTTCCCTCCTTTACTGTTTGGTGAAAACCACAGATCTCCAAATGTGCGGTGTTTGTATGTTTGTCATGTCAAGTCAACTTTATTACTCCACCAAGCAGAGTCGTATTATGGACCGGACCAGTGGGGCCGGGACCCAGGTGCCCAAGGGTCCATGGACCCAAATTTGGATGTCGAAGTG
Organism: Siphamia tubifer; assembly: GCA_020466265.1. NCBI lineage: Eukaryota > Metazoa > Chordata > Actinopteri > Kurtiformes > Apogonidae > Siphamia > Siphamia tubifer. The sequence continues at coordinate 31,620,634 of CM035786.1, forward strand.
GAATTCTAATACCGATTAGTGCACGACTTTGCAAGAAGGAAGAGCAGAAAGAAACTTTTGTAGAATCCTCAGGTATGGCAGGTTGGCGTGACAGGGGCCTTTGCAAACTCTTGGCCTTGGGGCCCAGACCCCCATAATCTGGCTCTGTCACTAAGGTACAGCAGAGATATGTTTTTGCTAGCATTTATTACCTCCGGCAGGGGAAGTTATGTAATCATCGGGATTTGTTACTTTGTCCATCTGTCTGACTGTTAGCAACATAACTCAAAAAGTTACTGAGTGATTCAACAAAATTTTCACAGAATGTCTGGAATGACAATAGCAACAAGTGATTAGATCATGGGCATGATCCAGGTCACCGTCTGGATCCAGGATTTTTTTTTTAAAGAATTCTTTACTATTGGGTGATAGAGCCAGTTTTGACAGAAATGGTTCTAACTCCATATACAATACTGGCAGAGGTTTATGCTCTCTGAGTGCTTTCATAATTTGTCAGTTTGTCTTTCTGGATTTTAGCAAGATAACTCAAAAAGTTATGGATGGATTTGGCTGAAACTTTCAGGAAATGTTGATACTGGCATAAGGAATAAATTATTACATTTTGGTGGTTATCGGTGGTGGTGGTTAGTCGGGGGCAGACCGGTGAAAATGAAAACTGTGCTCATTTAGGCTATTTACGGGAGGCATGGGCTGGTCTGCCTTGGTGGAGCCTGCACTCTCCAAGTGCTCTTCTACTTTATAAAGCACTTTAAAAACAACACAGTTGGCCAAAGTGTTGTACACACAAAGACATAAAATAATAAAAGTAATTATACATTAAAACGATAAAAGCCAACCTCTCACCCTGAGTCACAGGCAAATAAGAGAAAATATGTTTTAATAGAACATGTAAAAACAGAAATTGAGTTTGTTTTCGTCGTCTGAACCTATTTTATCCTCACTTGGTTAACGGGGGTCACTGGGGGCCCAATCCAGCTACAATAGGTGAAAGCGAGGTACACCGTGTATGAGTAAATTGAGTTTGTAATAACTAATGGCTAATGTGACCTTTTCAGGTAAGAAAAAGGTTTTCGCAAATGTTTAGAAAATAATAGATTTACTGAAGTGAGGTTTTGAGTGTATTCTAACTGTAACATGGTGTTGTAATAACAGTTTTAAGGTAGGTAAAGGAATGAAAACTTCTAAGAACAATGGTATGGATTTGCTTGAATCTTCTAATGTTTAGAATAATGTACAATACATGTGGATAACTGCTGTCTTAACCCACCTATAAACACCTGTCCTTCCCCTTCTGTAACCACACAGTCATGTTCATCTCTGACTTCCACCACTGTGTCCATCAAAGGAGTCCCCAAAGGCACAGAGGAGACTGTGCTGCAAATTATAGAAGGTTCAAAGAGACATGTTCAGCTACATTAAGTGAGTATGTGAGTTAGAGCCGTATGCACATTTAACCCATGGATACTCACAAGTCAGTCAACTGCAGTACAGACTCTGGGATTTTGTAGCAGCAGGCCCAGCAGGAAACCTCTGTGATCCCATAGATATTATAGATTTCAGTTTTGTTGTCCTCATGTCTCCAAGAAGACAGTAGTACTGGTGACGGACAAGCCTCTCCACCTAAAGCCAAAATACGTAATGAGGAGGTAGATGCTAATATGTGATGTTTCAGAATATGGTGTCCAAAGCGGCCCAGCAGAGTTGGTGTGACCTGTGAAACAAGGAAATGACAGATTGTAAACACATGGCAGTCTTTGTATCATAAAAGGAATGACTGATACACACCTGTAGGACAGTTGTCTTGTGATCCATAAACAACAGTTGAGACAGTCGACTGGGTATTTTCTTGATCAAAGAAGGAACAATGAGCAGCTGAGCTCCACAGGATAAGGCAAGGAAGATATCCACCACAGAGGGGTCAAAGGTTAAGGGTGAGGCAAGAAACACCACATCCTTTTCACTCATCTGAAACAGTGATCTGGAAGAGGGAACCACCGTTCAATACAAAATAAATATTAATAGTGGAATTTGTAGTAATTATTTGTTTGCTGACCTCAGATGCAGTATGTTGGGGAGTATACACTTGTGTGGGACCCTCACAATCTTTGGGATGCCTGTTGTTCCAGATGTGTGAAGCACATATGCTAGATCTACCTTTGTGGTGTCTTTAACTGCTGCAGATGAATCTGTAAGACCAGCACCTTCGACCTTCACAGGTCTCATTTGTTCATTTCCTGCATTCTGCTCAGAAACTGGTGATGGCTCAACTCTTATCAGTGTGAGTTTGAACTTAAGTAACTCCTCACAAACCTCCACCACTGTGTATTTGATGACGGTTTCCTGAAATTTCTTGGGAGAGAAAATGGAGAAAAAGGTGAATTTATATAATTTGCAAAAATTGTAGACTGGATACCCTGTAGTACTTATAGTAACTAAGGAATTAACAGCAAGAAAACCCATTTCCAACTAAAGTGCATACAGTGGAGTAAAATTCATCCCATTTTTCCCATTTTGTAATATATTTATGAGTGATTGGTTGGTCTCATTGTATGGCCCAAATGGGTTAGGATACATTGGGCAGCAAGTGAACATACAACCCTGAAGGTGATGTGTTACAAGCAGCAAAATGGGCAAGAGTATGAATCTGAGACAAGTTTGATGAGTGCTGAATTGTAATGGACCTTGTTGTTTATTCCAAGTGTACAGTTGTCAGTATTGATCAAAAGTAACTAAAGAACAACAACTTGATCTCAACCAACAGTGCATCTATGGGAGCAGAACATCTGCCTAATTTTGTGTAGGTTCTCCTTTTCAGCTCTGACCCAAGGCCAAGACTAAACCAGACCTCTGAGGGTGTGCTGTGGTATCTACACCAAGATATTAGCAGCAGCAGAGGTGGACCATCATGGATCAGATTTATTTTCTTCCTACAGATTAAATCTCCCAAGACTGTGGTTGATAATATCCATGGCAGACCAGGAACAAACAATAAGACCTGGAGTTGTGGAGATGCTCTGACCCGGTCATCACCTTACAATAAAGAAGTAATTCAGTTTGTTATGTTGTTATTTTTAATGTACACTTTGGGGACATCAACTTCAAATGCTAAATGTTTACTTGCTGCAACCCAGTGAAAGGAACCACTGTAATGAAATCAACAAAATCATTCCAAAGCCTTATCAGTGGTCAGTGATTAATGTATGCATGTTTCATTACTTACTGTTTTAATTTTGCAATCAACTGTATACACAGAAAATATATTTGGCTCTATCAACATCCTGACATCTGTTAACTGATAACTGAATAGTCAACCTTCAGGAGGTCAGTCTGCACAGCACAGTACTTTAGTCCACACTGGCGAATGACTCTCGTGGACAGGAGTCCTGGAGCATCTGGGTCTAGTGGGACATAGGCGGCAGGGCACTGAAGGATTCTGTTAAATATAGTAACACCACTACTCATCATTGGGTAGTAAATTTCAAACCCCCTCACCCCAACATCATAACCACATCACATCATAATCAGATGGTATTCTGTGACATCAGGAGGCAAATTTGATTCAGTGAACTCACCCCAGAATCCAGACAGGTACAAACAAGTCATCGGAGCAGTATAGCCCGATCACACCCTTACTGGGAGAGCAAATCTTCTTAAGAATACATGACAGTTCTTCAGCAAGTTTAGACAGGTCTCTGTACAGAAGGGAGCTCGATGTCCCCGACACAGAGCCACAGTATGTCACAGCTGTCCGGTCACGGTGGATGGATGCAGCATGGGCAACTAGCTCCTGCAGGGTCATTCTCAATTATTTTGACACTATTCACTCAACATTGTGCAACCTATACGTTATGTATAAAGTAAAATGTCTTGTTTTCATTTTGGGAGCCAGCATACGTTTGTCGAGTAAAGATGACGTAGACGCTTCAACGTAGCTGCATCATGCTCAACACTTGAACTCTGTAAATCTGAGAATGTGAAACCTTATCCACATTTTGAGTAATTTTATCAACTTCAAGACAGTATATACAGTCTTTATGCCGATGTACGATCATCTAATTGTCTAAACCGATTAAAAGAAAGGGTTTTTCAGACGTATGTTTGAAGTTTCTATGTAGTCATTTTGTTGTACACAACATAGAAGACATGACTCAAGTTTATTTGAATGTATTGCTGCCACTTTAGGCAAAATAACAACTACTCCTAAATTCAAAAAAATGTTGCTTGGTGCATTTAAATACGTTTTATTTTACGATGAACGTATTAAAAAATAGTTTTAAGAAAGCGTATTCTCCTACTTACATGAAAGCACCACAGATTCTCTGTCCAATCATCTTTCGCAACTGGGTAGCGGTTACCGTTTTGATTCTGACGCGCTTGTATTTGGATCAGCCACTAGTTTTGTATTATTAAATCGCCTACAAATCATAAGAAACTACATGTTAATCTAGACAATGGACGAGGAATACAAGAACATTTTTTACGAAACTGGACAAACCTTTAAGAGGTCACTGGAGCGAATCATAGCTAAGGTATACCAATGGCTTTTTCAAATAATGGTTTCGGGGAAACGTTAGTGACTCCGCGGGCTAGCTAATGTTAGCTTAAGTCTCATTTAAGAAATCGAGTGTTTTAATAAATATATTTGCTTCCAACAGTATTCCAAGCTGCAAGACCAGGACGGGTGCTTTGAAGTGGACCTGAACAATACGAGTACGAAAGGTAAGTTAGCTACCATATATTAAAGTGACACTGAGGAATTTTGGACATTGGACCTAATTTCCGAGCGAGCCAGGGTGTAGGAAATGTTTATAGATTTTGAAAAATCAGAGGTGGCTGTTGCCAGGCTACCGGAAGTGAATGTCCTTGACGGTAGACTAAAACAGCCATACCCAATCATCATACGTTGATATAGTGATTCAGGTTTAACCAACCTTGCATTTGTTTGATCACTAACCGCAATTCGTACTTCTTGTTTGAAAGCTTGGCTGCTGCGGATTGATATCATCTAGCACCAATCTTACCGGCTCTAAGCTACTCATAGCTACTTGATCACATGGAACCTGGTTAAAGTATGGCAATGTTTGGTGAACCCGGTTGTTTTGATGAGGAGGAGGAGCAATTGCATTTTCCCAATTAACCTTAACTGTACGAGCCAGAGTATACAGATGAAGAATTGAGAGAGATCACCCGGTTAGGTAGCAGTCTCTATCTCTACCTGTGTGTCCATGTCCAATCCTCCAGCTCAGAGCCAGAGTTTGGTTCTTTCCGGATCTTTCAGTGGAAAATATTGAAAACTTTTCTGTACCCATCTATGGTTTTTATTTAGTGATCAGCATTTTTTTGGCGCGATCACCTATACTGAACACCAAAAAACTTGATCTGCCCATTGCCAATCGCTGTCGATCACGGAAGGAATTTAAAATTCCCATACTTTTCATCTCGCAGAGGGCGCATCGTTTGTAGAAATAAAACTATCTATTAATTAATTACATTTTATAGGGAGTGTGATTGTTTCACTCACACAACGATCTGATTCAAACCATGAAACACAGACTACGATGCGATTCGAACAGATTTGGATCAGTTTGATTCAATACAAATTGACAATTTAACCACAAGGAGTCATTTTACTTTGTTACTGGGAAGAAAAAGAGAAACCCAGACATAATTTCACAACCGTATCCTGTTGTTACAGTTAGGGTAACTTTAACCCAAGAAACAATAGATCAGGCATATTGAACATAAATGCACACAACATAAACATAAGTCTTTATTAGGGGTGTAAAGATAAACCAATTTGAATCGGTTATTGATCTGTGCCATATGAGATCCGAGTGAATCGGTTCATGGAGCCCCAAATCAGTAAAACTGACTGTGAAGGGTCTGATAACCCAAATTTATGTCCATGAATCTGTTTCCTGAGGTCCAGTCACCGATTTCTAATTCTGTTCTTTATATCTGTGGGCCAAGTGGCTTCACAATGACATACTATTTATTTTAAAGAAATGTATACACATTAAAACTAGTTTCTAACCTCTGCTTTTGGTGGTACAGGCAGAGGTAAATTTAAAAGGAAATGTGGGCGAGTAGTGGACATGGAACTGACAAAATATGGGCTGGGCTGCCGGCTTATTTAATATACTATGCCCCCTAACGTTACTGCCCTGCTAGGACCATCGTGACAGTGCATTAGATGGACTGATACACTGCACACACTGACTGATGCATTATTATAATGTGATGATGTACATTTTCAGATGAAATGTGCAGCCAGTCTTATAGTCTTGTTTTTTCTCCCCTCCCCTCCACTTTTTTTTTTTTTTTTTTTTTTTTTTTTTTAGAACTACGGCGTTACATGAGGCAGTCAAAAAAGAAGCTGGATGAGCTGGAATCAATGGTTAGTTTTGCCATGAAAACTGCAGACAAAAACAGTGATCTGTAGCTCAAAGCCTTTAGTCTTTACAGCCTTTATGATGCTGTTATCTGATATTAATAGTTCTCTTTTCCTCAGAGCTTGGCAGATTCAAGAGAGGAGTCAGTTGAGTGTAAGTATTCCTACTTTAAATGGCAAAATGAAACTTATTTTATGTAGGACAACATAATTCCTGTTATAATAGTAATGTAACTGCTTGCATATTTCTCCCAATGCAGCACAGGACATTACAACATATTCTCAGGCGAGTTCTATATATGATGGATTATTTTAGAAACATACTTTAAATATGTAAAGTCCCAAGTTTCACAAATTCACTATTGTTTTTTTCCCCCTGTACAGTTGGATGTATCACATGAAAAAAGAGATCATGAAATGTCAACTCACCAGGGCTCCGATCAGGATGATGGTAAAAGTTAAATACTCATTGACATGCATGAAAATTGTTACGTAGCTAAATGATCGATACAAAAATTACAGATTGAAACCATGGCTTTACTCTGAACACAATTAATAAAGAATTGCTCATTTTAGTCACCCATTAACAGTGACTATAATTATTCAATGTTAAAATTAAATGCATTTTCTCCTATTTGTACCTTGCAGCTCTATCTAAAAGTGAAAGCTCTGAGATGATATGGAGCTTATCGGATGAGACTCAGAGAAACATTTCTGCAATGGAGCCCCAGCCTAAGGATGAGGATACTAAACAAGAAATGTCTCTGAGTAGTCAAGACAGCAGTTTAGCTGATCTCTACCCTAACATGATCAGCCAGATAGAGAGAGCCTGGCGCCGCCAGTATGTCTCTGATGCTGCCAACTCTGTGCTGAGGAGGTACCGCAAATGGCGACACCTGCCAAACAGGAGCAACCAAACTATGATCTCTAACACAAGACTCAGGAGGACCAGCAGCAATTCAAACAAGGAAAACAAAAAGACCCAGATCAACAAGACCATCAATAGCAATTTGAAGAAGCACTTGATGGGGCATAAAAGTGCTGAAGCTGCTGCTCTGTCTCCTTTAAAAATAGGAAATAATGTGAGGGACTGTCAGGCACAGCACCACTTGCCTGGGAAGGGGGTTGGCTTGCAGAGACAAGCAGAGCAGCATCCACCTATCCTTGTAATGGACTTGTCTTCTTGTACATCTGAAGAGAATATGCTTAATAGGACCTTCACAGTATTTCAGTCTCCACAGAGTTCCCAGTCCTCTGCCTTCACTGTCAGCCCCTCAAAAGCTCAGGATATCCTTTTTAGGTATAAGGGGTCTTCTCTCTCCCCACTTGTTAAGCAAACTACTGGTTGCTCCACATACACATTAGAAGATTCAAAACAAAAGCCTGATATCTATGGCTCTCCAGTCAGGCAAAGTCCTTTCAAAGCGAGATTGATGAGCAGGGAAGGCCTTGGTGGAATTCCTCATGCTTTTTCTGTGAGCCCAAAGTCATACTCTCCAAGTTACTCTCAAGAGCTAAAGAGAATAAGATTAGCCTCCATGTCTTTGTCACCTTCTACTCAAACATCTATTGTACCACAGAGGATGCACCACTATCAAGACCCCCACACTATTGTCCAGTCCCAGGTGCATCATGCATCTCCATCATCAGTAGGAAGACAAAGGCTCCGACGACACCTTTCCTTTGACTCCTCTGTCCTGCCATCTATCCACACCTCTGCAAAGGAACTCGACGATGACTTTATAAAAGTCTACCACAAGTTTGTCTGCCAGAGCATGTCCCCATTATCCCGCCCTCCCTGTCGTGTGTGTGAAAAGAGCTCAGAGCCTAACAGAGGTCACGCCTCCTCAGCCTTGGCAGCTCTGGCATTGTCGCCCCATCGCTCCCTTCTAAGGAAACGCAACAAGGAGGTGATGTTAGATGATTATCTGCAGTCCAAGCTGTCCAGGGAACGGTACTACACAAATTCCCCAGGCTCCAGACGCTACTTCAGAGATGCTAAGATGCCCTCTCTATCAGGTATCTCAGCAAGAGTCGTACAGCTTCAGTAAATACATCAGTGCTGTAAAACTCAGCACCCAGAAGATCAAGAAGCCTCAAAGAGTGAAGGCCAGTCAGCGTGGAGCTATATTTTCCAGGAAGCTTAATCTATATTAAACTATTTGTTGAGATTGTTTGTATGGTGAACAGTTTAAGTCTTGAATCATGTTGTCCCTGATTATTTAATTCTTTATTGGAAAAATGTTTTTCAGGTAACTGATATTTGGATATTCGTTTTGTTTTACCTTGAGTCAAGTGCTTCTTAATTTACACTTTGTAGCTGGCAGGGTATTGTAGTAAAGAGGGAATTTGCTATCTTGGCTTTTTTTTTTTTTTTTTTTTAACAAGTACAAATTACAACTAAATCAATGTGTTTTTGGTGTGGTATTAAATAAAAGTAATTACCACGCTGAGCTAAGAACATTGTGAAAGAATGTTAATAAAGATACATGTCAAAAGTTCAACTAAAGATTTAACTATTTCAGTCTTTTGGGGCATGTTACTGGTGTAAGTGGGTGTCAATCTATTTTCCATTGTTTGTTTTATGTGTTCAATCCACTTATTTGTAAAAATGTGCAACAGACCACCTGTAATGTTTTATTAAAGATAAAAATGTCAAGTCGACTGTGCTGTTTTATCAATTGAGAAACAAAGTATAATAAGAGCTGCACAATATATTGTTTGAGCATCGACATCGCAATGTACATGTCCACAATAGTCACATCGCACGTCCTACAATTTTCTATTAATTTAAAAAAAAAAAATTTAAAATAAATTATTTTTATCTGCTCATTTTAAATGTTATTTTTAATTAATTTTATTTAATACTGGCTACAAGAAGGATGATACTGAAACGTATGTTCTGTGTCGACTGCTAATGTGTTTGAGGCAGCACTATACAGCTGTTATACTCCTGAGAATTTTTATTCCATATTGCAGGTTTAAAAAAAACAAAACACAATGTCAGTTGTTTCTTTTTTTAATATTGTTCAGCCCTAATTTTTAAGATTTGTTAAAATCCATGCGTAAACAGAAGACTAGACAATTTTATTATTCTATTTTATTACACATTTTCAATTCCAGTATATTCCATACATAATGCTCAAAGTGAAAGAAAAAATACTGAACATAGACTCAGCCAGGGGAAAACAAAGTAGTTAATTTTAGGCATAAGTAGAATAGTACAGAAAAATATAGACTTTTTGGTCAAAGTTTGTGCGATTTTCTGACAGCAAACTAACTAATAACTTTGATTAAGGACTGGAATATCAACATGCTCATCTAGTTTCTGAAAGCTCATGTACAAAATAACTGTTAAAAAGGAATAGAACAAAAAGACTTGTGGAAGTAAAAAAAAAAAAAAGTACCATAAAGTGACATGAAGATGTAATGTGTGACATGGCAGCAGGGTTACACTTAAGCCAGTGGAGGTCAGCAAAAACAAACATTTCAACTGTTCTGTTTTATATGTAAGTGGTGTGTCAGAGAATAATGAGTTAGTAGCCCCAACCTCATCCCCAAAACATTTCAGTAGCAGGTACCACGCTGTTCAAGAATACAACAATTTGATGTAATCTACTGTCATTTGTTTTAATGGTTGGTGCAACTACCATTCTAGTTCCACTGGATATTTCCCTGTCAGACAGGCAGTGCAGTGGCCCACTCTGCTGCTGGAATTATTCCTGTTGATTATGTTTTCTTTCTCCTGAAGGGAAGCAATCCCCTCCTGAACAGCAGACACCAGGCCCTCCACAGTCAAGTACTGCACACTGTCTGCACCTGTACCAGAGTTTAAGGGTTAGGAAATGTACATCCATTACTGCTGTTTTCATTTTGCATCATTTATGCACATTATCAAATTACATGACAAATATACTCTGGTGCCATTAGATGACCGTAACAGTTAAAAAGAATGACATGCTTATTACTTACCAATGTATCCAGCAATATCCTTAAACTCTGGCTTATTGGCAATGAGCTCTTCTTTGGTAGGGATATTAATTCCCATGTAACAAGGAAACCTAATCGGAGGAGAGGCCACTCTGATGTGGACCTGTGAATGAGGACATCATAGAGCTCAGCATGTGACACTTTGCTCTGGTTCACACAATTACAGCTCGAGAGAAAATTAATGGACCAGACAAAATATTCTGAGGTGAACACCAATAGCATCCAAAAGTTCTCATGAGAAGGATGGACACAGACAAGCCATTAAAAGAAAAATAATAATTTCTGTAATATATGCAGCAAACCTTTCATCGGACAAGAAATCTAATTATGATAGGAGGAGAAAATTAAGTTCAGATTTTAAGGAAGATATTGGAGAAGATGAGTGAGCAACAACTTGTTCAAAAGCTCAATCACAAACTATTACTATTGAAAGGAAACTACTGCAACATAAGTAGCTTATTTTGCACTCTGCAGTTATGTGTATTTATACATTACTATTACATTGCACCTTACTTGTGTTTTGCACCTCACTTTGTTTTTTTTTTTTATTATGTGAATGCTGCTGCTGCTACAAAGGAATGCCCCCAATTGTGGGATCACTAAAGTAATGAGTGCATACATAACCCCTGAGAAAATCAATAAATGGTTCCCTGACATTCCAGATACATGTGTGAAATGTTTGACTGAGGAAGCTCCTTTCATTCATTGTGTATGGGAATGTACTAAGCTGGCAGCTTTATGGAAAATGGTTGTCTCCATGTAAAATCACAAGTATCCAGATACCTTGTTTAGCAAAACTTTGGATTTCAGGGATATATCCAGGTAACTTTTTTTTGTTATCTCTAAATGTAAGACTGATCAACTTTGGACTTCTGCAGCTGAGGAGGATGTTTGCTCAATCTTGGACAGACACTGAAGTATCCTCTATACAATTCTGGACTACAGAGATGGCAATGTGTCACATTATAAAAGTAATATTATGTAGTCAACAACAATTCAATGAAATGTGGACACCTTTAATGAATTTTTTTATTTCTATTTCAATTTATTTTAGTTGGAACACACAAAATCATCAAAACATCAATGAATGCTTAAAAAAAATTGTACTTGAAAAGGAGTGGGAAGAAGTACAACTTATAAACTCCCACCCTTCTATTACAAACCAATAATCAAATATATATATATATATATATATATATATATATATATATATATATATATATATATATATATATACACACACACACACACATACACAACAATCACACTACCTCAACCACAGTAACACACTTCCTCTTCCATATACTTATTTAGAAATAATTTTTTGTACTTTTTTTTTTAAAAAACAGATTTATGTTACTACTTTGTTTTATTTCTGTCTCCAGACTGTTCCACAGAGTCATCCCACAGCTTGACACTCGCATACCTTTCCTTGTTGTTCGAGATGATTTCTTACTTCACACGTTATTTATGCCGTTTACATTTTGGCCAGATCTATGAATTTCAACAATCTTAATTTGATGAATAGTGGGTTTGTGTGCTCTGTGTATCCTGCATTGTTTATGGTCTGTATTGCTCTCTTCTTCATATGGGCTGTAAAATGGTTCTGTAAACAAACCTTCACACAGTAGGACAGATATGGCACCAAATAGTGAACAGTATAAAGTGTGCAATGATTTAAGGTCCAGTATATCCTTGATTTTCCACAGAATTGATGTTTCCCATCCAAAAACTGGCATGGACATTTTAGAAACATCCAAATATTGGTATGGACACGTCCATACGCATTTTTACACCCATGCAATTTCACCTTATTGGTACTGTAAGTGAGCAGCGTAATTACAGATCGCCTACATACAACAGCACACACCACTGATTCACTCTGAGCTCAGGTTGTCTTTCTTAAATTCCTGCAAGAGTGTCAGCTTTGTGTTTAACTAAACGGGCTCTGGTTTTGCACTGAATACATAAATCCAGACTAGATTTGTATTATATTTCAATAAATATACTTTTTGTGAGATTTTTTTTGTAGTGTGCCTTGATATGTTTCGTATATAAAATATGTGCCATGGCTCAAAAAGGTCAGGAAACACTGGTCTATATCATTCAAGTCTGGAGAGGTTTTGTTTTTACAATTTCTTACATTTTCCACAAATAATTTTTTACCAACTGGACCTAGAAAAATTTTATTTGGATTTCTGAACCCCATGTTTTCCTTGTCCCCACTTTGTCGTGGCTGGTTTCTTTATCTTTGCTGCTAAATTTGGTCCCACATTTACAAATAATCTATTAAACCTATTCACCACATCCTTCGTATTGTTAATGCTCCTGTCATTTTCCATATAGTACACTGGGTAGTTTGTAGTTTGGAATCTGTTTTTCACAATGACGTTTAGTACATTCCATATGCTTTTAGTATTGTTTCTATTTTTCTCCAATAGTGTATTATAATATTCTTTTTTCGTTGTCGTCATAATATTAGTTCGTTTTTATATGTTTTTATACTTTTCCTCTGCCTCTTTAGTTCGATGTTTTAAGAATTGCCTGTATAATGTGTTTTTCTTTTTACAGGCATTTTGTAGCCTGAGATTAGCTTGTATTTTATTGTACGGTATTAAATGTGGTATGTGTTGATGTGGTATGCATGTTTCTCTATAGGAAATTTTAAAAATTCAATAAAACACCACTAACAGATGAATGTGTTTTGCAGTAGAAAAGTATAAACTAACCTCTGTTGCACCAGCTTCCTTTAGTAGTTTTATAATGGGGGATATTGTGTTCCCTCTGACAATGGAGTCATCGATCAGTACCACTCGTTTCCCGGCAAAGTTGTCCGTCAGTGCCCCAAACTTCTTGGCAACTCCCAGCTGTCTCAGACGGGTATTTGGTTGAATAAATGTTCTCCCAACATAGCGGTTTTTGCATAAAACCTCTATGTATGGCAACCCAGACTACAAAGGGAGAACAAAAAGAGGCTTTAAGAACAGTCCACCAGGAGACGTTTCGTTGTTCTCAGAGTTCGAGTAAACAGCTTGTACACGGACCTGCTGAGCGTAGCCGAGGGCAGCAGGGGTTGCAGATTCTGGCACAGTGCTGACTACATCTGCATCTGTCGGGGCCTCGATAGCTAACTGCTTACCACAGCGCTGTCTGACAGTATAGACCATCTGCCCTGTAGTACAGTGGCATAAAGCAGAACTTCACTTCAAGTGTCCAAAGGATCTCCTTTACTATGAACAGAAATAATAGGAGGCACATAGTCATAGTCATCATTTTTACCCTCAAAAATAGAGTCTGGTCTGGCAAAGTAAACATATTCAAATATGCAGAAGGCAGGGGGGTCTCCTTCAGGGCGGGGGACAATGCTCAGAGACTTGACTCCGTGTTTTGATATTTGGACTATCTCTCCTGGTAGAACCTCTCTGTAATACCTGGTCATTAGTTCACAAAGGACAAACCCATAGTTATGACCCAGAACCCAGCAGGCTGCTCAGACAATGTAAATGATGCTGCACTGGTTATAAAAACGTACTTGGCACCAATAGACTGAAAACTGCATGACTCCGATGACACCACCCACCCCTCTGTGTCCTCCTCTCCAGCACCTGGTAAAAAGGACGAAATAAGTTAATCCTCCACTCACTTATCACACTCACCTCTGAAGAAATCAAAGGCATATTTGTACACACCAGAGTGCTGATAACCTCATTGGAAACCTCTTCTTCATCAATGATACAGGTTAGGGTCATTTAAGTACAACCATATCAGCTCATGTACAACATGTTATGTTACAAAAAAATAAACCCCTTTTACCTGAACTGTGCAATTTAGAGATGGGAACGAGGCGTCCGAGGGAGAGAGGCCGGTTTCCATATGGGTCACGCACAGCATAGATGACATCTTTAAACATCACTAACAGTGAATATGATGTGGGGGTCTCAGTCATCAGATTCTTAATTCTGTAACATACAAAGTAAAATATTTAAACACATTTTTTTTTAAATGCCCATTATATTATATGTTAAATAACATTACACTGACCTGGCAACCCAGTCTGGTGCTCCCAGCTCTTCCATGGGAGGAGTCAGCGCCAGCAGCTGGGTGATCAGTTCACTGTCTGAGCTGGTAGAGAGGCCGACACCATGACGCATTACCTGCAGGAAAGATTTACAAGCATAACATTTACAATGAGTGAATCACTGTGCATGTGGAATTTATAGTTTTAGTGAAACAGCAGAATATATATTGGCTAAACATATGTTTGTATAATACAGCATGCTGCATGCAAACACATAAGCCATGGTTATCTGCTCAACATATGCATGACACCGAGCAAAAAAAAAAAAAAAGGACTTGACGGAAAATATATATTGTAAGATTACTGTTAAAGTAGAGTACAGTTTTTTGTATCTTGAGCTGTTAATTAAAAATATTTCATTTTCTTGTAGTCTCCCTTTTTTTTGGCCCCAGCTGTTTTATAAAATGTAGCCTTCCTTAAGGAATCAAACAAAGGGCTCTTCCACAATTTGAGGATTTATCTGTCTATTCCTTCTTCAATTCATTTATGTTATGGACAAGACAGGACTGTAATAAATTAATAGCTCTTCTGCAAACACTGTTCATGATGTGTGTGCTAAATTGACAAAAACTCCTTTGTGGCAACACCTTTGGCTCACCTTTTTGCGCAGGGCTTGGGCATTAACCAACTCCCCATTGTGTGCCACTGCAATCTTGCCATGCAGTGTATCCACCACAAAGGGCTGGCAGTTCTGCAGCTCTGAAATCCCAGTGGTTGAATAGCGTGTGTGACAAATACCAAGGTTACCATAGCGCAGTTTCAGAAGAGCTTCAGGTGCGAAAGCGGTGCTCACTAATCCCATTCCCTTAAAAAAAGAAAGAAAAAAATACTGGGAGATCGGTCAAATCTGTAGTGTTAGTTATGTCCCTTGTAAATGAAAAACTTAGAGTACATAGTTACTAAAAGTATCTATATCTGTATGAACTGCATATAAATCTGTCAGTTTTTTACATGACTCTTCTGCTCAGACATTGTTACCTTGTGGGCTGTGTATGTGGGAGGGCTGGCTCCATTACTTGTGACAATCCCAGCACTTTCTTGTCCCCTGAGTAGACATAAACAATCACATGTAATCTGCAAGAGTGTCAATCTTATCTATGAGGAGTAATTTCATGATGATTAACCTCTCAGTATCATTTGAGGAAGACTAAACACGAAATCCTTGTTTAATTTTAAATGCTTGATGAGAGCCTGAGGGTAAAACTAAACTGGTTATATGAGCCAAAGAGAAATGAGCACAAAAACCCAGGCAAGTCCGCTCCTCAGCTAGAGCAGTCATATACGGAGAGTCGTTTTACTGCAGCTTCAGCCTATTTACCAAGCTGCTTCTCAGATTACAGCTGGTCCCGCCTCCTCACCACACAGCTTGAGCCAGTGGTGAGGCTGCTTTTCAGCATGGAGGCGTTGCTTTCAGGCTTAACCGCCTGGTTGCCTAGGGAACCGGGCAGCAGAGACAGACGGGGGTTGGTGAAAAGAAAGCGTTTCCAGGTCAGCTCAAACATGGAGAGAAGAGCACAGAGACAAAGAGGAGGTGATGGGCAGGTTGCAAAGGAAAATGGTTCGGTGGAGAGGCAGTGGGGGGAGGCAGAGGTGCTTGCTCTCATGTCACTGTGGGACGAAGTGGGAGCTCAGCACGTAGCAGAGAGCAGAGGCACATATGAGTTGATTTCAGAGCGTCTGAGGAGGCTTAATGTTGTGCGCAGCTGGTGGGAGTGTCAGGCCAAGTGCAGGAGTCTGGGACTTCAGAGCGGGAAGCCTGAAGAAGCAGGCACAGCAGCTGACTACAACCCAGGAAGCCCTGGAGTGGATGGAAGGCCAGTGGAGGGCTGGGAGGAAGAGGTGGTGGAAGGTGTGGGTAGTCAGAGAGGCATCTACACTTCCTCTGTCACAGTCCCAATGCAGGAAGGTAAATGTACAGCTCAAACCCCAAGTGCAATATAATGTTCATGACAACATGAACAATCAATGCACTCAAGTAAGACTTCACCAAAAACTGAATAGATCAATTGGTAGAAAACTTTGCTACTTCTGAACCACAGATAATGTGTTGTATTCATGTGTGCAGGAAACAAGACCCGAATCCAGCGTTCTATTCCATACAGCTCCAATACTCCTCAGGAAGGGGGGTGCCACTGGACACATGATGAGGTGAGAGCGCTCCTGTGCATCTGGGCCGACAAACACGTTCGAGAGCGTCTGAAGTGCACGTTACGCAACAAGTCCATCTTCCAAGAGATGTCCCGTCAGATGCAGAAAAACTTTGGGGTGATACGCAACTGGAAACAATGTAGGACTAAATACAAAAACTTAAAATATGACTATAAGACGGCCAAGAGCGCTCACGCTGCTGCCTCCAGCAGCACAGGAGGCCCGGGGAAGTACATGAAATTCTTTGATGAGGTGGAAGCTATACTGATGGACCGTGGACTGGAGAAGGGGAGTCTGGAGATGCAGAAGAGGCTGTACAATGGAGAAACAGGCCTC
This sequence comes from Siphamia tubifer, assembly GCA_020466265.1. Lineage (NCBI taxonomy): Eukaryota > Metazoa > Chordata > Actinopteri > Kurtiformes > Apogonidae > Siphamia > Siphamia tubifer. Next base: position 31,637,577 of record CM035786.1, read on the forward strand.
CAAACAGGAGCTGGGACAACAGCCCACCTGTCACAGACATCAACCTCAGAAAATGAGGTTGTAATAGAAATTGATGATGGTATGTATTCAGTCTGTGCTGCATATTTGCAGTTGGAATCAGAATAGCTCATAATAAGTTACACAAGAAAAGCAAATCTGTGACAAGTGATATATTGCAAGAGGACCGACCACTACTGTGCCTCTACAACAGAAGAGAATATTACTTTAAAAGGCAAAACGCAAGGATAGCACATCTATGCACCGCATCATAGTGTCAGTTTGGATGAGGAAAAAGGTGCATAATCTTGGCTTAGTGCCTCTTTAATGCACCGTCTGCAACTTAAAATATGAATTGATGGCATCACATAAGAGGAAGTGATATTTTGTCTGAATGAATGTTTTGTATGATCCCTTCTATTTAAAAAAGCAAACTATTTTTTTTTAAATCCTATTTTATTTTATTCTCAGATGACAACAGTGATGATTATGATATTGATGGAGACACAGAAGGAAACTGGAAGGGATCAGGTATGCCAACAGATGTCTTGTACTTATCTTCTCTTTCTTCACTGTATTATTTGATATTAGTTTAGTTACTGCATTTTATTTGTACATGTACAAGAGAATACAGAATGTAAATGTCAAATACAGAATATAGAAAGTAAATAACCTATACATAATAAATGCACTGGAGGCAGAAGAAACCATAAGGGTTATTTGAGTTCACCTCCATTACAATAAAGAGCATAATTAATAATGATAATAGGAAGACAAATAAAGGAAAATATAGTTATTATTTATATGATGCAAATGTATAACATAAAACAATGAGAATACAATGAGCTAATGGGGTTTTAACTTAATATAAAATGTCACGTGGGGGTGGGGAAGTCATTTTTGAGATTTCATTTTAAAGTTAATTGTTGATGTGAAACTTTTAAGTTGGGGAAGGAGATTATTCCAAGTTGTTATACATTTATTAAGTGTATTGTTAATCATTGTCTCCCCACAGACCCATCTAGCTCTGACCAGTTCCATGTGGTCACAGTGTCAGACACGGGTCGGAACTGGAGTGATCAGGAAGTGCGAGCCTTGATTCAGGTCTGGTCTGATGAGCGTGTGTGCAGACAGTTGGAAAGTTCGACGAGGAAGAGAGACATTTTTGTCCAAATCTCCAACAAGTTAATGCAGCAAGGCATTGAGCGTGATTGGAAACAGTGCCATACCAAGTACAAAAACCTTAAGTACCTTTACCGCTCCCTCCAGAGGGGCAAGAATGATGAAACTGACCCAAGACGCCTTATGAGGTTCTACGATGAAGTAGATGCTATTATGAATCGCACAATAAATGACTCACCACATGACACAGCATGTATGGACTACCACATGGATTCAGTCCCTTTACCCGTGTTGGACAGTGAGGAGAATGATCACATAGACACGTTTTTAACAAAGACAAACCCTTTAACAACAATTTCAAGAGCAATAGGAGAAAGAATATGTGGCTCTGATTCTGTCTCCTCTACAAGCTTTGAGATTAAACACAACAGTGAAGAACGGAGGATGCATACGGGCAGAGAGCATCGCATGGATCAGCAAAGGTCAACTGGTGAGCTAATAATGACATGAAAATAAGTCACAGTTATCTATGATCAAATGTAATTAGTTACATTCACATCTCCATAGTGATCCCTTTCAGCACTTACAAAATTCAAATTGTACATTACTTTAGACAAACTTAGACTCAATCATATTATGATTCAAAATTGAGGAGGAGACTAGATTAGGCTGCACCTCCTCAGTTCTGTTTTTAGATTCCGTGGCACATCACTGAGATTATTACATGGCAGTCACCCTATCTATCAAAGTTTGGCTCGACTTTTCCACCGCAGCATCGACATGTAATGCATCGTCCAACTTAAAATATAGTCTTCGCACACTGACATTTAAGGTTTCTGCTCACACACAATAGATGAACTACAGCGTGCCAACCACTGCCTTGGCCATTGAATCCCTCACTGGTAAAATATAGTGGAGACAAACATCTGTTTACAAAATCTACATCTAAAATCTTCATGACCTGCAAACTTCAAGGTCAAATTTTTGTGGTATTAGATCTTGATATTATACATTGCAATCTCTCTCTCTCTCTCTCTCTATGTGTGTGTGTGTGCGTGTGTGCGTGTGCGCGTGCGTGTGTGTGTATGTACAAAAAGATGTAGAGTTGTGGAATCTTTCCTGAATTTGAATGTCCAAAATTTAATCATTTGCAACCATTGTGATAGGAAACTCAGACAAGGAAAAAAAATAACCAAAAAAACGGAACTATTTGTCTACAACTGCAGAGATGATGCTAAACAAATTGTGCCAAAATATCTACAGACAAAGAGAGAATCTTAGAGAATGTATTTATTTTTTGATAAGAAAATCCCTACGACTTCAACTAATTTGATTGAAATAACTTAAGGAAATGACTTGTAGGCTTGTCTGTGCCATATATGACTATTCCATGGTGTGTATTTGCAGGAAATTCTGAGATGAGGACAGAAAAAGAGAATGTACCTTCCACCAACAGAGGACTGAAGAGGAAGGCAAAGGATCCAGGTCTGAAATATACCTCCTTCTGTGTCCCCTTTGTATGTCACATGATGCCCTCAATTGACTGCAGTCTTTGTGATTTCTAATTCAGTCCCATGATTTTCCATGATGCCTCATAATGAAGTTATGACTGAGGTCGTGGTTGTTACTCTTAAGAAAAGCCACAACTTAGACCATTTTCTGGCTATGACCCTTTACTAATCAATAAATATCTAAATCATTTTATTTTAAAAGCACTTTAGAAATAATTTGGTCAATTAAACACTCTTTATGTTTTCCCCACAGACCCCTCACACCAGACAGCAGGGAAAAAAACAGCAAAATCAGACAACTTCAGTGATAATACAAGGGCTAAGTGTAAAGAAGAGCCGGATCACATCCCGATCATAAAGATCAATTCAGTGTGTTCAATGGCCTCAACTAACCCATCCCCAGAACCACAGGTAAATCATTAAAGCCATAAAAGGCTGTGCAGCTGAGATAAACTAGAAATGTTTATTTAGAGGGGCAATGATGGACTGTATAACATTTTTAACTAAAGAAGATAAGGCACAGGGAATAAAAGTTCAACAATATTTTGAAGTTCTACTTTTTTTTTTTTTTTTTTTTACATTTATCTGAAGCATTGCACAGATGGGTACCTTTAAATACCTAAAACAGGTTGCAGCTGAAGTAAAAAGAAAATAAATAATAAAAAAAAAAAGATGATGATGATTTAACATGCAGTGGAGAAAAAGTAAATGCATTATAGATGGGGAAAAACGCACTGAATAAAAGAGTAATATTATTCTTTACATTTAATTAAAGACACTGCGAGTTTTTTCCTAAACAATAAGGCCTGGGCTCTATTTCAAATAAATAGATACAGATTTATTTCCCCAATGGAGCCACTGCAGACTGTTTACTAACTGCCAGGCTTCTTACTTTACCTGTGCTGTAATGCCACCAGTCCCAGGGTTAAAACCTGAGCCACCTCCAGCTGGGTGGGCCACTCTCCCGCTGCTACGCATCCGAAAACTCCGCACTCCTCCCCGATACCGGACTCTTCAAACTCCATGTCTGTATCCGGTGCTCCGTTAATACAACGAACGGGACAGGTCTCGTGCCTGTTTTCCTGTGAGATCCGTGTGCGCTTGTCGATCGACCACGTGTCTCAAAGTTTGCCTTCAACGTGGGTCATTAAGACAACATTACCTCAGATAGGACATTACACAAGAGGAAAAATACACTAGAACACTGTCAGCCGAGCGTACGGTGACTAATTTAATGAATGAAAACAGATTTAATCAATAACACGTGGTAGTTTTTGATAATGAAGAGCTTAATCTATAATTCTCTGAATCAAACGTACTGATATTGCCCAAAAAGTCAGTTGTTTTCCTTAATGATCTCTCTAATCAAGTCAGTCTCCTTGCCCAAGAGAAGTCTGATGTATTTTTGCCGACGATTAAAAAAACCCCAAAAAGTACTTCGTCTTGCAAATATTTGGTGATGGAGCGTCTTCCCACCACGTGGTGATGATTCGGGGTTGTGATTGGTTTCCTGTTTCAGGTAATTGATGTGATTGGCTATCTAAGATAGCCCACTTCCCTCTTAAGTTCCCTGCACGCGTCTTCTTTTCTCCTCTTAAAACTTTTACAAGTGTTTTTTTGTTTCATTTGGGACTTGTCTTTTAGGACTCCAGGCTGTTAAACAACGCAATGGAATCAACACCAGGTACGGAAACAAAAATAGGAAAAACTAAAAACTAAATACACTGAACGCAAATGTTACAAGTTGCAGTAATATACCATCGTTTTTTCACCACGCAGACGTTTTCTTTCTCTGTTTTAGAGTTGAAGATCGGCCAAAAGCTGAATGAGGGAAAGACGAAGCAGATTTTTGAACTGGTGAACCAGCCCGGACTGGTTCTGGTTCAGTCCAAAGACCAGATCACCGCTGGGAATGCTGTCAGGAAAGACCAGATGGAGGGAAAGGCTGCCATCGCCAATAAAACCACGAGCTGCATGTTCAAACTACTGCAGGAATCTGGTGAGTTTTACGAAAGCAGTAAAGGTAAACTGCGTGGGCTGAAGCAGGATAATGTAATATTTAAAACTTTTACAACCAACCCCAACACACACTAAAACTGACATATTACTGTACACCATCACACTGGTTCTGAATCTAGTCCTAAAACCACCTTTAGGAAGCATTTAAAGCAGTGAGGGTCAACACTCAGCTTTGCAGTCATTAATTTTCCCAGTCGCCTGAACGCAACTTGCCTCTGACCCCAGTTTTTCAGATAAGAGGTCAGTGGTTGTATCTTTTATTTAGGTTGGATGAACAACCTTTGTTCTATTTACTTTTTCTCTTTAAGCCAAAACTTTATCATGTTGACCCATTTTTTTTAAACCTCACGGAATCCTACAATTAACTCCGGTTTTGTTTTATTTTTTTAAAATACTCTTCACTAACTATACACTTTTAATCCTAAACACACATATGACAAGCCAAAATTCTATAAAATGCATTTTTCATCAAACTGGGATGATATGCTGAGATACCCTTGTGGGTACATGTATTTGCAAAATAATTTCTCTATATATTTTTAATGAGGGTACGTATAGGAATTATTGGTTCCTCTTGTAATTTCCCATTCACCTGATGATGGACTACAGGGACGTTTTGGTTTATAATGAAGTACTGTGTCCTTTCATAAGTAAATTAGAACTTTATGTAAAGCTGACACACTGCTGTGGACATGCTGCATATGTATTGGTCCTAATTCAATCACCTTCCATCTTGCCTTTAATTTAGAGGTAACCTTGACTCACATGCCACTCATGTGTATGCCATGTGTCAGCCCACATTGCATTAATTATCGCCTTGTGACTTGAAACGCCGTTAATTTTCCAGAACGTGACTAACCACATTCTTTTATTTAACGGCTGTGACAGAACTTTAAGCGCTCATTGAAATAACAGTTTGTGCATATACAGCTTGTAATACAGTATTTTTCTGTGCAAAGCGACCAAAATATATCCATGTATTGTTTTTTTTCAGGAATATTATAATTATGGAAATCTAAGACTGAAGGTAGCAATGGGAAAAAAATTACTTAAATTTTACCAAGATTTAAAAAAGAAAATGATCAAAAACAACAATAATTTAGCACACAATGGGACTTTTCATACGTAATGCTTTTGTAAATGAATAGAATTCCTTCTTTTAACTTGTATAAATTAATTTGTTACCAAAATAGAAACTACACAAATCCCCAAAGTTAATCACTTAAGCACTCTTTAAAATAAATTCAGACCAAAAACCAATCTGAAACATTAAATGACATATTTCATTAAAAATAAATCGCCTCTCATATTTGTTATATTTTGTAGGCATTAAGACTGCTTTTGTGAAGCAGCAGTCAGACACAGCTTTCATTGCTGCCCACTGTGAGATGATTCCTATTGAGTGGGTTTGTCGGAGGGTAGCAACTGGATCCTTCCTCAAGAGGAACCCAGGAGTCAAAGAAGGCTATCGCTTCTCTCCCCTGAAGATGGAGATGTTCTTTAAGGTATGCCTGCCACTGATCCCCTGTTATAACTTTGCTGAAAAAAATCCCTTCCTTATCACTGGGTAAAACGATGTCCAATTATGACACGACATCTTAAGGGAGAAGGTCATAGGAGCGCACATTCATCCTAGTCTTCTGTCAGTGAGTAAAAAGGATTGTTCATCCTGTGGTCACATTGACACTGATATATCAGTACCAAATGAGACTGGGCACCACCTGTCCTTTGTTTGTAGTATTGTCAGTGTCTGGAGGGCAGGTCGCTGTGACATGGAATCATAATGTAGTGTTATCAGTGCAGATTACAATAATTCTGTGACATTTTGGGGCTTTTTTTTTTGTACGATTGGAAATACCACTGATTCAAACCAATATGTGCATTTCTAAAGGAAAAAAAAATCCAACATTAATTTATGAATTACGTTCTAATGTAGGATGATGCCAACAATGATCCTCAGTGGTCAGAAGAGCAGATTCTAGAGGCCAAATTCAATCTGGCTGGACTCACTATTGGCAAATGTGAAGTGGACATCATGAATCGCAGCACCGTGGCCATCTTTGAGATTCTGGAGAAGTCCTGGGCCACCCAGAACTGCACGCTTGTGGATATGAAGGTAAACGGTGCAGCGCTGCCCTCTGCTGGCTGCTGGAGCACCCTGTTCTGGTATAACTGCTGCTCTTCCTTTGCTGCTTCTACACAATTTAATATATTGTATTTCCTGTTGACAGATTGAGTTTGGTGTGAATGTGAAGACTCAAGAGGTTGTCCTTGCTGATGTGATTGACAATGATTCTTGGAGGCTATGGCCAGCTGGAGACAGAAGCCAACAAAAGGACAAGCAGGTCAGAGATGTTTTCTTGGCGGGCTTTTTTTTTTTCCCTTTAAAATTTCTTTTAAATAATTAAATCCTTTATTTTTTGTTCTAGGTGTACCGAGATCTTAAAGAGGTCACACCTGAAGCAATGCAAATGGTGAAGAGAAACTTCGAGTGGGTCTCTGAAAGAGTCAAGGTATTCTAAACCTCTCCCAGTCTGCTTCTCTGTACTTTTCTTGTCCTTCCTACATACTTGTTAATATCATTCTTGTTGTTGTTGAAACAGCACTAGACTAGATTTGTTCCGTTAATAAAGGAAGGTGTTTCTTGTCGTTAGCTGCTGCTGGAGTCCCAGTCCAGTGGACGAGTGGTGGTCCTGATGGGCTCTACCTCAGACATGGCCCACTGTGAGAAGATCAAGAAGGCGTGCACATCCTATGGAATTCCCTGCATCCTGAGAGTTACATCTGCTCACAAAGGCCCAGATGAGACACTTCGCATCAAAGCTGAATATGAGGGTGACAACGTTCCCACTGTGTTTGTGGCTGTAGCAGGCAGAAGCAACGGCCTTGGTCCAGTAATGTCAGGAAACACAGCATATCCCGTCATCAACTGCCCACCCCTCACTCCAGACTGGGGAGCGCAAGATGTGTGGTCTTCCCTGCGAATGCCAAGTGGTAAGCAGAAGCCCCCCCCCCCCTTTTTTTTTTTTTTTTTTTTTTTTTTTTTTTTTTTTTGAGGCAAAAACAATAGTCAACCATATGTACTATTTATAACACAATTGGCTCAAACTGCCGTTAGCAATATTTTGTCAACCCTGGTTTTTGAGTTTTGAAGAGTTCAAAAGAAATTGATTTCGATCTTTGAAATGTATGAAAAAGCTTTTTTTCTGTAATTTTTTTTTTTTTTTTATCCTTTTGAAACGGCCTTTGGAATTTTAATATGATGTTGGGCAGCTCTATGCTTTGATCTCTCTGTGGAGCTGAAATCTCATCAGGTTTCCTCTCAACAACAAGCCAACACTATCCTTTGGGACAAACTAACACTGTTGTTGTTCCAATTGGATAATCCAGTCTTTTTATTTCTAATGTCTGCTTTTCATTAAACTTTTTGATTTATGTCTTGAGACTCTAAAGTACTTCATACATGACTGGTTATAATTACAGTTATCTGTGATAACTCAGGCCAGTGGTTCAAGTAGTTGGTTCTTATCTCTCCTGTTGGGGAGGAGGAGAGCACTATTATACTGGTGATGAGTACTTATTTTCACCTCTTTCTGTTTTCCTAAGCGGTGATGTTGCATGTAGTTTATAACATGGGTTTCAAGCCTAAGAACCAAATGGCATGCAAGTTTATTTATTACAACAACTGAGGTCTGGATTTTCTGTTTGTTCCCCTTCAGGCCTCGGCTGCTCTACAATCCTCTCTCCTGATGCTGCTGCTCAATTCGCCGCCCAGATTTTCGGGCTCACTGATCACTTGGTGTGGTGCAAACTGAGGGCTTCTATGCTCAACACCTGGGTGTCCCTCAAACTGGCTGACAAGAAGCTGCAGGCGTGCAGCCTCTGAAGGGCCCGCGCAGTCCTGTGTGACCCCTAACGGTTCACATCTGTCATTGTCATGTCTTTATTTACCATGAAAAAAAAAACATCTAACTGTAGATTATTTCATCACACTTTAGAAGCATTCCATTAACAAAGAATTCATTAAAGACTTCTTAACCCTGTCTGTGTCTAAACCATTTGCTGTTCACCTTTTTATTGATTTGGGTTAAATGTACTATATCATGAAGCTCTAACAAAACTGTTGGTTCATATTGACTGGGAATAAAGGTGTGCCAGAACATTAAACTGCAACGCAATCTAAAACAATGTAGACATGCAGGTAAAGTGATTTCACAATAATGTAACTGGCTATGTAGCTACTCTCAGCTTCTATAAATAAAGGCTTTCTTCATAATAACTGGAGGTGTAATTACAATTTGTTAATCCATCAAAATAAAACTAATTTTCTTATAGATTTGTTGAGTAAACTAAATAAAAGTATAGTGTAAAAACTAAATATTTCAAAATGCAACTAGAAAAGCACCCTGACTGTGCAAACCTCCACCAAGGCAGACCCCCCCCCCCCCCTTTTGAATGAAGAGACATCCGCCAAGGGGGTTATGTTTTCAGTGGAGTTTTTCTGTCTCAGAGTAACATTATTCAAAAAGTTATGGATGGATTTTGATAACCTTTTCAGGGTGCGTTGGGAGTGTCACAAGGAACAAATGATTACATTTTGGTGGTGATCTGGAAGAGATTCTGGATCACTTTAAAATTTTACATTGCAGTAAGTGGAGAATACATTTCAAAGTGATCCAGAATACACTATCTCTTTCAGGTCATCAAAGTGTAATAATTTGTTCCTTGTGACACTTTCAATACATCCTGAAAATTTTATCAACATCAATCCCTAACTTTTTGAGTAATGTTGCTGACAGTCAAACTCCAGCAAAAAAAACATCACCTCCTTGGCACAGGTAATTAGTTCCATTCATATTTGTGTCCCATGTCCTTATCATTGCAGGACCTTCATTTAACCACAAGATGGAGCCTGCAGCCCTTACTAAAAAAAAAAAAAAAAAAAAAAAATCTAACCTCATTCATTCTAGTACTTTGCAGCCAAGGGAATGACTCAGAATATCATGCCACCATTTTATTTTTTAACTTCTATTATCACACTGCCTTTCTGCCTGAGTAACATGATGGGTATAATAACCTCTGGTGTGTTAAATCTTTGTTCATGTGTAGGTGGAAGTGGGAGGATGAAAGTGCTGAGGGTAGAGAGTGACACATATAAATGCACCGGATCTGATAATCTGACAAAATCCTCTGCATTTCAATTTGAGGTTCACTTACTCATAAAAATGCAGTTTATTCAGTGCAAATCAGCCTCTCCATTTCCCATTTGATATGCAGCACAGTGGTATAACAACAGATCTGAAATGGATATAATGTGTACATCTCAGTGATTCCAGGTCTCCATGACAACGGTAGCGTGGCAACCATCACTCTATATACAACAGCCTTTTCCTTCACTGTTTTTTCCCTTTGTAATGTAAGCTCTCTAGCTTGGTACTTACTTTTTACTGACCTCCATCCCCTTGGATACCACAATAGATGAAAGTAAATGAACATGAATCATCAGTAAAGGCTAACCCACTAATGAGTTATGAATGTGTGTGGTCATGAGTTTTTCCCATGCTTGAACTGCTGCAGCTTCATTCTATTTCCATTATCTGCTTTACTGGAAAAAGAACACGTTGTCAATTGGTGTAAAAATACATGGTGCTAAGAAGGTGTTTTTGCACTGTAATAGAAAACATATTCCTTGTTAAAAACATACAGTAATGCATTTTGTTACATTTGAGTTCCTCTCTAATGAGTATTTTAAAGTGGAAAATAAAGTTGACAAGTCCAAAAAGAATATGTTGAAATGAACACTATCCAGTTATGTCAGCTTTTTTTTTCCTGATTTCTGGTTTAAAATATTGTTGAGTTTACACCAATTCTGTATTTTTGTTAGATGATACTTGATAAGAGTATTCATTCTTCATATAAGTTTTTTTTTTACCAACACCCCCCCCTCCCGAAAAAACCCCCCCAAAACAAAACAACTTATTCATGTGTAACTCCAGCATTAACTCAATTCCATATTTTATTGATTACTTTATAATTCAATAACCTAACATGTGACTCCCAAACACCAAATTAAATCAATGAAACTTCATCAAGACTCAAAAAGAATCAATTTATTTAATTCTCAAAGCTTTGAAGGTGTCATTTAAGTATCACTACTAGAATATATTTACATATTTTCTACAATATATTGATTCTTCTTTTCTGTCAGCATACATCTACAACATTTCTCTATTGTCATCACTCAGATAAACATCACTACTGTTTGCTGTCATTATTTTCCTTCGCTGGATGCACATGATCATCACTCACAACATTGTCCTTCTATTATTTTGGCACCACTCACACCTCCATTGTTACTCTTCACTCCTTTTTTCTCTGTTTGCAATATCATTCCCTGTTTCATTGTTTGGTGTATTCTACATCACCTTAATAACTTAACTGATCGTCTTTCAGCACCAATCACAGCGCTCCTAGATCATGGCATGAGCGGGATTTTTGCCTCAGGAACTTGCCCACTTCTCTCTCTCTGGGGTAACGGGGCACCAAGCTGGACAGGAAACGTTTAGCACGGGAGGTGATGCTTTCACGCTGGCCACTCATCATGTCTTCCATACTGGTTCCTGGGGGCCACGGGGACTGGCCCCTCGCTAACCGCACTGCGCACTCCAGGAGCTCTGGGGTACGATGATCCAGAGAGGCAGATATCTCTAAATAAAGACAGTTGAAGAGGGCGGCACTGGACATGGCCTCTGAGGGAAGAGTAGGAGGTAAAAGCATTAATACTTAACAGTGCATACGTATGTGAATATCTGTGTCATTACATAACCAAGCATGCACTTCTTTACCAACTTATTCTATTGAAATTCATGTCAATTTATCCCTTTGTCTTAATTTAAAGCCTTGTTTTTAACTTTTGCATAAAATAAGACAGAGTAACCCTACAATCAAAAGTAATTATTGGTATTCATTCTTTTTGAGGCTGTCAGAGGAGTTAACCCATAAAGACCCAAACATCCACTGGCAACCAAGTCATTTACTGATTTAAAATGTTTAATATCTGTTGATCCACTAATCCTATCAATACATGGAAATAATTGATGTAAAATGCAGTTTGTTATCTTTTCCTTGTCATTAGACATGACCCATTTGGATGTTCAGAGGCTCTGTGAATATGGAACCACTGTCATCTTGTACAATATTGATTCACCAGAAAAACCCATGGAGTTTGATTAATGACAGTGGATGGGAACATATGATTTATATTCAATTAATGATATATTTTGCTGAAAAAGTCACTTTCGCTTCCACGGTCACTATTTCTGTTATATTAAAACACAACTTTAATTTGATTTTTTATGAACATCGACACAATCAATATATGATTTATACTGAAAAAACACAAAATGCTGAGGATAATATAGTAAATGGTGATAAATCTATTAAGAATGATTAAATAGATAGATTTAATAACTGCTAGAAAAGTACCACTGGATCTCTAAAGGTTAAACATTACTTGGCTTTGGGTCATACAAAGTAAGAATAAGCCAAGCGTGAGGGAAAGTGGATTTTTGTCTTTACCAGTAGGAACAAATGTAAGTGGGTGAATGTGGGCATGTGATGAACTCTGAGTGAGTATACACCTTCCAATGGTAATTCTTACTCCAATTTACACTCCCACGTTACAGTAGAGCTGCAACACTGACATTTAGAGTCTACTGTACCTTTCATGTTAATGTTTAGAGGTAAAGAGTGAAAAATGTCAGCACTTAGTACAAAAAAAGAAGCCATGCTAGTAAGGAACAATAAAAACAGCTGAGCCAAAGGGTAAGAGGTAACAGTAAAGAAAGAAGTAGGGTGATAATGGGATTCCTCACCTTGGGATGTAACCTCACGTGAACGCACCAGATCACTTTTATTACCGACAAGGATGATGGGAGTTTGAGGCTGAGTCTCTCTCAGCAGTAGCCGGAGTTGAGCGGTACGGTGGAAACTTCGACGGTCTGTCACTGAAAACACCAGAACACACACCTCACACTGCAGAGCTGACAGGTCCTGAAGGAAGGACACATAGACACACACACACACATATATATATACATTATGTTACATAACCACATCTACTGTAGAGGGGACATGTTGAATAATCTGTGGAGGGTGGCATAGAAACCTCAGCCCCATCTATCATTATGGCAAAAAACCCACTGACAGTTAAAAACTGTAATACATATTTTAGATCATTCAAATGTCAGCTCAGCATAGTACATGTGTACTATTAAGCAGACAGCACTGACAAAAGTTTCCTTTCTTTTGTAATATTTAATTGTGTCAATCTGGGTAGGAATTCTCTGAGATTGAGGAGAAATATTTAATTTTCTGTCTTAAATGTTTTCAGAGCCTTATGTGCATAAAATGCACAAAACAGAATATAATTGAGCACTCCACCTAAAAATCCCCTGTGTTTTAGTGAGAAATTGACACTGTAGATAGCATCACCTGCAATTCACCATTAACTCTTG